>VXAX01005465.1:104464-282111 GCA_013399835.1 Leptocoma aspasia | reverse complement strand
AATTCCAAATTTACATAAATATATATATATATAAAATGAAATTTGAAAATTCCTCACCCATTTTTCTGTATTCACAGAGGTTGTGTTACTTTGATTGCACCATTCCATGATAAATAAACAAGCACAGATTCTGAGTTCTATGAAAGCTGCATTACTATAAAATAAAGAAAATTTGGTTTGAGAAAGAACAACAGGATTTAGTCAAGTTGGAGCTGAATTTAATGAAGTACAGTTACTTACTGAGCAGCCAGAGTGTGTGGGTGAATGAGGTTGTGTGTGGGAAGGTCTGAATATGTGTATGTATTGCTATTTGTAGCCACCCTCCATGCAGCAGGTGGTACATTCTGCTTCCCTAACAAGAAACAGTTCACTCCACTACAAATAAGTGCAATTTTCCTTTTCCTTTTCTCATTTATTTTGATATGCAGGGTTGGGTTATAATGTGCAGCTGTAATAACAACAGCTAAAAATATTTTAGGGAACTAGGCAAGAAGTTCAGTGTACAGGTGACTCCTAAACTTACAGGGATGAAGCACTGAAAGGGCCCAAAGGCTGTAACTCCCTTATTACCAGAAACATATTAAGACAGAAACTGCAGAGCATGCTGAAGGTAGGAATTTACTTACACAAAATGCTTTGTAATGCAATGTAGAAGTTTATATTGCCTTTTCCCTCTCTTGCAAGAATGTTTTCCTTATAATTAGAGTAATACTGTACTCAGACTGCCTTGCTGGCTCCACACATGACTTTCTAGTGAACTGCATAATTTCTGCAGAGAAAGTGTGAAGTGTTTGTGGAGGTCAAGTGTTTAGGGTGCTCTTCTTGGAAGTGAAAAGCCTAGGTTACACACAGCTGTGTTGATAAAAGCTCAAGCCTTAGGTCCTTAGGTCATCAGCTTTCACACTTACTGACTTACTGCCCTAACACTCATAAAAAGATACTCAGCTCTGGGGAAGATGAGAGAGAGCGAAAGCCTTTACTTTTTACACTTTTCCTACTGCACATATTTGTAATCTCCCTGCCCAACATGCTTAGTGCTGCACATCCCACTCTGTACAGTTTATACAGCTATGAAAACACAATTTGTTCTGATTTTTTCCAAAACAGTTTGCCTATCCCTCCTTCTAATAAGTGGTCATTCCCTCAGTCCTCACTTTAAAGAAGTCTCATGGGAGAAATAGGCAATGCACTCCTACCTGCACATTTTCACAACTACAGATCGCATAGCAGAACCAGTTCCTCCTATACATGAAGACCTAGTTTTCTTATAAAAAAGATTATGTTTTTGCCATGTTTATATTTTAAAGAGACTTGAAGAAATGTTTATATGTGCCTGCTTCCTTTGAGCCAAAGCCAAACAACATTCATATTTCCAACTATGAGTCAGAGCAGCTCTCTTCAGTTTCAGGTTAATTGATTTTTATTGTGTATTTCATTTCCCCTGTAAAAGGAAGCTTCAAGTTCTTTTCAGTATATACTCTTATATACTCATATTCAGCATATATGCATATATACTCCTTCTTTTACTGTATGACTCGTCAAGTTCTCACTCCACTCAAATCAATGACAAGAATCTACTGGATTCAAGTCCAGAATTTCATCCACAGTTACAGAAAATACAGCTCTTTCCAGTCTGCAGTTCCAGAAAGGAACAACCTCTTTTAGCAACAAACATGGCTAGAGTTCTGTACTTTATTTGTGAGACAGAATTAAAGGCATTTTCTTGCCATCTGGAGGAAACATTCTGTTACCATGGGTTTGTTTTGAAAATTCAAGTTTGCATCCTGGATGCATAAGCAGAACAAATTTGGTTTTCAGACACAATAGCTTTGTTCGAGTATTTGACAGAGCCAAGGGTAACATGATGCTCTATTCACTGCTTAAATTTCTTCGTAGGTAGTTTTGTATACCAATATTGGGACCAATCCAGGTTGTTTTCTTTTTCAAAGTCCTCATTTTCTCATCACAAAACTGCTGAAGGAGGGATGTGGTTATTTTCTGTTTAGAATCTTTTGCACTGATTCTCTTCTTAATTACAGGTCTCTTTTCCAGATTTTACCAGCTGTTGCTTTAAGAGAAGAGAAACAAACCAACTTGAGGCCACGTTCAGAAGATGGAATAACCATGCATGAGCTCTGGAAGAAAAGAAAAATCTCCCTGTTAGGATATAGTGAGACTGTAGTTTAGAAAAGGTGTAAGGTAGATGTCTTTTTCTTATATATCAAAGCTCTCCTACAACCCTTACAATAAAATCAGTAAGTGTACAAAGGATAACTGAATGAAGACCTGGTTTTAAAATTGAATAAAATAATAGTGACAAGTTAATATAGAAAAAGTGATTATCCAATTTTAGTAAGTCAGCAAGGAACTCCAATTTAAAGCTGAAAAGTGAAAGAATTAGCGTCAGGTTCTTATGATAGGCTGAGCAAACTGCTGCATGCAGAGTGCATAGTCTTCTTCTTACACCTGAAGCCTCATCTTGTGTGAACATGAAGCCGTCCTCAGCTTCTGTTCTCTTTTCTCAAGTGGATTATTTCAGTCAAAGTCCCAGTGCAAGGTGCAGTACAATGTAACACCACAGGTCTTACTGGTATCCAAATTTTTATTCTCTGTTTTCTGGTGTGGGTATTACAAAGGGCTTTTGATGGACTGGAAAGCAAAAGCTTTTAATCATGTTAAAGAGGATTTATCCCTTCTTCTTTATAGTTATAGCAGCCTTAGCCTGTTCTTTCCAGAGGTTTGTTCTCAGGACAGCAGGTGAAACTCAATTCAATTGGAACAATTTATTGCAGATACATTCTCAGAATTTGCTACATTTTGTCTGACCATATGACTTCACATTTCAGCCAGCAGTCAGATACCTGAATATCTTTGACAATTGTACTCAATGAAAAGAAAGTATTTTTTAAACCATTTGTAACTTCCCACCGTCTCACTCTTAACTCCTTGCAATTTGGACAGATCCTCAGTGTTGGAGTGGGATTTGGGGGAGTTTGTACTTACAGCTTTCTCAAATACAAGCAAAATGAGATTCATGTTCCCTGTGACATCAGTACAGATAGTTTGGATCTACTGTCTATCTTGTACATTTTATTTTGCAAGGGAAAGCTATGGTGGCTCACTTTTTTTGAAAACATTGGGAACAAAAAAATTACCAGAAATAAACACCTATACTGAAGACCCATAAATGAAGCACATTAGAATAATCTAATGCTCTAAAACATGTCTTCTGATCTTTTTGGGCACAACTATCTTAATTTTATATCTACTTTTCATACTATGTCCCAAGTGCTAGTCTTGCAGGCCACTGTACATTTTAGCCAAAAAAAAAGTGGTAAGTATGTGTGCAGAATGTGTCCTCTGGCTGTGGGACCTGGCATGGCACTAAGATGACATCCAAGGTCTTGCTACTTGGAAAGAGCTTTTCTTACCTGGCCTCCAGAAAGTCTTTGCTTGAATAATTAATAATCTAGGAAAACAGCTAGAGGGCTGCTGAAGTAAAGCTGGTGGGAAAAGCCTCTGAAGAGCCTAGATGTAACAGAAAGAAAGATTTAAAGGAAATTTCTGTAATTCAAAGAATGTTATGGAAAAAGGAAAGTTGCCTGAGGAGTGGAGTGTAAGAAACACCGACCTATGACCACACTCATTCTTGCATATTGTATGCTATAATATCCTTTTAACTTTTGTTTTTAATTGTTTTCTTTCTTCTCTGGAACATATCCCACTTAACCAATTTTTTTTTCTATAAAAGGCATGCACCAGAGGCAAGCACACATCCCATCTCAGTAGCAGCAATAGTGATTCTCACTGGTAATGCTATTAGATACTTCCCACCACTACTCAGCATTCAGCTCTCCATATGTAATTCCTATAAATCAGAGTGCTACTCTGGACCTCACATCCAGCAGACCCTCCATTATGACCTGTCTCAGACTCACTTTTCTTTCTAGGTTTCATATTGGATGCCCAACCTACATTCTTTACTCCCAGATGTATTTATTGTCTTACATGGAGGGAGACAGAATCATATGGTCTGGGCCCAGTTTACAAGGTGATCCAGCTTTCTACCTTAGTTATTTGTATTCCTCATTAAAATAACCACTCCATCAATCTTTGTCAACAGTAAATTTTTTCAGTAATGATTTTATATCTTCCATGCAACTAAAAAATTTTAAATACTGAACAACCAAGAATAGATCACCATGGGCTCCAGTAAAATCAGAAGAGTTGATAGTTCTTCATTCAGAATGACATTCTGAGAAATAGAGTTTTAAATCCATTTAAAATAACTTTTGTATGGGATTTCTGATTTAAAATCCAATAAAGTCAAAATGAACTTTCATCTTTATCAGTAAAATTTGTGATTTTTTAAAATTTCATCATATTATTTTGAAAAAATATTTGATCATAAGTGTCTGGTGATGTTATTTTTTAAACGACTCTCCTTTAATAGCAGTGCCTTAATTACTACATGGTGCTAAATGATGTGAACTTGATTAACTGAGAACTAAATGCCAGTCATTAAGGCTGTCTATTCAGGTCCTTCTCTAAGGATTTAGATGCCTTTCCTGGACATTTGGATTGTGCTGAAAGCTAACTCTGGAGGTACCTAAATTCCTTAGAAGTCTAAGCTTTTACTAGTAAAGATATCCCAGGTGCTGAACATGTACTGCTGACCTCATGCAAAGCCATAAATTGCATAGCAAAAGTGAATTATTCCTTGTATATGTCAGGAACATTCACAAGTGCTGTTTCAATGTTTATATCATCTCTTATGTTTGTTTTAGTAGATTTTTCAAAAATGTGGTTAATGGTTCTGACCTCCCATATAGGCAGATGTCTCTTTAAGCCAACAGCCCAGTGCTTACAGCAATTAGACCCTGAACGAGGACACTGGTTCAGAGAACCCTTGGGAAACAGTCCTTAATAACAAAGGGGACCAGGAAGGCTGGATATACTTTAAGGAAGAAATCTTAAAGGTGAAGGAACAGGCTGTCCTTATTTATCAAAAGACAAGCCAGCAGAGAAGAATGTCTGGCTGAACAGGGACCATTTGCAGGAGCTCAGGGGGAGAAAAAAGAGTTTATGAACTTTGGAAGAAAGGGCAGGCAACTCAGGAAGAGTACAAGGGTATCCTTAGGTTATGGAGACAGAAAATTAGAAAGAAGAAAGCTCAGCTAGAGCTAAATATGGCCACAGCTTTAAAATATAATAAAAAATGTTTTTGTAAATGCATTAGCAACAAAAGGAGAGCTGAGGAAAATGTCCATCCTTTATCAGATATGGAGGGGAACATGATGCATGAGGTACTTTATGCCTTCTTTTCCTCAGGCTTTAACAGCAACACCAGGACAACTGGCCCCCTAAGCTTGCAAACAGGGACAGGGAGCAGAATAGAGCCCCTGGAATCCAGAAGGAAGTTGTTAGAGGCCTGCTGAGCCACTTAGACACCCACAAGAATATGGGGCCAGATGGGATTCATCCAAAGGTACTGAGAGACCTGTCAGAAAAACTTGCCATGCTGCTGTTCATCATTTATCATCAATCCTGGTTTACTGGGAAGGCCCCAGATGATGACTGGAGGTTAGTCAATGTGATGCCCACTTATATGAAGATTTGGGAGGAGGATCTGGGGAACTACGGGACTGTTGATACTTTATTAATCTCTACAACTACCTGAAAAGAGGTTGTAGCGAGGTGGGGGTTGGCCTCTTCTCCCAGGCAACCAGTGACAGGGTGAGAGTCTCAGCTGCACCAGAGGAGGTTCAGGCTGGACACCAGGAAGAGTTTCTTCACTGAAATGGTTGTCAAGGACTGGAATGAGCTGCTCAGGGGGTTGTTGGAGTCAACCTCCCTGGAAGTATTTAGGAAATGTCCGAACATGACAGTGCTATTAGTTGATGTGGTGGTGGTTGGTCAAAGGTTGGACTCGATGATCTTGGAGGTCTTTTCCAACCTTAATGATTCTATGATTCTATGACTCATTTATCCACTGAAATTTAAGAGGGAGTCCAAAACTTCCCATCATCCCAACAGCCCTTGCTCTATTCAGGTTACCCAATATGAAACAAAGCCCTACTTTGTCCCTTAGTTATATTCAAGGCTCCAGAGATATCTGTGACCAGATGAGTCCCAGGTGCTGAGTATTCTTTTGGAGATAGGTGCTTGTGTGCCTGATTTCTACAAACCTGTTGGCATATCTTTCCTAAAACATTTGTAATAGGGGTTGGTTTGGACCTCTTTCTTTTCTCTCACGCCTTTGAAGCAGACCCTAGCCACTGTGTTGAATGTACAGACATGTTCCACTCAACCCATTTTTGGTGTTCAACTTTTCATTTTTCTTAACTACCAAGGTAGAATAAAGGTGTGCAAGGACTTTAAAAAACAGTTCTGTTTACGTGAAAAAGAAAACATCTGCATCTGCAGATGCGGACTTTTCTGTGCCACCTGAAAAATTCAGGTTAGAACAGGTGAAGACACAGTCTCAGCATCAGACAGTCCTTCACAGTAACACACTCTGGGGGCTTTGGGGTGTGCAAGTATGCCATGTCTCTTAATAGGAGACTCATAAGTGACTTACAAATGAGGCTACTTAAGCAAGACAAATATAACTAACTTCCTTAACAATCAATGACATCACAAAGATCTATACATTACTTTAGAGATTTAGATTACTTTGCTGTACAGGTAGATATCAGCCGTATACATAGAGATATGATCTGTTAAAAG
Organism: Leptocoma aspasia; assembly: GCA_013399835.1. Classification (NCBI taxonomy): domain Eukaryota; kingdom Metazoa; phylum Chordata; class Aves; order Passeriformes; family Nectariniidae; genus Leptocoma; species Leptocoma aspasia. Next base: position 275,382 of record VXAX01005465.1, on the reverse strand, counting down.
TTGGGGTTTTTTTTCACTTTTTATGATGGGATATATATATTTATATGATTCTTGCCCAGATGTTTCAATTTATTTGACATTTCATGGTCTTGGCCTTGCTAGGATTTTCCTTCCTTTCTGGATCTGTCCCTCTGTTTAGCTGCCAAAGGAATGCAGCTGACATCTAAGAAGTTTCCTTGATGTATCTTAAATATTCTGATTTATCACTTGCTGCTTCACCTGATGGGATCAATCTACCCTTTTGATGTGCATTGTAACACTTCTCTCAATTATCCTTTATCTGCTGGAAGTTTTACTGCCAGCTAAGGCAGTGCTTCCTGATGGCATCTCTTGGGTAATACACAGCTGCAGTATGTTTGAACTGTTTTCTTTCACATCTGTTTTTCTTTTCACTACATTACTTTTTCTGATTTAAAAAGAAAATTGTCATTACAAGGAGCAGCAAGCGAAGCATCCTGTCTCTCTTTAGCATTCTGATTATTTTGTTTGAGACAGATCTTGACTCCTATTCCATGAATAGTTTGAATGTCATATAATGTGACTTTCCTATTTAAACAATATTAGGCAGTAATTTTTAATTCATAGTATTCCATAGTGCTCTGCTCTTACTACATTAAAGAGATGACAACCGAACCTGAAAAACAGGGGAAAAAAAACAAGCCAAAAGGGCGTTTTACATACATCCAAATTCTGGAGGGGGGAAAAAATCATTAAAAGGTTGATTCTGCGCACCTTCCTTTTTTCCAGTCCTTTACACTGCTGAATCTTTGAGAAATTTCTTTACTTGTCAGACAAGGATGGCATTTCCTCTAATCTTAAACAGAGTAATTATTAACAGTCAAACACACATGCCCCAAACAATAGACACAATACATAAATAAGATAAATTAAAGCAAACTTGTTTAATCCTAAATTTAACATAATAAATCTTTTGGTTTTGCATACATTTTCCTTTCCACTCCCTAAAATATCTAGTTTCTAAAGTAATATATGAGCAATCATCCTATAATTTGATTAAGAACTTGAAGAACAAGGCAAATGCAGTATACACATCTTCCCCCTTCTTTTTACTTGGCAAAATGGAATATAGGGATGCTATCTTGTAAGATGACACTAATATCCATTTAGAATAAGCAGGTTAGGAAGGCTCTGTAGAGGATCAGCCTTCATGTCAGGTCAATGGAAATAAATGGGAACATTCATTCTATTATGAAAGAAGCATCTAAGATAAATAGCATTCTTCTTTTATATAGGATGTCTGTCCATATAGAGGATGCCCTCATCTCCCTTCTTCATATGTCTACTTCAAAACAGTAACTCTGGAAAGAATCTATATCACTACTTGAAATTTTACACCAAAATATGTTAAGTGAAATTAATGCATTTATTCAAAAGAACATATCCAAGGATAATCCAAACAAACAAATATAAATGTTGTTAACAATCACTTCAATAAAAACAAATCCTTAGACATAAGCATCACCAACTAAGGTAGGGATTCACAATGGAAAATTACAACTACTTTTGGGTTTGCCCCACCTTGTCTTAACATCTCTATGAGCATCATGTCTAGTCCCAGCCAGAAGCACTATAAATAGTTCCTGAACTGAGAGTCTGAAGGTTTTGGGATGTAGGAAGCCTCTGCTTCTCCCTGCGTAGTCATTCAAGCAGTTATGCTCTAGGGTTAACTTGCTAAAGCAGACTCTGCAGACAAGGCAAGATTTAATTGACAGAAGCATTATTATGGGCTGATTAAGGATTTATAATTAACACCTGTGTGATTATTTAAAATACTTCTGTGGCATCCAAATGTTGGACCTAATGAGGCGAAACGATTCACCACATCCAAGGCATCTAAGCTGGAAAGATATTTTACAGCTGGGGAGGGAGATGTACTTTCAGAGGGGTATTCAGGTCTTCTGACTCATACCTCTGGTGGTGGTCTCTATCCATTTCAGCTTGGGATTTTTCAGTTTGTTTCCCACTAACAAGAGAGGAGAGTGGGAGGAATTCAGAGTTCATAATGCATATCAGCCTTTCAGTCCTTTGAACATTTTCCCTTTCATGTACAATCCCTTGTTTGTTTTGTGTGTTTAAAATGTTTTTTTTTTCTTTTGTACACATTGGTGAAAAGATATATAGCCATTAAAAAAAGAGCATTTTTTATATTTCTTCCATTATCTGAATGATACCTAGTTTAGAGGAAAGGCTGAGAAAGTTGGAATTGTTCAGCTTGGAGAAGAGAAGGTTTCAGGCAGACCTTACTGTGACCTTACAACAGTTAAGGGGGGCTGCTAAGAAAGATGGGCAGAAACTTTTGGTAGGGTGCAAAAAGTACGAGTAGTAATGGTTTTAAGCTACAAAAGAGTAGATTCAGATTAGCTATAGGGAAGAAATTCTTTACTATAAGGGTAGTGATACTTAGGAATAAGTTGCCCGGGGAGGAAGTAGATACCCCATCTCTGGTAATATTCAAGATCAGCTTGGGTGGGCCTCTGAGGAACCTGATCTAGTGGAAGATGTCCCTGCTCATTACAGGAGATGTTGTGCTTGGTGGCTTTTATTAGTTCCTTTCAATCCAAACTATTCTATGACAGCTATCAAGCTAAATATTCTTCTCAGTGCTGCCTGGCTGCAGCTTGTTCCCTTTGTCTCCTAGGGGCAGTGTCTTCTGCAAGACATCATTATCACTAGCTCTCCTTAGAAACTCACATTCTTCAATTACTTACAAAAAATGTAATTCATTAATTTGATTGATGTGAATGCTGAGAATATTGGTCAAAGAATTGATTGGATCCTCAGGATTTGAAAAGTATTTGAAGAGAATTTCTATTTCCTTCTAACTTAAGTCTTTATGCTGTCACTTGTCATTTATCTATGCATGGTAATAAACTCATTCTCACAGGAGCTGCTACCATATGTTCAACCACTGCTAAAAGTAAACTTTAAAATGGCAGGAGTTTCAGTGTGATTGATGTTTCAGAAACAGAAAATAAACAGGAACTGAACAGGTGCCCCAGATACATTGCCTGTAATTCTGCTAAATCAAACTTTTTGTGTTGTGTAGGAGTCTAGTGATGCCTACCACAGTGATTCACCTCCTTTTATTTTATACTCTGTTTGTTTTTCCTGGCTTTCTCCAGTGAGAGGAAAGCAAACATCACTGATGTATATTACATATCTGCTCCTTCCAGAATGAGACAAGCTTTAGTTTTAGCAGACAGCTAAGATCCCATAAAAATGAGTTGTCCTGTTTTTCTCAGACTTTAAGTAAATTGATGTGGTTGTTGTATTTCCTGTAGTTTGTTTAACAAACAAACCAAAGAAAACATTAATCTACAGGAAGATGACAGAAAGCAGTTTAAAGCTCATGACAATTGTTCTTAGACCCCATCACAGCAAAATTTTGAGTTATAAAGAAAAAAGTAACTTTAACTGAGATGCTGCTATGACGGTTTTCTATTTAGCTAAAAATAAAACAGGAGTTTTGGAATTATATTCTAGTTCTACACTTTTCTAACTAAAGTGGGTTTGCACAACATAGATGGCAGCTTGATAATGGCCTGTTTATTATAGGTCCTTCCTAATTTGGGGGTCTAGTTTAGCCAGTTGCCACAGCAGACCAGTGTGATGAAGGAAGATGAATAAGATGGCATTCAGATTACGTTTGTTAGAACAGCAAAACAATATCTACCTTACGAATAGCTAGGCTCATTTTTTCACTGGACATTCTGAGGTAAAGTTATTTAAGGAACATTTTTCCAGTAATTTTTATTAATCTATATTTTTGGCTTATATGATATCACCATAATAAAGTTGTTTACTTAAACCAGTTTTATATACATATATATATATATATATATATATATAAAGCTTAAGTTTCAACCAGCTACACACATGGTCATGTGTCTGTCAAAGAGCCTTTGTTCACTCTGCAGAAGAAGTTTTAAAATGAAAATGCAGTTACTAAGAGAAACAAAAAATGGGATAGAAAACATGATTCATGAGTTGTCTTAGCTCATCATAAATTGCTAATAACTCCCTATTCCCCAGTCCTCAGACCCTATTATGTCATTAGCATTTAAACCATTTGGACTTCTTTATATAATTCAGAAAAACAGAGCTTGTTCAGACTTAAACCTCACTTGCAATGTCAACATCCTAAATATTTTTACTTAATTGTTGTATAATTATGAAAAAAAATCTCCATAGCTTTATGAGACTTGTCCTGGTTGCAGAGAGGGGACGGAACTCAGAGCCATGTGGACCTTGATAGGTTGCTATTCTATACCACTGACATCTTTGCCGTGGTTCCAGGGGGAGAACAAAGGGAAGTTCCCCTGGAACTGCATTGTTTTGTCTCCCTCTGTCCATCAGGGAGGCTGTAGGGACCAGCCCTTGCAGACCTTGTCCTCTGCCACCCATGGCCATCCCCTGCCCCGAGGTGCAAGACGAGGCACCGAGGGATGATGTGAAAAAGCGGCGCTGGTGCGGGAGGCAGCCGCAGGGCACAGCAGCAGAAGGAGCTTGGTGCAAGTCTGACCTGAGCCAGAATGAGTCGAGCTGAGCTGAAAAGAGCCAAGCCAAAGGGAGCCTGGTGGAACGGGGCAGAGCAGCCAAAAGTAGCAAGCCCAGTGCTGGAAGCTGCAATGCAAGTCCAGCATCTGATGAGGAGGATACTTCTGTTATTAATATTGCTGCTGTTACTGTTTGGCTTTTATTTCACTGCTGTGTGCTTTCTCTAAGTTATTTTCTCAGTACATAGTCTCTGACTTTGTCCCTCTCCTGCTAAAGGGGCAGGGGAAGGGGTGTGGCTTATCTGGAGGTTAATTTCCATTTGGTTTTAAATAAGCACAATCCTGAACTCTCTTTCAATGTCATTTTATCATTGCGTCTGAAGTGAAACAATAGCCACTCACAGGCTTTTATAGACATATTTAGTTCCTGAGTACAGAACACTTAAAAGAAGTGGAAGACTTTTTCATTCAGCGACTTCTCATCTGGCAGTATCTGAAGTATCATCTCTTTAGGAAACAAAAGTTTTGCTGCATATTTTTCCTTGCTGGAAGTAGAGTTCAGCATTTGTATGACAGTTTCCCTAAAATAAAATAGTCTGGAACCTAGCTTTAGTGTTTTTCATGCCTATTCATTCAATTAAACCCTCCAGCATTGAACTAACATAGCAGGGAAAAGACTTTATATTACTATAACTAATTATTTGAAAAGAAGTGAATGAACTGAGACTGTAAAAATGCCAACTTTAAAAAAATCAAACTAGAATATACAATCCCCAGACCTTTACTGTAATATCTCTCCAAATCAGTTTTTGGGTGTCTACCTCTGCCTGAAACACCTCAAATTATTTTAACAGATTCAGAATTGTGCAAATCCATCATTAGGATTTTAATAAAGTCATATACCCTTGAGCAAAATTCTCCTGCTGGAATATAGGAAAAGGTGTCCAAAATCGTCATAAGGATGTGTGAGAATTTTCAGTTTACAGACATTTATGTTGGAATTAGACTCAACTTTTATGTTACAGAATCTTTTCTGTATAGGGCTGTCGTAAAATGACGAATTGCATAAAAATATAATTTTAACTCTTTCAAATTTACTTCTGTCATGGAACCTTCCATTTATGAATTCAGCTCTGAAACACAGACTGAGAAATACCCCTTTTTAAGTACAAAATTATTCTTTTCAGGGGAAGAACACTGGTGCATTCATATGCACAACTGACATCTCGTCAAGTAATGACCCACAACCTGAAAAAACCCTGAAAATAAAGACTGTGTTTACTGATAATAGATTCATTAGGATCTCTATCCTGCTGCCAACAGGCACAGGAAAAAGTTTTTTGGCTACTTATTCTGGCTACTCACAGTGTTGATGGAAGAACTGAAACATCTTTCAAGAGCATCCAAGTGAAAGGAGATCTTTGTTCTGTGTTCCAGTGGGACTGAAAACACACAGTTTTAAACTCAAAGGTGTATGCTCTAGGAAGACTTAGATGATGTTTGTTAACAGAGGAGGTTCCAACAGGGGAAGTTAGACTAAATGTGTCGCTGTCAAATTATGATGAATTCTAGAGACCCAGACACTTCTAGGTTCCAAAAAATCCCAAAGTAATGCAGAATATGAAGGAAAATTATTTTGCATGTACTTTACAAAAGAAGATTCATTGACTGCATAATTTTGTTTGAATAAAATATTTAAATTGGAGTTTAAACTTAGCTTACTAGGAATGCAAAATATTTCCATGGTGTAGCTTGCAAGACATCAAAAAAAAAGTATATATATCAAAAGCATTTATTCTATTTGACCCTAAGCATAGATATTAGCTGCACATTACTGTTTTAAATATCAATATAAATAAAATATTTCTTCCAAATGTGTTTCTTCCTTTATGTTCTAATTTAAAAACCTTAATGCTATAAGTGATTGAGGAAAGAAGTGGGTTCAAATTTGGTTTCATATCAGTTGTAAGATATCAGCTCTTGGGGTGGTCACAGGGATGCTCACATTGCCGAAAGGACAGGTGACAAGACACAAACTTTGGTGTACCAACATATGTGAAGGGGACACCCAACAGTGCTTGAGAGTGCATTTCACCCCAGAAAGAACGTGGTAGCAAGGATGATGATGAACAGACAGGTTAAGCAACAACCAGGGAATTAATAAAGAACTTTTGAATAAGAAGAGCCAGCTCTAAAAGAAGTTTAAGAAATGTGAAAATTTTGTTGGTGGGAGGCGATACTTTGGAGAGGAAAGATCAGCAACAATTGTGGCATGACCCTGTGGCACTGGGGCTCTGTGTGGACTTAGCAGCATGGCCCTTCATGGACACCCCCAGCAGTGGAAGAAAGTGCAACATTATGAAAACTGGAGCCCAGGACTACCTTCCTCTTTGTCTCTCACAAATAGCCTCATCCTGTTGCTTTTAATACCTTTCATTCCCAGGGTTAAGTTCATAGACGTGTATAGAAAACAAAATTGAACTTCTTACATCAATCCTTCCAGCAACACCAGTAGTAAGAAAAAAGCAAATTAAGACAGCTGTCCACTCTGCCTCTAGTCAACAATTTCTTTTTAATCTAGTGTAGTTTGTAGCATACCCCTGAGATGCAGATGAGAGAGAAGTGACAAACAGGAGAGTCCTTCTGTTGATAATCGTTCTATTTTGCATCTCTCAAGTCAGAGAGATTGCTATGCTATTTGCTGCTGTCTTTAGTAATGTTTACAACACATTTAGCAATTTTAAATTTGTAGTTTGCAGATATAGTGAAGAAAAAAGAAAATATTCTTGAAAATTAGAGATGCTAACATAATCAACTTGAAACACAACATGATAGCTTTTGCTTGGTACAAAATAATCTCAGAAGATATATATGCCTTACCTCAATTTTATGAATCATATTTTAATTCATAATTCTGTATCACTTAAAGAAGGTGAAATGCAGTTCTGATACAGAATTGTCCAAGTAAAAGGGAAAATTGTCCTTTCTTGTCCACAAAAATGCCCAGAGGAAAATCTAAACTATGGAATCAATTTAATCCTGTACAGATACAGTGCAATATGTTTCCTGTTACGTATCAAAAATTCATGGCCAAATGTTATTGATAAAGATCCCATTTCTTTTTATCTTTCCAGTGTACTGAAGGGGGAAGAAATGGTGACAGAGGGGAAATAATGTTCGTACTATTTCTTTTGTCAGCTAGTTTTTCCCATTCTGTTTGGATTTTTGCTGGTTTTCTATTTCGTATCTATATAAGTAATATGTAGGTTGCTGACAAAATCACTTTTCCTTGGCCTCTTTCAAAACACTGGCAAATATATGAAACACCAGAACAAATTTTTTGCTTTCAGGAAGGGAAAGACTTTCAATTCCATTGACAAATTTAATTCTTTTAGGACTAAAAGCTCACATCCTAGCTCTACCTCGTCATTTCCTTGTCTATTTGTTTTACCCAAAACTGTTAAAGAACAGCTGTTAACTATGGAGGCAAGTACTGCAGAAACCCTAGTGCAAAATTACAAAGCAAAATTTGCCTGTGTTACCTTGTTTGCTCACAAGGGCCAGTAAGGTACCACATGCTGGTCAAAACTTATCAGCATTATTAAATCCATTAAGGTATATTAAATCTATTTAAATCTATGACATTTTGCTTTTAAATTTTTTTTATAGTGATGATCTTTGAGAAAACCATCTGAAAAAGTCTTACTTAATCAGTCACATACTATATCACTTATTTTGAATTATTTTCTTATATCTTTGGAAAAGTATCTTTCCTTGTCTTGAGAAACTATGACAAATAACTAATTTATTGCAAACTGTACCTCAGGTACATTGGTTTTCCTTAACCTTCCTGCTTGTGTATACATACATATATATATATATATAGTGTGTGAGTGTTTGTATTTAATCTCAGAATCATAGAATGACTTGGAAGGGGACTTGAAGATCATCTAGCTCCAACTCCCTGAGGTGGGCAGGGACACCTTCCATCTGGACAAGACCACCTGTCCACCTTCCTGAGCAGGGACCAGGTTTCCAGAGATCCATCCAAACTGACCTTGAACACCTCCAGAGATGAGGCATCCACAGCTTCTCTGGGCATCTACTTCCAATGTTTCACCACCTTTAAAGAATTTATTCAGAATATCTAATTTAAACCTGCGTTCTTTCGGTTTGAAGCCATTCTCCCTTGCTCTGTCACTACATGTAAGTAGTCTCTCTCTATTTTTCCTTAGACTCCCTTCCGTACTGGAAGGCTGCCATCAGGTCACCCCAAAGCCTTCTCTTTCCAAGCTGAACAATCTCAATTTTCCCAGCCTTTCCTCATAGGAGAGGTGCTCTATCCCTCTCATCATCTTGGTGGCCCTCCTATGGACTTGCTCCAACAGGTCCATGTCCTTCCTGTGCTGGGACCCCAGAGCTGATGCAGCACTGCAGGTTGGGTCTCACCAGAGCAGAGCAGAGGGGCAGAATCCCCTCCTTTGGCCTGATGCCCACACATCTTTGGATGGAGCCAAATTTGGACACATTTGGTTTTCTGGGTTGCAAGAGCACATTGCTGGGTCATGTCCAGCCTCTTATCCACCAGCACCCCCAAATTCTTCCTTGGCTGCTCTTGATCTGTTCATCTCCAGCCTGTGTTGATACCACAACACCAAACCAGGTACAGCACCTTGCATTTAGTCCTCTTGAACCTCAAGAGTTTCCCATTGTCCCAGTTCTTGAGCTTGTCCAGGTCCTTCTGGATGGCATCCCATCCTTCAGGTGTGTCAGCTGCACTGCTCAGCTTGGTGTCATCTGCAAATTTACTGAGGGTGCCTGTCTATGCCATTAATTAAGATATCAAATAACACTGGTCCCAGTAATGACCCCTGAGGGACACCACTTTTCACTGACACTCAACGTGACTTTGAGCCATGCACATACTGCATTTTTTACAGAGGAGAGGAGTATATAGAATTATACTGATTAACTTATTGTGTTAGGCAGACAAAGGATAAATTTAAATTATTCCAAAGATTAATATTTAGTTTTTAACAAAGAGGTACTCAGCTGCCCTCAGAGTGCCAAGTCAGTCTTTTCATGAGTCACACTAAGTATCAACACACAGAGAACATATACAATATAAATCTTGACAATGTAAAGATCTGTAAAAGGGAGACTGTCATAACATGACACACAGAAATACTTGCCTCAGTTTAGGCCTTGATCTGTTTAAAATTAAATTACTAATGGTGAGCATTACTGTTATAATAACCTTCAAAAACGTATTTTCATGATCATTATCCCGAAACTCATCATCGCCTGAGTGGTTGATTATCATTGTGTCTGGTTTCAGTGAAGAGGCAGAAAAGTATTACATGCACTTATCCCATTTAAATATTGACATTAAGTATATCTACTTATGTAAGGGTTGATATGAAATACAGAATTCAGTAAATGGAGATCCTTCACATTTCCATGTGAATTTTCAGTTACCCGAAACAGTGGGAAGCTTGGTAGCTTGCTCCTCACTGAGTCAACTCAATTAGAGCAAATGCTGTTTGTTTACCAACTCCATATATAAACACATAAATGACAATAAGGGATCTAGTGTAGTATCTTGAGCCACTTCCTCCAAGATACTACTTTAAATTTGCATTATTCTTGTGCTTTTCAGCAGTCCTACATTTTGACATATGCTGTCTGAGGGACTCCTTGTGCATATGGTGGTAGGTTTCTATTGCATTACTCCAAAGAGGTTTGGTTTCTCTGCATTTATCAATTCATTTGTTGAGTACACGTTAACTTTTAGTGCCTATGATAATTTTTAACAAGCAGATGAGCACCTTACCTGTGTGCTGTGTAAAGAATCTACCTTGGCTAGCTTAAAGCCTACCACTTGCTAGTCTCATTTGAATCACTTACAGAGTAAGTCTGTGAAAAAGTGCTAGCTATAGACTTATTCATGTAACTCAGTTTTTCAGACCATTTCTGTGTTTCCCCTCAGCTATCTTGTTTGAAAAGTCTTCCTATACATAGTCATTTATTATAGAAGAGAAACAACTTTGATAACTTTGCTTATCCTTGTAGCCTTTATCCAAACACAAATACATTATAGAATATTATTACTTTGCTTCTACACAGATTGTGACATTCAAGCGGAGGAATGGAGGCAGAATTTCAAATAGAATTTGAGATGAAGGTGTGTAATGGATTTATACAGCAGCATAATGATTTTTCAGTATTTTGGGTCTTCTTGTTCTCTATTCCATTTCTAACAACTTCTAACATTCACTTTTCTTTACTGCCATAGTGTACTGAAGTATCATTTCCACAAATTTCTCTCTCATATTCCTAAGAGCTTTTTTCAAACACTAATACTTAGCTCAGAAGACATAATTATAGATAAGAGATTGTTCTTCTTTCATATGTGTTTCCCTTATACATAATTTCACTTATGTACCATTTCATTTCCAAGTCACTTACTATTATGCAGATTTTATTTTGAATTATTAACACTCATTCTTTGTCTTTATTACTTAGTACAATCAGCAAACTTTCTCACACAATTTTTCCATATTATTTATGAGTACTGTGAATAAAAATCTGTCAGAGACTTTATTTATGATGTCTCTTTATTGTAGAAACTAGGTAATAATAGCTTTCTTTTGCTTTTTGTAGCTTAATAACTTGCTCATCCATCTGAAAACCTTAATTCTTTTGCTGTCACAACTAAATTTCTTTAATAGTGTTTGGAGAAGGCTCTTACTAAATGCTTTTTGGAAATCCAGAGAAGTGTATCAACTTGATTAACATTACTTACATTTCAAGAACTCTAATAGATGGTTCTGTTACTAAAGAAATTCTAATTCAACTCTCATGTATTATATATTTGTTTATAAACTTATATGTTTATAAGTCTCTCTCCTAAGGTCATTTTGCTCACTAGAACAGTTTACTTGGTTGCAGTTTTTTTGATTTTGTACAAAGCTCTCCAAAAAAATCACTTCCAGTCATGAGACAGTTTTAGGAAAACACGAGTCAACACAATTCATAAATCAGTTAATTCTTTTTCAGTTCCTTCATAACACTTAAACAACTTAGAGCAGAAATGTGATACTTATGATCCCACCAACTACTCTGTAACATCTTATACTGACATTTCACCTTGAGATAATACCATGACAATCACATCCAGGAAGACAGTTTGACTTCTCCATGTTTTTCCATTTTTAAGCCAGATACAGAATTTTGCATGTCCACAATGCCCAGTATACCATCAAATAAGGTAAAATAAACTTGAAGAAGTAGTTGCAGGAGTATCCTTGCCTAGCAGTCAGACACCCACACAGCTGCTTACTCACAGCCTCTTGTCCACAGCACAGGGCCAGAAGATAGATTGGAAAACCTCATTAATTGAGATAAAGACAGGGAGATCAGTTAGCAATAATTGTCATCAGCAAACAGAGCCTGGTGAGAAATGAATTTAATTTATTGACAGTTAAAATATATCGTCGTGGTCCATGCATTGAAGAAAGGACTCTTGACAATAATTTCAGAAGGCTAACATGATTTATTAAAATACTCCATAATTCTAATATATTTCTATATCTGCTCAGCAGAGAGCATTCCATGCTCCTGCTGCTGCTTCGTCCAGGAAAATGTGTCCGAATAGTTTACAATATCAGAAAGATAAAGTAATTTCAGTTCAGTCTCCTCATAGGTAGGAGGAGGCCAACCAATTCCATGTCCTTGAAGAACAGACGCAGATATTTTGTTTACAGAAGGCTTACACAGAGTAAAAGACAGCAAAAGGATGTTCTCCCATGGGAAAATGATCAGAAGGCTTACACACAGAGAAACTTATAATATGTTCATAGCAACAAAAATAAGTTTGGATAGTTGAAAAACACCACTTTCCCCTCATCCTTTCCTTTTCCCAGGTTCAACTTCACCGTTATGTTCCTGACATTTCTACATTTCTCCTCCTTGTTCAGGACAGATGAATGGGGAACATGGGTTGTGGTCAGTCTGAAACCACTTCTGTCTTCCTCCTCACACTTGTTTCCTGCTCCAGTGTGGGGTCTCTCCAAAAGTTCCAATCCTTCAGAACAAACCTGCTCCAGATTAGAGTCCTCCATGAGCACAGTGTCCACATTTGGTCCACTGTGCTCTCTTGCACAGACTGCTGGGGAACCTCTGCTCAACACCTAGAGCACCATCTCCCCTTCCTCCTTCCCTGACCCTGGTGACTGCAGGGACACTTCTCATCCCTTTTTGGCTCACTCCTCACTGCTTGTGCAGTATTTTCACCCATTCTCCCAAAGGCATCACTGACTTTTTTGACAGGCTCAGTTGTGTCCATCACTGGATCCATTGGAGCTGACTGGGAACAGCTTGGAGCAGCTCTGGCCTCTCCTCACAGGGGCCACCCTGTAGCTGCTCTACCAGCACCTGGGCACTGGCAGCACATACAGTGCCTAAATTTCCTGTAAGCCACCAGAAGTCCCTGGGAAGGGGATCAGTCAACATGTTCCAGTGGGAAAGAACTTGCTGTGACAGACATGACATTAAGAATGTGAAGAAACACAGAATTTAGTAGTGGCCCAACTGAAGACATCCACTACAAAGAGGCTTTGTTTTCATACCAAAACTAGTATCTAAATTCCTTCTGCATTGACTAGATAGGCAGTTTAGAATCAGATTCACACAAGTTGCCATGATATTTCCTAAATGAAGGCTGAAACAAAAAGAATACTGAGAAACAGAGTAGCTCAAATCCTTCTTCTCTCTTTGGGTTAAGTATATGAACGGCAAAAACTCTTTGAAAACTAAAAATCTAAATTTTCCCTTTTTAAATATAAAGGATACTAAGATGATGAAAGCCATACAATTCCTAAAAATAGACAGATTCCCTTGAGCTGAGGAGCTTTGGAGTCTAGAAGTCTCCACACCCCAGGGAGAATGCTTGAATGAGCCAACCATCAACAAATGTGAAATTTACCTGTTCATCAATTAATTGATGATGACTCAGAGCTCCAGATGTGTCTAGAAGAGTAGAGCCACAGTTGTACTGTCTTCCTTCTCCAGTGCTTCTTAAGAATAAGCTTAAGTGTCACCTTGCTCAACAAGTCCACAATTATGAATCACGTTTTTGGTGCTCAGTGTATGGAGTGCGTAGTCACATGATTGGTGATTCTACTCATCTCAACACAGAGTGTTGAAACAGCTGGCCAGTGCTGATTATATGATTCACCAAAGGTCAAAAACCAGTGCAACTGTGCTGGGAAATTTAATATTATTCCAGTTAGGCTAATATTATTCCAGTTAGGCTAATGTTGCTATGACCTAGGTATCTTTCTCACTCTAGCCACAAGACTACCAAAGTAGCTGCAAAACTACTTTATGTGCCATGCAGATGGAAAGAATCAGGAACTCCTGAGGTTGCCAGGGTGCAATTTGGGTCTAACTGCTAGGATCATCCAGGTAAAGATTATGGAGGAAAAGCGACTCAAGGGAACAAGATTACCAAGGCTAAAATAATTACTTTTATGTATAAAGAAGAAAGCTCTGCATGAACTGTAGAGCTTCTGAGATAAACAGGCACATATGATTGTGTCAGTGTAATTTGGAGGGAGTTGAGAGAAGTGAAGCAGAAATTTTTGTTCCCCAAGGAACTGTTCCTGCAGCCCACATCAACAGAGGCATGCCCACTGCACAGTGCCATGTAGCCTGACCCATCAAAAGAATAATTTAATCTTCAGAACTTTCAAATTGTCATCTCTCTGAGCCACTTAGGTTCAATTCTTTTAATTAAAATTTAAATGAGATTACAATTCCTTGTTTGGAGTTTCAACAGACACTAGGACTTTACAGAATTGCTTTTCTCATTTTTCACAGATTGTTTATCTTTCCCAATTTCCATATTTTTATAAAATTGTCATTCTCTGTACTCATTTACCTGTTCCTTCATCCTCTGAAAGACTTGAGTATACACAGTGCTGTAACTTTTCTCACAAGTTATAAGCTTGACCTGTATGATATAAGCCAGCATTTAAGTAACAGGTACAAGTGATGGGTGACTTATTTATAGCTGAGTTTTAACTGAATTAAACCAAAGAAATCAAGAAGCGGTTGTATTGCATTTGTGTGGCCAGGTTTTGGTAGCGGGGACTACAGGGGTGGCTTCTCTGAGGAGCTGATAGAAGCTTCTCCCATGTCCAACAGACCCAATAGCAGCTGGCTCCAAGATGGACCTGCTGCTGGTCAAGGCTGAGCCCACCAGTGATGGTGTTAGTGCTTCTGGGATAATGCATTTAAGAAGGAGAGGAAAAACCTGTAACTGCAAACAGAGAGAGGAGTGATAATACGGGAGAAAAACAGCTATGAGTACACCAGTCTGTGAAGAAGGTGGAGAAGTGCTTCAGGCACTGGAGCAAAGATTCCCCTGCAGCCCCTGGTGCAGACCATGGTGAAGCAGCTGCGCTCCTGCAGCCCACGGAGGCTCATGATGAAGCAGAGATCACCTGCAGCTTGTGGAGGGCTGCAAGCAGGCAGATATACCTGAAGGAGGCTGTCACTCCATGGGAAGCCTGCACTGGACCAGGCCCCTGGCAGGACCTGTGGCCCCATGAAGAGAGGACTGTCACTCTGCAGGGGTTTGGAACAGGCTTGTAGACAGGACTTGTGACCCCATGGGGAACAAACCTGGAGCAACCTGTTCCTGAAGGACAGCACTTTGTGGAAGAGATGCACAAAGGACCAGTTCATGAAGAGCTGCAGCCTGTGGGAAGGACTCACTGTGCAGTTTGTGGAGGACTGTCTCTAGTGGGATACTCAGGTTCGATTGTTGCCTGGGTGGTGTCCAGTGGTAGTACAAAACTGTAGGAAGGTCAGATGTGCAAATCCATGTTACCTATTTAACCACAGAAATATGTATTGAGGTCTGTTAACATTTTCCATTTTATTTCCTTTGTATTGTGATTCTTGACAGTGCTAACATACCACATTTCATTTCATCATGTGAGTCTCTGAGTGTTGCTGTATCCAGCATTTATTCTATTTTCTGCATCTCTGTTCTCCTGGATGAGGTGTGAAAGGAATACAATTTATTTAACTTACGTGCCTTATGAAGGGAAAGTGTCTTAAATTAGCTGCTAAATGTATCTACCTGTTCAATGGAGAAAGAACCAACTCCTGAAGGCCCCCAGCTAGGATACAAATCTATTGTATATATACAAATCAGGTAGACCCCTATTGTAATTACTTAAGGCACAGGTTAGGAGCTACAAGTTGGCAATTATTCCCTTTGCTAGACTTGTAATGGGCATTTAAGTTTGTGACCCCAAACTGTTTTGCTGATAGACTAAGCTGACCTTGGAGAAGGTCAAATTTTACCTCTGAATTTGCTACAGTTCTGAATCTAAAGAGTCCCTGACTTGTTGTCAATTATAACTAAACAGGTCTTACAAACTCAAAATTGTTCTAACTGAACTGGACTTCTCATGAACAGTGAGGCTCTATTTCTTTTGGAATTGAAGTATTTTGAGAACATGCCTTATGCCTGAAATTCTTCTACCTGCTGGGATCATATGGAAAGGGTGATTCTATCTTACCCACTATGCCATTGTGATTCCTGAAATAAATGACTCCCAAAAGTAAACACAGGTTTTGTGCCTAAAAGGCCTAGCTAGCACACTCCAAGAGAAAATCTGCAATGCACATAATGTGGACTACCGTGAAAGCCAGGCCTGGGAGAGATTTGAGAACAAAGTTACTTGACACTGTGACAGTATTTCCATACTCCATATCTTCCTTGTTAAACTAGTCCTTCACAGATAATATAGTATTTCATTACAAAAGTACAACATGAATAGAAAAACTCTTCAGGATCTTTTTAAACTGAATTAAAGCATTACTTTAATCACAGTATCATCAAAGGCATGCAGTGGGGAGCTGGCCACTGTGACAAAAAAACAACTTCCTGGTGTGGGAACAAGAGGAGTGCAGCCACACTTGTCATTTTTCATAGTGAGAATGTTTGACTGGTGCTGAAAATCAAAGCAAGAATTATCTATGAACCACAACACAAAAGCACTGCACAGTAAATCTCTCATCGAGCAATTAGACAGCAAGTGAGCAAGTCAGGGATAACAAGAATGCCTCTACATGTCACTTCAGGGTAACGTTTTAAGTAGAAGAATCCTGGAGAAGTAAAGAAAGATAATCAATATGGTTATTAATGACACTAATATCACACAAACATCTGGGAAATTAAGCATGCTCTTTAGGAGTTGTTTCTTGCAGTAACTTGTAAAGGAATGAATAAGTTGCAAGCCAAACTTCATATCAATATATTGAGTGGTGTGGTAGCAATGATATTTATTTCAGCCTGGAAACTTTTCAGAAATTAAATACTAATATAAAAACATCTTAAAAATATTTTTCAAATACTTTTCTTTTTGTTCTTTTCTTGCATGCAGCTTTACCTTTATAGCTAAACACTTGGGTTCTCTTGAATCTGAATATCTCAGATTTAAAATATAAAAATAAATTAAAAACTTATGGGAGAAAGAGGCACTTAAGTGAAAATGTCTGTATGTTGCATTTAATATGACACATACTGAAGTAAGAGAATAAGGTTTTGTCAAGTCTTGGGAAAACTCTGCATTCTGAATGTTTGTGCAGAAGCTTATAGTACACATCCCTTTAGGCTGAAAGTGACTTGAGGGAACACTGGTTAGGCATTGACTAGGGTCTAGCTTTTTATCCTAGTGAAGCACAGATCAAATGTGCATCTAAAATTTGCATATCTTATAGCAAAATCTCCCTACCAACACAGACTCATTTTCACCAACACCAGCATTACACTGCCAACATACTTGGAGGAAAGGCAGTTTGACTTGTGTGCATTGTGGATTTTAGGACTGAATAATATTCATTAAAATGCAATCCTTATAACTCATAGTGATTGCCCAGAGTTTTCCCACTTGGCTCAGGAAGTGTTCCATAAAATATTGGTTTCTTTTATTTTTAGTTTCTTTTCAGTGGAAAATGATTATGTTCTATGCCATTGCATGCTGTTTTGACCTAAGAAAGTAATATCTAATATATTCATAAGCTTAAATTCCATTGAGAGCTATTCATGTCCAAATGTTTAGTTGATTGTGTTCACCATTCCTAATAATTCAAACAAGCAACAAGAAAGTGGTTGGCAAGCAGCGATTATCTGTTATTCATAATCAGTTTTGTCTACCTAGTTAACATAGTAATTATTTCTTGATTGGAAAGCTTTTTGAAGAAGAATACCTGGAAGCTAAAGCTTGAATTTGGGCCCAAACATTGAAACAAAAATCTAATTATCTCCTACATAACTGTATGGCAATAGATCTGAAAAACTGCACCAAGTTTCTCGTATGTTAACTGTGATTGCTGATGTTTACTAATCAGTTTTCTGCCTGTAGCATCATCTTTACCTATGAAGTGAATGGTATTGAGAAAACATGAATCAGCTTGGAAATAATTTTAAACCGAATCTTTCAGAAACAATGCACTTCCATGAATTTAGGATGATGAGGTAGAGACACTCCCCAAAACATTCAGTTTAGAACTAGTGTTTTCCTGTCAGTCACCTGTAGGTAAGGCCCAGCCAGGGACCTTTTCCTCTTTCATGGCTGAGGACTGCAGTCAGTGATTTCTGCTTTACTCATGCACCTCTGATTTAGAATGGAAAAGAGCAAAGCTTCAGGTAGCTTAGGTATGTGATGAGTTTGGCTTCAGGTCCTGGATCAGCTATAAGCACTGCTGTCTATCTTGCAAGGACACTGAAACAATAATAACTTTATGTTTTTCTTCCAATAGACTGAGCTTGTTCCTGGTTTCCTATGCCCACACGTATGCATGGGTGTAGAAAACCTATAATGCTTTATAGCCTAAGAAGAATGACATGGTTGTTGACAGGGGGGAAATACAGATCTTTGCAAAACTGAGCTAGATTGCTAGTTTTACAAAACATTCCCTTGCTCTTAGTCCTCTGGTCTTCTGCTATGGTCTGATTTCAAGAAATTTTTGTTGTTGCATTTACTCTTTGCCTATTTTCTAATTTGAATCATTAGACTCAACCTTTTTTTTTACATTACATTTGTCATAGTTTTGTTACATATAACAAAGGAGGGAATTCAGCCACCTGTTCATCATTTTTTGTAGCGTCTGTGACAGCAATCTCTCAGACATTACAGAAGTAGGTCCACTGTCAGTTACTCCACCTCTTTTCCAACACAAAATAGCTTTTCCTACTGTATCTTGATTGGAAAAATTAACTAATGTTTCCTTCACCTTACACATAGCCAGATACATCCATAATATATCTATAAATTGTCATTATTGGTTATTATACATAGGCATTCCTGTTTTGAGGCTAAATTTGCCTTTAATGCTATACAGTATCTAAAGAACAGTAGCTATAAATCTTACAGCAATATATAAACCAATTAAACCACAATGCCTTTATGAAAATTTTTTTCTGTTCTCTTATTTATTGACAGATTTTTTCTTTAATTACAACACAATGAAACGATGGTAAGTACATAAGATGCAATAGTATAAAAAGCCATTTTAACCCTTCCCTTGGTTAAGACACTTACAGCAGACAAGAACTGCCCCACCCCAATTCCCCCCTTCTCAAATGAAAACAAAAAATAAATATAAATTAATAAATATAAAACAAATCACTGCACAGCCCTTAACTCTTTGATTGCCATGGCAAGAACCATAATGATGATTCTGGCGTGTGACGTTCGATGGTTAAAGGTTGCCGCAGCAGTCAAAGGGTTATAGCATTGTAAACATAAGTACTTTGTTGAAAATGTTCAGTCATGTTAATGGTCTACAGCAATGAGATTATTATCATGACCCCTTGACCTTTAATGACACAAAAGTATAAGGAGTTAAAGAGATTAGCTTGGTGAGCTGTTACATAGATTAATTAACCCATTTAGTTTAACAATGCACTATGAGGTCTTGATTTACTAACAAAAAGATTACTTGTGTATAATAAAACACTGTTCAATGCATTGATCAACAAAATCAATGAAAAAATCAGTCTAAGCACCACAAAATTTTGCCTGATTATATCTGACAGTCATAATACACTTTAGCACCATTTAGTCAGCCTTGCATTTGCACACAAACAAGCTTTGTGTTTGTCAGTAGAAGCTACCTGAAGGAATAACATATGTCAGTTATAAAAAGGTTACCGTATAGAATGCTGTGTGAGCCAATAAAATAAAATAAAATAACAATAATAAAATGAAATTCAGTTGCAGAAAGCAAATAAATGATCCAGTTATTTTAATACTAACACGCATCCTAATAAGAGGAACATGGGCATGAAATGAATATGGAGCTATGCAGAGAAAAGGGAATAAAAATGAGAAATTTGTTTCACACAAGAGAAATCATCACATCCATATTCTGACTCATTTGTCAGGCTTTGAAAAATAAATGAACAACTGTTGGGTGGTTGAAGATAAAGAACTTGAAGAGTTGATGTTTAACAATATGTGAGTTTTAGGGTCATGTTATGCATAAAACCACTTTCAGAGCTATCCTATCAACTGCACAAACACCCTTGTCTCTGCATGAAAGGTTGATTTCCTCTTTCTCAGACATGGAGGATAAATAAGAAAATCACTGAGTGGGCAGAACCACGACTGTAGTAGCTTCTAGCTAACATATTGGAACCAGAACAATTTCTGTTGGAATTACAGGGATGAAGGAATGTCAATAAGAAGGAAAATGGAATCAGCTGCTAAAATAACACTCAACAAACAGAACTAAGGAAGAAATTAAGTTCTAGAGCAATAATACAGCACCTGAAAAGAATGCAAGGTGCATGTTATTCATAAAGAGAAAGAAGGATGTGTATGAAGTTTGGAAAACGATGTACCCTTCTTATATATATCCATATCAAACTCTAGTTGACTACAGACTGACAAAACTAGCTGCACATGCTTTAACTGCTAACAATACTACCACAGGACTGGCAAGGAGAAGACATTGCATACCTCAAACAGTTTCTGGTCATATAGGAACACCTATAACATAAAGCAAACCTCAGAAGTCAAATACCTGCAACTTTCTCTGCAAGCTGTGTCTGAACTGGGCAATGAATCCAAGACCACAGTAGCAGATGACAGAGAGAGTTCTTTATATGCGATACCAAAAAATTAGGATCAACTGGAAAACAGTGCATAATAGCAAAGCATTCTGCCATGCAACAGTGCTAGCCTATTATGCTACAGTAGTAAGGTAATGGTAATTGATGTATGTGTATGAACTGACTTGTGGTAGGGGAAGGAGTCCAGCCATAAAATTCTTGTCTGAATATCCATGACATAGATTGTAGGCATCAGAATGCAAAGGAGAAAGAGAACAGGTTAAAGATGAGAACTGGAACCACTGAAAATAACACAGACTGTTGAAATGCAGATTTCTAGTCTGCTCACCTTTCAGAGATGTCAGAAGCCATACATACAAATGGTAGCAATGGCTGGCATCAAAAATAGTAGGTCTCTGCTGTTACACTATTGTATATCTGACAAGTCAAATAGTTCCAAGATGCAAATAAAGAATCCCTGATGATCAGCCCTGGCTGTACCATGCCTTTTTCATAAAAGACTTAAGGATGGCAATGTCAATGCATGGCAAAGGCTTCAATAATCTGTTGCAAGTTAGAGCTTAGCATTGTAGCACTGGACAGTGAACAAGATTCAGTGAAAGATATACACCAAGTTCCTCAAATATTCGCAGGAGATTTGAGAAGGTACTACCTCTTCACTGTAGACACCAAAAGCTGCAATTCCAAGTGACAAAGTGTAAAAACTTGCAAATGCTTGAATGAGATAGACAACAAAATTGTTTTTGCTTATGTGTATAATGAACAGACCATTTCCCACTTGCCTACCAAGAGAATATAAAATTAAGTATTGCCTTAATTAATCAGGAAACATGTCAAGGTGCAGTGAGAAAAGGGGATGGAGGGACACCTGTAAAGTTTGACTGTATTTATCAATTTACATATAGAAATAGAAATAGATGATCCATCCAATGGCCATAAAAGTATTTCTGTAATATCAAATACTTCAGGACTATCATGGAAATAAAGATACATGGCTGTAATACAGACTAGTAGAGGTTAAAGTCTTCCTTGTCCTTCAGTATTTTATTCAATGGAGTTCTTAAAATCATCTTGGATCTAATTTCTGAGGATAAACAGGGCATTTCACTGTGACCAGTTTTTGCACAGAGATTCAGGTTAATATTAGATTGACTAAATCTATCTCAAAAGATTTTGATTGCACCAGATAAATAATGTCCTATATATTACTATATATATTTGCAGTCAGGTTTAGAGAAACTGTATTGAGAAGCTTTTTGACTGACTGCTATCTGGTGGGTTATGACTCCAAATACAGAATTCAGTGACTTTCTACAGCCTAACAGATATTTTTGTTTTTGGAGGCCAATAATACTTTCCAAGCTATCGCCAAGTTCTTGGTAATAACTCTTCTCTTTTATTGTTGATTACATGAAATTTTAGTGGTGTTAGTGATCCTTGTCTCCATCTCTTTTTGATAAATTGGTGTTGTACTTGGACTTATAAGTCAAAATATTTTCATTCCTATTCCTATTTTCTTTTGGTAATGGTAAATGGAAATGTTTTTATGCTACTTTTCTTGTGTCTGTCTGTAGGCTTTGACCAAAAGACCTACTTGGTTTTTCTGTGGGTCCTAGAAGTTGTGGAAAGAAAGTTCATGCTAGTTTAAGTTTCCTTGGAGAAAGACTTCAATAGGGTGCTAATTTAAAACTGTATTTGTCATCACTGTCATCCAAGCACTGCTATCAGTATGCATTCCTCTGAAGATGGTAGTGTGTCTTGGATGGTGAAAAGGAAGGATCATGAAACTTGATCTATCCTGTAAAATTATTTTCAACCAGACACAGTAAGACAATATTGTGATTTGACAAGCAATTTCTGCATGTTTTGGAAACACAGTAAAGATAGATGTTACGTGTGTGTGCATATATATTCATATACATATATATATACACACATATATATATACACACACACTTGACAATGCATTACCTATTTCATAATGTAAAGTAAGAGTTGGGAATAGGGTATTTTCATTACGACACATTCCTTCAATTCTGGATTCCTATTCAAGGTTAAATTTCGTTGAATATAATGATGTCAGTTATTTCTGTAAGCTTTGACTATTGACAATGGCTGTTCTGAAAGGTCTTTTTGATTGTTTTCATCTGCCTGGTGATGCATGGTCAGAATTCATAGCACTTAATCACATGAGGTAAAACACAACCACGCACATATAAGCTGCAGCTATGCCTTGCAGGTATGAATTGTAGCTGTCAGGGTCATTTGAAACAGTGCTGTAGGTTGCTGATGATGCCTTCTGAATGCATGTCATCACATGTATCATTTCCTAAATTACATAATTCTACTTGTATCCAAGCGGATAAACTGCTCGGAGTTGACTTCAACACTATTCCCATAAGATATGAAGGTGACCAGTATGTGAGCACTGGCAATTTTGTGGCAATGGCCAAGCAAAGCATTTACGGTATGTTCTTCTCTGTTTAGGATCATTGTATGCCCAAATATGAGGCTGTGCATTTACCTGCAACATATCAGTTATAAACCAATACTTTTTGAGATCTATTTAATATCATCTAATTTTGAACACTGACAAAGAGTATTAGAAACCATAATTCTGGAATGTGATGGAAAAAATGATACAATGGAAAAACCTACTTTCTCTTCTTTAACGTTGCAAAATGATAGTAAGGGAACCAAATTTTTTATGCCTTAAAACCACGGATTACCTGCTAACACTAAGTACTCTTGGCTTCAACAAGGCAGATGAATTTATGCACAGCTATGTAAGCTATGAATGTGTAAGTAAACTGGGTGTTAAATACCAACACATAAGGTTGGAAATATGAATTAGAAACATTATTTTATGACTCAACGCACAACCCTGCAAGTGGTGAACCCATATGGACATTCACTGATTGGCAGAGTTACACTGTTCTGTTGCTAGTACGTAAGTAACACAATTTTTCACTAAAAACTCTTCAAACTCCATTGTCATATTGTTAAGGACTAATCAGGTACTTTAGGAAGTTATTTTATGTCAGCATTCTGTTACTAATCCCAGTTGCCAGAAAGACAGTTCCTGGAATGATGGATTGGTAAACGGGTTATCCAAGACACATGCATGGCACAGAATGAACAGGATTATTCCTGAGGATGGAGACAATATTCAGTATATATTTTACTGCAAGAGTGAAAGTAAAAAAAAAAAAAAGGTCACGAAAAGCTACGAATTAAGATATGCTGCTCCAAGAAGATTAAGGTTGTAGTTGTAAAAAGGACATAATTCAATTTCATACAGTAGAAAGTACTATTAACTAAACAGAAAACCTTGTTTTATGTAGTGGCTATAATAATAATAATAATAATAATCTTTGGACAATGGTATTCTACAGAAGCAGAAGAAACTAAGCTGTGTGACTGGAAAGCTTCATGCCATCATAAGTGACTGGCATGTGTAATGATTATTGTTTATGAAGTTTTACTGTGACAACAAGTAGCACTATGCTGCATACACATCCAAGTACAGAAAACTGTCTTTAGCATGCTAGTTTACATCAGCCTTTCTTCATTTATGTCTTCTCTGCATCTAAAATTTATTTCATCTATATTGTTGGTAGACCAGAGCAATACTTAAGGCTATCTCCACAAAGTCAACATACTTTATGGACACCACTCTTTCAGAATATCCTCTTTCAGAATATCCTCTTTCAAAGACAAAATGGGTAGCTGCAATTCCAAATGTTAATTATCTGACCATAATTTTTAGATGATATGCTGAAGCTTATGTATACTGGAAAAGAAGACCTGTTTATACTGCATATGTTTAATGCTGTCTACATCCTTCCTTGAAATACATTTTGATTTTAGGAACAGATGCTTGCTGTGCTCACACACTGATTATCCCTCAAAATATGATCTCCTGATTATTACTGGGCATTCCTACTTACATACATACATATATCAAATAATTCCACATCATACAAATCTATGCTGCCTAATATTAGAGGCTACCTTAGATCAAGCCTCAAATGGAGCCAGTTTGCAACAAGTGATGGTACGCTTTTGATGTTTACCAGATATTTTCAGCATTGATGGCACTGATGACAATGTCCTTCTCCATCAGCCTCTGACATCTCAGATGGCAAGCCACAAGAATGGGTTAGATAGATTTGACTCACACATTACATATTTTTCATGAGACTAGTGGCAGACACTTCATTTAGTTACATGCATATATCAGAGATTAATTTTATGAGTACATGGTTCATTTACACCTGATTTTGTAACTGACATATGTTTAAATGGTCTTATCTCATGAGAACCACTCTGTTTGCCTGTAGTCTGTGTAGTGGGAGCTAAGGAAATATGCCTAACATTACAGTGCTGGGGTATCACAAGTATACCATTGTACTGAATAACAGGTTATCTGTTCCTCAGCTTCCAGACAGTTTTTTTTGATTTACAGCATAGCTGGACACCTAAGTGACCAGTGACATTTGTTTCCTCAGCTGATAGTAATGATTTCCCTTGTAGGTCATAGACCTGCAGTCATCTGTTTGTACTTCTGGAAACAGAGGTGTCCAGAGACAGTCTTGACAACAACAAAAGGCAAACCGGGAGCTATTGTTCTGTAATGGCTGCTTCACATCTCCTACTGCCATGGTGCACGGCTTCATTCACCTCTCCAATAGGTGACAAAACTTAGGCCATGTTGTAAGGAGACACGGGAACCAGGACAGAGCAAGCCCCTGCAGTCACATCCTTGCTCCTCCACCCAGTCATCTCATGCTCTTTCCAAAGTAGGCTGCTAATGGTATGGTAGCTTGCATTTCTACTTCCTTAAAAATCCAGTGCCTGGAACATTCACTGTTCAGTTTACTACGCATGTGTTTTAAGGTTTGTCCTTACAAAGGTTCAAATGCAAAAAAATTAAAAAAAAAAAAAAAAAGAAAAGAAAAAACAATGTAGTACTTCCATTGCTAATAGGCAGACCGACTTCCTAGACTATGCACTTTTTTCTAACCAACAAGCTAGAATTAGATTCTATATAATTTGGTACCAAAAGCTACATTTAACTGACATTTAGATTGTAAAGTAAGACCCCCCCCAAAAAAGTTGAAAATTCAAAAATTAAGCCTTACACTCTGTTCTTAACCCACAGTGCTAATGGCACAGGAGTCTTAATCAAGCAACTGGGGATGTGAAGTATGCTTCTGAGAAAAAGTGTAAGTCTGCCCCTTATGTTTGGATCTATTATCTTATGTTATTTTAATTCACAAAATTAGCCTTAAAAAATCTTTTTCTTTAATTATCCCCTCCCTTTTCCCACTTTGAAAGAAGAAAAAGAACAAAAGTTCATAGGAATATATAAAATATGTATTACATTTATTTATGAGACTTGAAAGGGCTCCTTTGGAGCCATTTGAGTCTCTCCATCCCAGCCTATCCAGTAAATATACAGTTACATATTTTTAATTTTTTTGAAAAAAATTAATTTTTTCTACAGTCAATAACCTTTTTATAGGTTTAGATATTGAAAGGCCAAAGGAAACACTGCCACAATCTACTCTGGCCTTCTGCATCATACAAACCATAGTACTCTGAAGATACATGACCTTGTATGTAGTCAGCTTGATAGACTGTAGCTGATTAACAAAACACTTCAGTTTTGTATTGTTCCAATTACAAATCATGACAATAGCAATATGGAAATGTTTATTTAAAAAGTTACGGCACATGAGCAGGAACCCAGATTGCAGAACTGAAAATATTTTCAATTTGCTTTTTTCTTAATTCTGATGGTTATAGGCCCTTGTAGAGAAACAACTATTCAAAAAATAAAAATTGTCTTAGAACTTTTACTAATTTGAGTTCAAAATTAGATCAGGCAACATCACTAATTTACTCTGAAATTCTATAATTTGAAACTAGCCAGTATGTATTTGGAAATTACAGTGAACACAAATGCTCCTACACCTTTTACTCAAAGCAAACCTTTATGACTGTGTTACAACCTACTGAAAACATGAGTATGTAACAGAAATGTTGACACAATCTTGCTTTGCATGACATAAACATGCCAATATAATTTTTCCCCCTTCTCTCTGTATATAGCATATATGCACTTTTAAGTAAAAGAAAATAGATTCAGTTATCAACTTCTCATGTATTCATGTATCTATGATGTACCATATACCAAGCACTAGAATTATCACACTTACCTTCCTGCATAATTACAGTTAAGTTCTCCAAACACAAATATATTTGTTACCGTATCAAAGAACAACAGTCAACATGCTCAGCACTTCATTACTGTCAGGGAAACAGTTGCAGAAAATGTTAAAGCTGCCATGAAAGATATTTCAAAATTGAAACAAAATTTTTAAGTGAGTAAAAAAACTGATGAGATGCTGTTCTGACTTAAAAAATATATATAAAATAAATTCTCCTATGGTAGAGGAAAAGCAAATACAGAATAAGTAGTTCTTTTAGTATTTTCCTCCAGCTATCCAAGGGAAAAAAATTAGAACAGCAAAATCAATAATTTTGTTCTGTCTATAGCAGAACATAAGTTGTAGTAGTTTGTTGACAATAAAAATTTCTCAATGGATTAAAATGTGCATGTCTGTGTATGTGTGTGTTTGTGTGCTTTTGTAAGTATACAAACACACACATCTTAATACATATGACAAACACATAGAATTTCAAATTCACCAAATGAGCTGATCCGCAGCAAAATCCTGTGCAACTAAATTGTCAATAAATCTATATTTTCAGCAACAACTGACTTGGATTTACTAAATAATGCTATGGGCTGATACTGGTGCGCTTCTAACCTACAGTATGCAGTACTTCTACAAAACATCTCCAAAATGCCATCTGCATTGCATATTTGTTGTAAAACTATATCTTTTTCTAATCTTCATTTTTGTTAACCATACATATGGATATCTGTTTATGCTCTAAGAAATAAGTTTGCAATGCTTTATAGCATGCCACATATGTTCATAAGTCCTCAAATCAATATAAAATCATGTAATTGAAAAAAAGGCATACTATTTTTCATGCTATGCTCAATATAAATATAAATTCAAGGCAGTCAAGCTATCCATTACCAAAACAATAATAATCATAATATATATGCATATATACCTACACTCTCTAAAAAGTGATCCAGTTATGTGGATTAAGAAACCAGTAAGAAATTGATTGAATGTAGTATAAAAGTCTCATTTTATGTAAAAGCCCATACTGGCCATTTCAAGTATTTTAATACTTTCCTATAATCTTTTCATTAATAACTAGATATTTGTAGAAATAATAATTTTATACTGAAAATTGTATTCAAGTTAAATAAAAATTAATTTCTGCTGTAATTCATTTTTAGAGTGTGCATGTATACTTAGCAAAATACCTTTCTACAGACCTATCATAAATATTTTAGTCTATGTCATTTCTCTCCTACTAAAACACTTCAATTTTTTTTTCTCAAATTTTGGATCATATCTATCAGGCCTTTCAAGAAATAAAACTAATCTACGTTCATTTGCAACACCAGATTCCCTTCAGTTTGTGCCAGTTTGCAAGTTAAAGGTCAAAGACATAGGACAGTACACTTTAAGGAAATTCAGACAGTGAAGCTGTTCACAGAAGACAATGTTTAACTTGGTAATGACAGTCAACAGGTCAATAATCAAGTTCAAGGCAAGCTGTTCATTGTTGCAAAAGCTACTCCCCTCAAAACCTGGCTTTCATAAAAAACCAGGTGTCTGACTTTTGGGGTGCATCATTCTGACCATCTTTAATAAGTTCACAGCCCAGCGACTGTAAAGCCTATCACTGCAAGAAGCAGCTCCTAAAATCAATAAAGAGGTCTGTCAGTTGCTGACTTTTCTCTAGGAAAAAAATTATTGATACAAACCTGCTCTGCAGGTCACATGAAAATGACAATACTGCTGTTAGCACAAATTACACAGAATGACAAAATGTTTTGGTGGTCCCTTGGCTCTGTCAGTTGATACCATGTTTGACTGAAGGCCAGAAATTTTAACCCTTTGAGAACTATGAACATGCAAAGGGGTAACACACCAGAGGATACTCATGCACTATCAGAGTCATCTTCTTAGCTTTCTCTTGAAACTGTACCTCTACCTCTGCAGAGGCAAATCGAATTGTCATGCAACACAGTCTCAAGAGAGAAATCCAAGATGCTTAAGATAAGAGGCTAAGCTATAAAATTGTTGACAGCTCAGAAAAATTCTTGGTAAGTGGTAGAAATTATTAAAATATGTTTGGTTCCTTTAACAAGAAAGTAGCTGGTAAATATATTTTGTTTTCTGTTCATGTTACAAATGCTCTTCTATCAATAATGCAAATAATTAAAAATGCAGTCACAAGAAATCTGTTTCGAAAAACTGATTTTCTTTTGAAACCTGTATTACCCAAACACAATTCTATAATTTAATGATGACCAAGATTAACATCCACCAGACTCTGAAAACTGGATGCAATAGTTCTCAAAGGGTTACACCACCAATATAATACCAGTGTCAAGTTTCTCAATAGCATGTCTGTTGTTTTAGTTCATTGAAATCCACTTCAGAGACACACTGCTTTTTACCATTCTTTGGAATGAGTGCTCCTGACAGACCTATAAAAGGCCTGGGGTAGTTGGCTTGGTACAGCTTGGGAAAGATAATGTAGGAAAACCAACCAGAAATCAAACCAACCAATAAAAAGGTTCTGCTTGAATATAGTATTGAATATGAGTTTAAAACATTGAGGACATAGCCCAGAGCAGCTGTAAAAAACACAAAATGAATGTATTAAGGCTGTTACTATATTGCAGATATTTTGGCCCCTTGTTTGTTGGAAAATGGCTGTCCGAACAGTCTGAAGTCCTGCGTGTCATCCGAGTCTCCCACCTGACAAAACTGGAAGTAGGAGTATAGGACTTTATCCGTAGCAGACAGAAAGCAATCCTCTTTGGAGACAAAGCTGTTTTGGGTCTTCTCGCTTTCCTGAAAGTTCCATTGTTGGTTGTTGTGTTTCTCTAAAAAAATTTACTTTCAGCAAAAAATTTTTCAAAGGGGAACAGGCCTTAAGGGGAAAATGTAGAAACATTGGAGATATTTTTATTCCTCTTCGTTAGTTAATCCCAATAGTTTATAGGGCATTGAGCGTGCAGAGGGAAGGCCTAGAATTGAATGACAAAGAAAGACAAAGGACTGAAGAAACAGCAGATACTGAGTATCATGGAAGCTTCCCAGCTGAGCGAATCGCCACTCATGGCAGGACAGGCAACCCCCTGGGTTTTAAAGATCAGCTTTGTTTCAGACTGACAGATGCCCGCTCCTAGCTAGGAAACTGCATAACAGCTCTTGTGTTGAATCTCAAGTTACGACAAACTCCTGGGAGGGAGAGAAAAAAAAAAACCAAAACCCTACATCACACCCACTCTTGCATAGAGCGTTTGCAGTACAGTATGTGGCGGGGTGTTCCTTTCCTTTTGAACTGGAACACAGTGTAAACCAAGACAAGGAGGCACAAGGCCAGGATGCAGGGAATGACGATGGCTATGGCTTTCACAGTGCTGGCTGTGTTGTCCAGTTTGATGACAATGTCAACATCATCTTGAGGGCTGTGTCGGTCTTTATCTCTATCTGTTGGTCCATCACAACCCATAAAATCCTTGAGGATGGATCTGGGATAGCCAGGCTCCACCCTGAGCATCTGGTTATTGAACTTCCAGTACTCTTTTCCTTTGTAGAAATATGTGAAGCCTGAGGAAGAAAGTAGCAATTATTCATGGTCATATGAAATCATGTCATCAATACACCATGATGGAAATTACTGGTATCAACATTTTGTAATTAAAAAAGTGAAAAGACATAAGGAATAGACATAAGTTACAGGTCTTTCAAATCTTTTTTTTACAAAATTCTATTTCTTTACTGTCTCTAGAAATCTAACATTGAGTTGGGGGTTTTGTTTTGGCTTTGGTTTTATTGTTTGTTTGTTCTTTAGTTGGTCTTTCATTCAGTAAACTGGGATTTTATTTTCTTTCAGGTATGTATTTACTACAAAAATAATCAAATAATTCCAGAGAATATGGTCTATGAAAAGTCAAGGTTTGGCCAGTTTGTTCATTCACTGGAAAACCAACTAGAGTTGGAATCCTCAGGGACAGGACTTTAAAGCATCATGACCTCTTCAGCATGGGAAGTCTCCTGAAACAAATTGCAATGCTATGCTATGCTATGCTATGCTATCCAGAAATGAGAACTGACCCTCTTTAATCTCACGTAGCCTATTGTTGTACTTCAGAAGGAGACTGGATGAAATAACAGCATCTTTCACATGAGAAAACAGATGTAATCAGATTTAAGTTTTCTGTGAAGACCTGATATTTGTTCATTCAGACACAATCCAATGTTATTATTAAACATGCTTGAATGAAGAAAAAAACTTGACTCTTGCAAAAAATCTATATTACTTTATTACCCTGGCTGAAAAATTACATTGATCTGGCAAGACGCAAACCTTCAGGATGGGTGAACTTTCTCCTACTGTTTATGAACTGAATGGAAACAGCTGGATTTTTTCTTATCTTCACCTTATATATTTCATCTATTTACTGCAGTATTAAAGGCTACTAAGACAGATTGGGCACTATTTGTAGTTAACAATGCTTCCTGAAAAGGCTGGTAACTGCCTATCTGGAGATAACATTATTAACCACTCATTCAATCAATAGTTATTTTCTTTCAATTCTAAAATGTAAAAAAAGAAAATATTTGATAGTCTATTTTGCAACTCAAACAGTAGGAAAAGTCTTTATCATCTACTAACACTTTTCAGAAGAACTTGAGTATTTCATCATTCTTCCACATTAGGTATTTTTGTAATTTTAATAGCCTTCCTAGCCAATGAAAAGGCATTTTCCTTTCCTTAATCCCTTGCATTTTTATTACCTGAAAATATGCTAGTAGATTTATAGAAAGATCTAATACAAATTGAAGAAAAAAACTACAAAAAATACTGATCTGTATCAAAAGAGTAGCTAGACTTGTTCAGAAAATGCTTTCTATTCTGATTGGAATAAAACCTAAAAGAGGATTGTAATTCTTTAAATATGATGAAGTTTTAAAATTTTAGCACATATAAAGTTCCTTAAAGCAATCTGCAGTTTAAATGAAAAGCATTATCAAATGCAAAATTTCAGTATTTTGAACAACAGTTACCCTATCTTTGGATTCCATATAACAATATGCCTTTCACAAAGTACTGCACTTCTTGGCCATGGATAAATATTTCAAGTATGGAAATTTGATGTATTATCTCTATCAGTACTCATAAATATATAGAGACAATATACAGACGTGACACCTCTAAATCTATATTCATACATATATGAAGAATACATGTATGTATACTCAGGGGTAGAAGTAAGTCAAAATACAGACTTTAGTTAGATGTAATTGATATTATACAGCAAAAGGTCAAATTAAAACTCTTAAAGCAGCAAAGGAATTGCCAGCTGCTAGAGATCCAATACAATTTTTTCAATTAGAGCACATTTTCCACTGGAAAACTCTGAACATAGTTTAAACTTTTCTGCCATTTTTGCTGAGTTAGGAACCAGGATAATAGTCAGTTACAGCTGAAAGATGGAAGCTACCAGCAGAGAAGAACAATTCTGAGAGACTGAGTAGTTTTACTGCTTCTCCTGACAGAACAAATGACTTCACACAACTGTTGAAAGTGATTTTACCTAATCTGCTAGATGTGTTAAACCTGCTTTGAGAGCGGCTCTTTACAATTTTCTAGATACTAGTCACTGAGTAGTGAGTGCAATACCTGATCCAAACAGCACTGAAGGGCTCAGCAGTCACTACTACCTCAAATTTACTTATGTAGTAAGTATGAGGCAAAAAAGGCTAGTGGACTAATAAAGTAGACTGCCTCTTCTCATTCTTCTACCTAAAAATTGCCCCATCATCCACTTCAGCAGAATTTCTAGTTGAAAAGTTAAATTTTCTGTGCTGCTCACAAGGTAGAAAGAAAGATTTCTCCAATTTGGAGAACTTTGTGTGATCTCAGATTCTGTGTAGCAAAACAAAGGAAACTTCTTTTCCACCCCCGGCTAAGAGTTTCTATCACAGTGTTTGGAAACAAATCACAATATGGGAAGTAGCAGGGCAAGTTTCAAAGGTGGCACCTGTACCTGTACCTTACCAAGCTTTTAGGATATTGAGCTGGGACACTGACTAGAGTAGGAAATTGGTTTTTCTCATCCTTTCCAAAACTCTTAATCCAAGATTACCAAAAATTTTTGCCATCGCTGAAGGAAACCCCTGCATGATCAGAGTTATTGTAGGTGTTCATTTGCATAGTTTGCACAATACAAAGATAAAAGAAGGGAAAAAATATACTTTAAAATGAAATAAATTCCCTGAAAGACATCCTTTCAGATGTTTCCTTATGAAGGTTTATAGTAACAGTTCTTTATCAACTCTGCTTCTGTCCAAAGAAATAAAAGCAGTTTCAGGCAAAATGCAATCAACTTCTTTCCAACTGAGCTGTGGTATTTCTTATTTGCATCTGCTTTTGTTTCTTTCTCTCCTCATACAAACAACAGCAAAGTTGTGAACTATTTCTTAAGACTTTATTTTCTTGATTTCAGGGAAAATGTCTTAGTGGTTTTCTTGGGAAACTTATGGTGTCATTTTCAGTTCCTTTTTCTGTCCTGGGGCACTTATAGGATTTCTGAGATGCTCAAGAATTCCCTCTTTCCTTTCACCTCCTCCACAATCTCACATCATGTTTTATTAACCTTCTCATCCAAAGAGTCCAGCAGACTATCAAAATCACTGGGGTTAGAAAGAGAAGCGCCTTTTATGTAACCAAAAGTCTTTCATGCCTTAGGAATGGGTGCTCTGCCTCTGCAGTGCTTTCAAACCTCAGTGGTCTAGGTGTTACAATAAGATAATTTTTGTTCTTTTGCTCAGGCATGTGTACCTGAGCTCAGTACAGAATATATATATATAAATATTTATATTCACAGATATGTGTATATATATGTATATATACACAGAGATAGATATAGATAGATAGATAGATAGATAGATAGATAGATAGATAGATAGATAGATTATAGACACACAGATATAGATGTATATACATGTATGTATATTTCTATAACATTTGAGACTATTTCCACATATATGTGTATTTTAAAAGAGTTAATTATTGAGTGTGATGTATGCAGAATATCATCTTGAATGACCTACTCTCCAGTTAAAAGCAACACAAAAAATTTAATCTAGCAAAAAGGCCAAAATACAGACAGGGTTTCTTCTTGTGGATAAAACAGACACAAAGCAAGGAAGCAATTAAACATATTTCTGAAAAAAACCCCAAACATTTCCACGGTGAATTGCCTAATCAAGTTAGAGGTTAAAATCGGAGACAAAAATGTTTTATAAAAGGAAAGAAATTTTTTTATTTTCTTATTAAAAGGAAATTAAAAAATTATGGTAATATATATGTGTCCTGTCTTATGAGGCAAATAGAATTAATTCAGAACCTACTAATAAATAAATCATATATGCCATATAACAATTGTCTAACAATGATAGGATACAACAAATGCATATTTTTATTCCTGTCAAAAGGATCTAAAAACTGTGCAACTGAGGGCTCTGTTGGCAGCCGGCCACCATCCCCTGGGTAGCACTGAATTCTCCTAAGATGGAGATTTTGGCTGCTCTCATTTGTTTTCTGGTGTGTCCAGCTGAGATTCCAGGCTCTAGGTATGTGATGATGCATCCTCATAAAGGTAAAAATACATCATACTAAAATCTCTGTTATCTGCATTTCTACATCATGGACTTATCTTTGATTTACATAAATTCATTGGGATATTTCTGCTTAGATAAAGATTTTGCTTCCCTTTGCTAGCTTTTGTGAATGAAAGCAATACCTTCTAAGCTGTTTAAAAAGCCAACGTCTTGAAAATTCAACAGAGATATACTCTGTTTATGAAGCTTGTTTTAAGAAGTACTATAATCCAGCAGAGGACAAAACCAAAATTAATTAAGATCAAAGAAAAAACAAGAATGGAAAGTAAGGTTTATAATACTAAATTTGAAAGCTTTTCCAGCCCTAGGTTAAACAGTACATGCAAACCAAGAGCCATTTTCACTACAGCCAGTTCTAGGGCAGGAAATACTCTGTTCAGATATCAAGAATTCCTTCACTGCTTAACCTGAATAGTCAATCATCCCTCTACTACTCTATTTTACATAGAGGGTGTAAATAAATCATTAAAACAAGAACATGACTGCATACCATTTTCTTTGTGGACAAAGGCTCCCTGAGGAGATTCTGGGATACCTTTCCAAATTGTAATTGGTTTGGGATAACCAGGGTCCATGGATCTCATTTCTTCACTGTACCTCCAGTACCTGAAATATTTTTTAAAGGAAAAAAAAAGCACATTTGTAAGATAGGAGATGAGTAACTTTATATTTTCCCCTTCTAATACTTGCTACATTCATTAGCCACAAGTGGGAATACTGGACTTTTTCTCTTTGAACATACATTACAAATTAATCTATTTGCTGTTTCATGTAAGTAGATAGAAGGTAAAAGATTTTTGGTCTTCAACAACTAAACTAGCATGCACCTCACTTATAATCATCACAATTCTGATGCCTAGGGCTTTTGCACAGTGACACAGAGAGATGCAACATATGCAAAAAACCAGTGTACATTAATGCTTTTTATAATATTGTACTAATGCAAGTGACAGTAGATGCAGATTAAAATACTGCCAGAAATCTTAATTTAACTCTTCATATGTATGCATTACAGTAGCTTTTAATTTCATTTCATTATCAGTAAATAGATGCAGTGTATTATGAAA
Source organism: Leptocoma aspasia (assembly GCA_013399835.1). Classification (NCBI taxonomy): domain Eukaryota; kingdom Metazoa; phylum Chordata; class Aves; order Passeriformes; family Nectariniidae; genus Leptocoma; species Leptocoma aspasia. The sequence goes on along the minus strand of VXAX01005465.1, from coordinate 239,774 downwards.
TTCAACCTGTTTGTGTGCCTTTTTGCCATCCAGCCTTTCTCAAACTTAAAAAGCTTCAGCATGCAATTCTAGTAATCCTGACCATCTGAGAAGTATTTACACTTAAAGATAATATTGATAATTTCTTTTTCCTTTTCTGCTGATCAAATTGCTATGCATATCTTATAAGTTGGTTCTAAGAACAATGCATCTCTAATATGCTCTGTGTAGCCTAATATTTTGGTGGGTCATTTCATATTTTGATTTACTCCATTAATTTAGAGTATAGTTTTATCACTACTGATAATCTGGTTACTGCTACGAACTTGACCCCATTTCTCATTTGAATTAATTTGACTTCAGTTTTTAGAAACCCTTGTTATGATCATCATATATTAAAAAATTCTTAAGTGGATGATATCTTGTCGCCGTGAAGGTACTTAGGCACTCTAATTGATTCACATTTTAATCTTTTTGAAAAGTATCGTGATCTAAACTCCTCAGTATTTCTCCCTGTAGGGCATTTCTCTGGCTTTAAACTTTCAATGAAATTAAAAGATGGCAGATTTCAAGTGGGTTAAACGTTGGCAAGTTAGATTAAAAAGACATTTGTACTTATTTTTTCCTTCTTATGCTTAAATTATTTTTATAGCCTCAATTCTTAATCTAGTCACATATACATCAGCTACCAGCCAACAACACAATGCTCTTTATTTGGATATGTAACATCTTTGGAAGTTTACATGCAGAAACAACATGTAGAAGTAGTAAACAAAGCTAATACTGTTGAAACCAGTTCTTCCTCACCTTTAAACTCTAAGTTTCTTGGTCCTTAGTTTGCATTTTTTTAAACAAATATATTTTTTTTCTCTCCCTCTATTCCAGAACTCTATTTCCATCCTGCATAATTTGTCCCATTTTCCTTTTTCTCTTCCAGTCTTTTCACCTTTTTGAGCTCCTTCTTTTAATTACCTCTGGTTTTCCACTAGCCCTAAATGACTTTCAAAGATACACTTTGTCATTAAAAGTCTTTGAGGACACACTCAGGACACACACAGAAATAACAAAACTTCTGGGTTTTCATCATTGATGAGAAATCCTATTAGGGAAGGACTGATCACAACATCACCTCAACAACCTGTGCTGGAACATTTCTACAGGGTTAGGAAAAGCCTTGTCTTGATTCTATTTGTCATGCCAAATGTTCACAAGCAAATTCCCTAATGATGGGTTTGAGCTCTACAGCCTATATAAACTTGTCGCTGTATCTCAAAGACTGATAAATAACAGAGGGAAAAAAAATGAAAGTCCACTTCATAGCTTTAGAAAAAGGAAATTTGGAAAACGTTTGCTAAACTATATTCTATATCTAAGCCTATTTATTTAATGATATCCTGAGCTATTGGATGATTAAGTTTTATGAACAAAAAACATTGATTTAAACTTTAAAGTGCATAAAATCAGTTGGACCAGATAGGTGTAAACGAGAACATGTGTCAAGAAGTTCATCAAACCTATTATTTTCTAGTCCCAAATGACTCAGTTCTGGTAGGATAGGAATTACAGAGGGACTAATGTTTTCTGTAGTCAATTTTTCCCCCTTTTTGGGTTTCATACAATTATTTAGAAGAATTATTGTTAGTGTTGAAATAGATAATGTCAAATTACAACAATAATGTTCCATACTTGAGCAGCTTTAGACATATGACTGTTTACTGGTTTGACTTTTAAATCTTCTTACTGGTTGGGTTAATGGGATTTTCTTGTTTGTTTATTTTTTTGTTTGGTCATTTTTATTTTTATTATTATTTTTATTTTATCGCCAATATTTGATGTCATAAGCAATGCACATTGAGCAACTTGTTATAAGGGTTTATTTCCACTGATGGTCAATATCCTGTAATGGCTCAATTATCTCAGCAAGGCTGATGTTCAATCATCTTCTAACATACTCTATTGCATTTATATCCTGCTGAGTTTCATTGTACTTGTTAGTTCTAAGTAGCAACTTTTCTGCCAGCACCTGTTTTCTCTGCTAGTTCTTTTTGTCTTCTGTTATTGCCAATAGTGTTTTAGGAAAGTCTTGAATATAAGTAACTGCCTATGCATGATATAAAAGGACATTGCTGAATAAAGCCTAAAGGAAGTAAAAGTCACAAAAGATCCCTACTGTACATCTTTTTACAACATGTATGTGGAAGTGGAAAATTATTACCTGAAAAATAATTAGAATTAAAAAAAATATATGTAAAATATATATTAAAAAAAAAAAGTACATACAGAGTACTCTGTTGACTTGGGATTATTTTTTAAATAATAAAAATTGGTTTAACCATAAAATTTTTTGCGGCATTCTGTAGTGCAATTTTTACAATACTGCTAAAAAATTACAAACTGTACTGTCTTAAACATATTCTATGATGTGCATTAAATTGATTTCTTAAGTGATCCATGAATATTATTAGTGTCTGAGAACACTAAGTACCACACAGTAACAAAAGCAATCATAGTTTTAATAAGACTAATAGAAATATTACATTTATTAATAAGGAATAATTTGTCTCTGAGAACACAAAATTTGCATAGTGACACATCAATCAACAAACACAGTACCATACTGAAAACCTGTAAAATCCATCATTCAGACAATTTGCATTGTTTCAAAAATTAATGTATTCTCTTGATGTCTCTATAAGGCAGACAAGCATTCCTTTCCTTTTTTTAAATTGACTGGTAAATAAAGATACAGACACTAAGTGACTAGTACAAGTATTTCAGGAATGGAAAAACTCTTGGATCTTACATTTTTTTCTGTACTTGTCTTTTTGTTGGGGGGTTGTGTTTTTTGTTTTTTTTTAAATTATTATTAATAATCATAAATATGTGTCCCTATAAGATTTATTTAATAGTAATTCCAAGAAAATGCTCAAATTCTTCTCTAGCTCCCAGGTTTAGCTCTGAGTTCCGTTGTTTACCTCAGTATTAAATAGTAACAAAGAAGTCATTTTCACTGACCTTAAAAGCTTTGGATCATGCCTTGCCTGCTTATGTGCTGGTGTTTAGAAATGTGGATAAAAAGAAACAGGTAAGAGTGTACATAAACGCATCACTTTGAATATTTAAGTCTAAACTTGCCACAACTGGGACTCACCTGTACACTTCTAAAACATAACTTTTTTACTGGATATACTTATACCCATTCCAAGATACCCACAAAAATATAATTTAGGTTATAAGATGTGAAAACAGTACAGCTGTCTATGCACAAGGAGTAAATTTCATCCTTTTGAGAAATAGAGGAAAATGTTAACATATTTAGCTGATATCCACTGAATTATTCCCTTGCAGAAATCCTATACCAACCTATCTCCTTTGAAGAAGTAGGTTTTTCCAACATCTTCCCACCAAATGGCTGAATCAATGCCATGGGAAGGAATTCCGCTTCCAAGTGTTATCAAATCATGAGGGTAACCTGGCTGGAGAGTAGTGTCCTTGAAAACCCAGAACTTGTTACCTGTAAAAAAGCATACATATACACACATATACATGTGTTAGCCATCAGTACTGCCAGTAGAAATATTAATACACTCTTAAGAAATAAGAAAGACTCCCAAAGGTCTATAGCAGTGGTTCTTCCAAACACGACGAAATGAAAAATGTTCCATTACTGCAGACAATGCAAAAATTAAATATACCTTATGGATATCTTACGTACATAAAGCACCTTTCTTCAAGTAAGTCCACAGAATATTTTGATACCAACTATGTAGTGATCAAAAGTAAAATGAAAATGAAATCATCTTAAGAGGCTGTGTGGTTGATAACGTAATACATTTACAGAAAAATTATGCAGTAGTTTTATGTTTCATGAGGAAAAAGTGAATTTTATAAGAAAATAAGGTAAGAAAACACATAAATAAATAAATAGAAATTACAATCCTCATAGAGACCAAATACTTTTATTACTCTGGATTTCTTCTCAAGAATTTAAATTACTTATGAAGCACGTATGATTACTTCAGAAATAACCATAGAATTTAATATCTAAACATCTTTCTTTAGGGAAGCCTAAAGACAGCAAACAGAGAATCTGAATCCCAGAGGTGAAAACCTTTTGTTGCTGAAAGTAATGGGGGGTTGCCAGTGGCAGTAAGATTTAAGCTTTGTCTGTAGGTGACAAATCATCCAAAACCCCCCAACTGACTTATTAAGTGCTGAAAATACAAGGTAGCTGTATGACTCCAGTTGATGCTAGCACAGGGTCTACATGAACCTCAGGTTAGCCAGGTTACTCAGGTTACTTTCTTAAATATAAACGATAGCCTAGGGCTTCCTGGACTGCAATGCTGAGTGGATGAAACCCCCACTGCTAGAGGGGGAACTGCAGTTACTAGAGAAATATTTTGTGTACATAGGGATCCATGCCTACAGAAGTAGCAGCTTCACCAGTGTTTTACAGTCTAGATGCCCCTCTGCTTTTGAGAGAGGATGCTTCCTGTGGTCTCTCTTCCAGCTGGATAGCTTCCCTCACTAGCCCACAACCCCAGGTTCCAAGCTTGAGTCTTTCCTCTAGCTTCCTGGCCAAGTTATTCTTCACTGAATATTTCCATGATTATCTCGCCTACTTCACCATCTCATATTAAGCCTATAGCCCAATATTTCCATGATAATTTTATTGTCCTCCTAGGGACTTCTCAACATATGTGCCACGTGTCCTATTCTTGCAATTATCTTCTCCTTTTTACATTTCTGCTTTTTTCTAATTCTTCTTCAAAACTCACTTCTCACCTGTGTCTTTTCAGCAGAGACTTCTCTTTCAAACACAGACAGCTTTGGCTGAAAAAAATGGAATAAAGATCCCCATATGCTCCCCAGAAATAGGAAAGAAGGAGCATAATTTGCATTTATGTACTTATCTGGTGAGCTTGCTTTGGTGCCTGTCTTCTCTTTGTGTTCTGTCCCCTAGACCACAAGGACACTCTTCTCAGGCTAGACTATAGGTTCCATCGTGAAAGAACCATGTGTTTATTCTCTCTTCAAAGCAATCTTCAATCTTCAAGCATCATCATTTTCTTCCAAAAAGCATTGCTAGTTTTAGTAATAATTACACTGAAGGAGAAGATACTCTGACATCACATGAACACTGAGCTAAATCACAAAAAAATCTAGACAACATCCATGAACATATATATTGAATTGGCCTTATTGGATTCTTCACTTTGGTCTATCCATTGTTATGCATGACAATGATATTTGAAATAGAAGGGGAAAAGTTTGAAAACAAATTTTGCTCAAACACATTTGGAAAGAGGATGTAAGAGATAAAATCATGGCTGTTCACATTAGTCTCTGTACTTACCTTTAAGGCTAGGCAGGCTGTTATACAGATTTAGGAGGTTAAAGTACTGTGCTGTATAAATATTTTATAAGGAAATGTAATATTACCCCAAAGACCTAGGGTCAGGTGTATGCCAGAATCATCAAGGGGGAAAATCCAGAGAGTTATTTTGCATTTGGTTTTACATTTTAGCTATCCCTCTGTGGTATTAAACATTTGTTTAAAGGAAGGGTTTTTTAATCTCCCTGTTTGCACCATGGTGATTGAAAGAATGTTTTCATTTATCAGAGTTTTAATTAGGAGAGGGGGTATAGTTTCCATCCCTCCCATGCTGGGTTTCCAGGGTTAATTTTTTATCAGCTTCTTTACAGCTGCTTGTCACCCGCTTTCAAGCACAGACACTACAGTTTGTTCAACAGATCCATTTTCTCTCCCCTGCCAGTTGAAGGAAAAAAAGGACTCAAAGAATGAGTACATACAGAGCCATTTGAAGTACTGAAAATAAAAGAGACACAGAGATCTATGAGGAGCAGTCATGGAAAGCTGAGTACTCTGTTGACCTGGGATTAAGGTCATTGCTAACCTGAGATTTACCTTTACTGAGACGTGTTATAAAAATTCACTTAAAGGTTTTGATAATGACAGAGGTGAGCATCTTCAATCATTCTCTGTCCCTCCTCCCATGTGGTTTATTTTTGCCAATTCATATGGCTGGACACAGAAGGCTTCAGATGTTAATGGCAGTTTCAAATGCAATGATAAGAGAAGTCATGCATTTTGGACCTTTCTAGTTGGTACTTATGGTGTGAACAACAGATGGTATCCAGTGAACGATGCTGGGCCAGCTCATTTCTGTTTTAGAAGATCATTCAAAATGACAGCTGTTGCACAGCATTGAGAGACATATGCTGTGATGTATGTAATGCCAATACTTTTGTCTGCACCTCACAAGGAATGAAAGTCAAAGCAATTGCTATGAATAAATCGTTATCAGCCATACCCAAGGAGGTGAAGTTAACAAGATCAGGTCATACCAAAATAAACAATGGTTATGCACAAGCCATTGTAAGTGACAACACCACTGAGCCCTGCATTTTTTGCATATTCAGATATGCAGAAGTAAAAGGAAAGTGTATATGTGGGAATAGGCATAAGAAACTGAATTCTTCACATAATTTCTTACTAAGAAGCAAATTCTTTCTTAGAAAACAAAGAAAAGGTAAATTTAACTGTATTCTGCAGAGCAGAATACAGCGGAGCATTGACATCTCTAACATATGTAAGCAAAGCCTATTGATGCTAACTAGCAGGAATTTTATTTAACATTTGCTTTAGAAGACATGTTTAGTCTGGTATAACTGTGTTGATTGTTAATGAGAAGTACTGTATATAAGAAATCCAAATGTTCCATCTGGCTGACAGCTTTCACCTCAGTTTTTTGTTTGGTTGGTTTTTTTAGGAGGTTTTAGGAGGTTTGTTGGTAGTCTTGTTTTGCATTTTTTTTTTCTGTCTCTCACCTGGAGGAAAGTGGGAGTCTATTGATCACAGAATTTATCTGATCAACAGAATACTGATCAGAACTCAATGTTAGGAGAAGTTAAAGCTGAAAATTAGTGCAAAAGATGCCCAACTGTGATGAAAATGAGATAATTTTATTTCTAACATATTTATGGAACTTTAAATATAGTACAAGCTAATGCTAAAGTCAGTATGCTTTCATGTAGTTCATATTCTACTTCCACTAATAGTCAATAAAACTTCATTAATTGTGATCATAATAGAAAGAACTATGACAAAACTAGTCATATTTTTATTCTTCTTATAGACAACTAATGCTTCTTTGGAGTCAAAACCTATGCCCTTGGCAGAAACCACCACTCTGTTTATTTTGCGAAGTTGTTTTTTAAGGTCTCATTGGTAGGTTTGTTATTTTCACAGAGAATAAAGCACCACATGTTTCATGAAGTCTGAAATTTCAGAATGTTTAATCTCTCTGCTTTTATTCCCTAATGTAAGGTCCAATATAATAAGAAGCAGATTGCCAAGGTCAGAAGCTGAGAGTGAAGCAAGTGATAAAAATCTAAAATGTCTTCCTTCTTGAAACAATGCTTTGTTAAATATCATCACTGTAGGGAAACAGCTGAGAAGATGAACCATGGAATTATCTGAAGTCTCTCAATATCCATCTTTGACATTCTAGAAAAAGTACTGGAAATAAAGGACATCTGCATTGTTATGCTCCACTTAAAATTACAATATTCTAGATATTCTTCAGACTGTTTAGTGACTAGTGTTTAGTGACTTCAGACTTCCTAGTGACTACTGCCAACAAATATGCAGTTTTTAGTAACTAGTTCTTCCTTTATAGAATCTGAATAATTGTGCTTCTGGTATTTTTGTCCTATTTATTTGCAATTATGGTATATGTGTATTGCAAGAAGTGTGTGGCATATAATCACTGTGTTAGAGTGGTGAGATGAATTTCCAATTTTTTAAACAATTACATGTAATTTAAATCAGTCAAAAATTTAATATCTAATCCTGAATGTTGTTTTTTTTCCAGTCAACATTCCTCTTAATTTTGGTCTTTCAAGCCTCTATCTAGTCTTTTTACTAGAATCCTAAAATTACTATTCATGGTTCCTTTTTCCCCATTCTCTATTTCCCACATAAAGTTTCTGTCATTTCTCCGTTCCATGACCTGACACTATAGTAAATCTATTTTTCAATATAAAACTGTCAGGCCATGGGGTAAGTGCAGTAGAATGTTATGATGGAGGCACTGGTAGTATGAGTTTTACAGCAGCCTTTCTACTGCTACATTTGGTTTACCACAACATTCAACAGCGCAGATGGCTTGACAATTTCATTTTTAGCACTATATAAATTCCCAAAGGTACACAGAATGAATTTTACTATTCATGTTTTCTCATTTAAAAAAAAAAAAAAGGCAATAAAAAGGTATCTTTCTGATGCCATCTTATTGTCATTCAGCATGGACACTGGCAATGAATAATAAGAAGAATTCAAACATCTGTTTTTTATAAGCAGCTATCCAGCAGATTGCTCTGTACTTTATGAGTATGGTCTGGTCTACTGGGGGCTGATGAGCCCATCTGGCAGGAACAGGAAGAGCATCTTGGTCATAGGCTTGTCAAGCTGGTAAAGAGGGATTTTATCTAAAGCTGCTGGTGGAGAGAGAACCTCAGTCCATCCCACTCCTACCAGTTTGATGCTGGTGCCAGCAAGAGATGTCCAGAACCTGGAGAGAGATCACAGGTCAGCAGGAGAGCACCTGAAACAGCACAAAGGAATTCCACCCTCTCCAGTCAGTAAGTTGGTTTCATTGGGGGCACCAAATTAAATGCCTCTATGGAAACACTTGTATTAAGCGGAATAAGCAACAGGAGCTGGGGATGTGCTTGGAAATTTGTTCACACCTGCAGGGCTGTGATCTTACTGGCATCACAGAGACGTGGGGGATGGCTTCTATGAATGGAATGTCAGAATGGAAGGCTACTGGCTCTTTAGGAAGGATGGGCAGGGAAGAGGGCATGGGCGTGTTGCTGTCTGTGTCAATGACTGGCTGGAGTGCATGAAGCTCTGCTGGGATGGATGAGGAACTTGTCACAGAATCACGGAACCAGCTAGGTTGGAAAAGACTTTGGAGATCATCAAGTTCAACCTATGACCTAACACCACCTTATCAACTAAACCATGGCCACACCCAGTTTTATCAAACACCTCCAGGGACAGTGACTAAACCCCCTGCCTGGGCAGACCATTCCAGTGCCCATCCACTCTTATTCTGAGGGGTTTTTTTTCCTAATGTCTAGCCTGTGTATTTGTAGCATATTATGGGTCAGCACTAAAGGGAGGGCAGGAACAGGTGACACTATAGTGTGGGTCAGAGGAGTGCATAGTGACATTAATCCAGTACAAGTTCTCTGCTGGCACTTAATCCATCTTTTCTATTTTATTCTCTGAATAACAGATGTAGACATTGGCTTAGGTATGTGCTTTGTTAACACATCTGTACGCTATACTTTGATTTAAAGTTCCTTCTAGAACTTACTTGTTTGGACCAATTTTAGACTGGTAAAGCACACTACCTGGACAATACATTCTACTTGCTCATCATCTTAGCAACAATCAACATGTCTATTTCTAGAACCTTTGGGAGGAGGACATGTATTCTTTTCCCAGGAAATTTTGTGATGGAATAGAAGAAATGAGACAATAATAAATTACCTACAGTCTATTTATATAGATTTCTGTAATCATGTTCCACAAGTTGAGATCCTTGGAACAGGAATTTTCAAAGACCCACACAGAAGACTCAGCTGAAATTTTTGATTCTGTAGCAGTGGAAAAACATGAATTACACTGATAGAAAACACCAACAGTTAGATATTAAGAGTCATGAAGACATGGCAAAGAAGCAAAATTATTTTTTAAAATTGCACAAGGAAATGCAAAGACTTTTGACCTTGGTAAGTAAAGGGATAATACAAACGTCATTGGAAAAATAATTGAAGGAACTTTGAAAATAAGTCATATGGAAAAATACCTACAGCAGAATATCCAAATATGACATGATATCAGCTAGAAGGCACAAAACTAACTGGTCTGAAATCAGGTAGCATAAGCTGGGGATGATGTGAAAGGAAAACACAATTCTGACTTCTAAGAGCACAATACTGCTGTTCCTGCTTGCTTTAATTAATCTTGATTTAATTTCCCAGAGAGAAAATAGAGAAGTTCCCTCCTCCTGCTGTTTGTTATCTATAACCCACAGACTACAGGGTCAACCTATTCCTCTAAGACCTAACAGGAACCAGTCAGCAGTGGGTGAAGAGTTAAATAATGGTAAAACACATTTCAAGGTCACTGGGAAGGAAAAGAAAGCAGCTCTAAGAATAAGCTTGATCATTTCTGTCTGGAGCTCAGGTAATGGATCCCAGCATTATCAAGGCAGAAGTCTGGAATGCCCAGGGTAGCTACTTTGCTCTTTGTTGAAGTGGTGCAAAGGAATAGCTACAGAATGATATTTTTATCCTTCCATGTCCTACAGATGTAAAAATTAAGCAAGGGGATGAAGATTTGGAGTTACCTTGATCATGATTCCCAACCATATAAACTTTCCAGAGTTAATGACTTGAAGTTTATTTTATGGCAACAGAAGTAAAAGCATTTGCTGTACTGAAGTAATATAAATAGAAAATATACTATATGGAGTATAATTTTCCTTATGATTCACACAAAAAATACAATTTCACTATTAGCAAGACATAAACTTCATTGTACTGTTATGAAGTGTTTCTGCATGATATTAAATATTTTTAATTTAACATTCCCAAGATCCTGTTTCTGTAGTGAATGAAATATTCTAACTCCCTGTTAATGACTCCACTTGTAGAAATGAATTAATTTTTTTTATATAACAACTTTTAAAAATCTACCTTTTTTGTAATGAGTTAAAAAATTAATCATTCACAACACTAAATAGCTGAATAATTTTTCACATATTTGTTGTCTATTCAGTTTCTTCTTCTCTCAAATGATTACTTTATAAGACATACTTTGCATAATTAGCAACTTTTGTTGCTAAGTATGCATTTATTAAACATATATGAAAACTTTATAATTAAATCTAAATTAGATACATGTTCAAGAACTTTAATTTTGAAGAACAGCTGATGTCTGGAGCGAAATTTGAAAAGAATTGTTAGCAACAATTTGATCTATATCACCTATTTTCTGGAGTTTATGCTCCTTTAAAAACACTAAATACACGTCTATGAAAAAGATTATTTTTCCCCACATGAAACTCCTAACATCACAGGTCTTAGATGAAATAAATACAATGCAGTACAGTGCAGTATATATTTATATATATATACTTTAAATATTTAAATATATAAATATAAAATTAAATATGTATTTATTTAAATATATAAAAATTCATTTGTAAAAAGGAAGAGCAAAGAGAACCACACAAAAATTAATAATGGCAATGTGTTCATTGTGTCTTCCTAAAACACATTTTTAAACATTATTTCATAGTAGATCACTTCATTTCTATGTCTCATATTTATACTTTCAAATTTTTATTTAATATGTAAGAGCAAATGACCTGACACTGTGAAGGGTAATCATGAATTAAAAATGTAATTGTCAAACAAGAAAATGTTAACTTATATACTCTTCATTTAGCTACCAATTTGCAACAAGATTTGCAAACAATTAGTAAAAATAAACAAGATGTGTTTCAAGAAATCATCACACTCAAAAGTATTACACAAAATCTTTTGCTCTTTCTTACCTTTAAAGAAGACAAAATTCCCCTCACTGTTTTCATAAACTGCATCAATGCTGGGAGGGAGTCCCCTCCAGAAGTAGGTAATCTGCATGGGGTATCCATCCATCACCCTGTTGTTTCTGACTCGCCAAAACCACTGATCCTGGAAACCAAACACACACTTCTTACTCCATTTATACGTGTTCAGCTGCTGTCTTGAAAATACTGAACAGCCTATCGTGGCATTTTTAGAGCAGACCTTTTGCTGAGTGGATAAGCACGTTGTGTTTGCATTTGTGCCACATTACAAATGTTTGGAACTGGTTTTTGCTGAGGTGGGGATAAGCTACGCACACGAACCAGGTGTTTGGAGCAGACAGCCCTCAGCAGAACACACAGTGTGTTGTATGAGATGATGTACCTCTCTCAACTACATTCTTATAAGGGGCCCAATTTCAAATTTGTGGTCTGACTACAAGTGCTGTTAGACTGAACCATATGCTTATGTGAATACCCAAAATAATGGGACTACATACAGGCTTTGAAGGCAAATTAATTTTGTGGGTCATTTTTTTGCAGTGGCTGCTAACAATGAAAGGTTGATAGATGTATGTGTAACATTACTGCATCAGTCCAGTAAGAACTACACTTTGATGGCAATTTTACTGCAGTGAAGTTTAGCAGTCTTTCCAAGTGACATTCAATAGAATGGTTAATATTACAACCATATATATATGTTTATATATAATAGGTGCAAAATCCAGCTAAATCCAATACATGGCACATGAAATGGGTATCAATAAAGATATCGCTGCACCTCTTCATAACTGTTTCATTTAGAGATGAAGGATAGGGTAAGTATTTAACTTCTTACACACATTGAACATTTTTCAGCATTAGTATTATGTAAAGCAAGCTCCTTTAATAATAAAGGAAGCGAGGTTCTGCCAGAATCTGTCACAGTTTACATGGCAGTTCTTCGTCTGTGCAAGGAACACAGATTTCACAGTACAAAACCTTGATGTAAAATCATCTAGTCAACAAATATCTCCTTGAGAATGGATCATGTTTCAGACTTAGTGATTTTTGGAGTATGCTTGCATTATTTTATTTTGATAGCAAGACCAATAAAATTATATTTTGCAGATTTGGTATTGAGTTGTATGTCAAACTGTATTTCATACTTCATTTTGCTGACTTGCAGTACAATAGTTAGAATATTCTTATCTATTATTTGCTCAAATTCCTTAGCAAACCAATTATTTTTCCTGCTATATTATTATCATCTTAACAATAATACAATTACAACAAAGCTGGAATGTTTGTTTCATTCAGCATATCCCCATGAATTTGTTTTCAAATCTGTTTATATGTATACATAGATGTATATGGGTAATTATCTTTAATGTTGAAATATTCCATTCTGAAGCATTATTTTGAAGATAACATGCCATGTTCTCTGTTCTGCTGATGAAATCTCATAGACTTCTTATTTTCCTCATCTATTTTCAGCATATGTACCTCTCCTTGCAATAACCATGGACAATGGGGTATAGCTCATCAGTAAGGATCCTACAGGTTTCCACAAAACTAGCATTTTGAAAATTTATAATTTTAGCATTTTTATGGTCATTTAAACAGACAGAGGCTGGCATATAATTTGTCAATAGATTATCATTTCAGGGAATCAGCAAATGGAAATGTCTAAGGTCAGAATTGAAAGTTTGGACCATTTATAAGATTGGGGAAGGTAGGGGTTGGCAGGGTAGGGGTTGGCAGAGGCTGATAGAATAATTTGTTTATGTAAATTTAATTTTCCTATCTGACTTTCCTATGAACATGTTGGACTCAATGGTTTTAGACTGACAGAGTTCAAACTCTGAAACTCAAGAAATGCAGCATGTAGCTGTAAAGCATGCCAAGGACCTTTCTGAAGTATGAGATGAGATAGGTTCTGCTTATAGGAAGAATGCCTCATTTCAGCACATATATGTAAATGTGATTAGTTTATCTTAAACAGTTATATTCACAGCAATTTTATCATCTGCATTTTGATAAACATGTATATTTACTGAAAGCATTTTTCCACAAGAGTTTAGGTATTATTGAAATTCAAAAGAGGCATAGTCCAAGAAAAAGCATATTCACTCTAATAAAGCTCTTTCATACTTTAAGCAAATAGTGTGGAACAGTTTCTCTGGCAAAACACTTCTCAGTGTATTTGTTTATGTTGAATAAACACAGTTTTGTCTCTTTTGAGAAATGGTGTGTATTGAGAAACTCTTTGCCCTTCCCACTATGTTGGTTTAGTATACTTTTTATTATTTTATTTCCCCAAAACACATTAACTACAGCAGACAGGTTGAACACATGTCACATCCACTCCAATGCCAAGCCTGACAAATGCATACATTGAATGCATAGATTTTAGTGCCTTTCCTTGCTGGATAGCAAATGCCTCTTTGTAAGCATCTGTAGATATCCAATTGCTTTAAAAATATGGATCACTCCTGTGCAGCTGAGATCTGGCATAATAATGGATCATTAAGCATTCTGACTACAGACATAGCAAGTAAATTAAACTTGGGCAATTATTCCCAGTTCAAAAAGCAAAACTGAAACAAACAAAAATCAACATTTAATTACGATAGAGCAATATATTAAAACCCAGAAAATGGTCATTGACTGAGAAGACACTGTAAGATGTTTCAAAAACATTATGATGAATAAAGAATAACAGTTGAATGAAGAAGCAGTAGCAGTCACTCAAATTGAATGTTTTGACATTTTATTTAGGGATATTTCTGAGAAAAAAGACAATAAAGCTTTTTAGAGTGAACAAACTAAACTAAGGTCATACATAAATCATTCTACACTGTCAGTAAAAGCTTCAGGTATTTTTTCCTGTGTGTTTAAAGGGATTAAAATATAGTATATTATGTATGATCATAGCATATAGCTCCCTCATAAAACCACTTCTTTATTAACTCTGAGAATCTTAAATGGAAGAGAGTATCAGAGTAAAAAAAATCTGGCTCTTAATGCATAATTTTCATAATTTGTTGGTAGATACACTCTCCTCCCAATCTTAAAATACACAATTTCACCTTTTTTTAGTGATGATTGTGTTAAATTGCTCTTTATGTTTCATTCTATGAATGTTTAAATATTTACTCCTATGAATAATTAATTTCCATTCCAGTATTTATTACCAACTTAAATATATTCTAGATTCCTTAAGGGACACAACTGATGTGTATGAGAATTTAAAAAAATCTCCAGGTATTTTGGTTTATCCATAATACACAAACTAGTGGAGCTTTCAGTGCAAAATTAATGGACCTTTCTTGTCTAAGCACCTAATTTCCTCTTGTGTCTCTGGACCAACAACCATTGTCAATGTTAAAACATTAATTTGCTACAAAATGTCTAGAGTTCTGACCTTTATTTTATACCTAATGAACTCTCTCTACAATTCTGCAATGACATGTGACAGTCTGATTCAAGGTCGAATGATACCCAGTAAAACCAGAAAGACTGCCCAATGTGATTTACATTCTAAAAAACCTACAACAAGCTATAAAGAAGGAAAAAAATCACAAATCTTTGAACTGGTACCTTTTTTAACTACTTGGAGATGAAGGCAGGTAAAGACTTAAGGCAGACAGTTAGAGAGGTGCAAAACAAGGCCAAATTTCAACTGTAAATGATATTATTTTGACTATGATTATAAAAATGTGTGTGAGCCCCCAGGAATTTTTGAAATATTCTTGCATTGTACAGCAAAAATCTCTGTGAATTTTTGCCTGACTTGATGTTTAAATGTATATATATAGTGCTGTTATGAGTATTCCCTTAATAGGATGGAGTCAGGTGCAAAATTTAATAGCTAAAGCTGATGGAGAAGTTTTACTATTTCTAGATTCCACAGGATAACTGTTTGGCCCATATAATTTGAAAAAAGAAAAAGCCAAATAAGCATAATGTTTCTGCCCTAAATAAATGTCAGTCAAATCAAATACTAAATTTCAATCAATACTGTAGCTTAATATTATTGACAAAATACATCAAGGTGTCTCATTGGGTCTTGTGTTTTCCCACAAGCACACTCATCATGTGCAAAAGCAAGCCTGTGTCAATGGAAGATTAAACATAACCAGCAGCTAAGCAAAACAGCAGCAACAGACTGACACATTCAGACAAATGAGTATCCTTCTACTTTCTTTTTCATCTGAGTATTGCAGAAAAAAAAAAAGAGAGAGAAAAGAAGCCAGTGGCAAATAATATACTAAGATATTTAATAACTTTAAATTATTCTCTTAGAGAAAAGGAAGAGTTCTGGTTATATACAGAGAAATTCACCAAATGACAAAGCTTGCAGAAACTACATTTCAAGACTGTGATCAAGGAGACAATAAAGTTCCCCTACTATACACCTTTATGGGATATTAAGAAACTGAATTTAGGAAATGCAAGGTATAGTTATTGTATCCTTTTTAAAATCTTGATCTAATCTCAAAAGGCACTTTTCCACATCTACATCATCAGGTCGTGAATTTCCTCAGGGAATCCCAGTGTTGGTAATAACAGGCCTGTGGCATGTGGAATTAAAGCTTTTGTGCCTACTGATTTGGGGAATTCCACTACTTCTTTAGTAACATCCATTTTCAACATTCTGTATTTGAAATTTATAGCATTTAAGCCAAAAGACATTACTGCACAAAATAAGAAAAAAAAACCCCAGAAAATTTTGAGCAACTTTTTGGGAAATAGTTTTCCTGGAGCAGAAAATAGAAGATACAGTCCAGAGGGTTTAAGTGCAGAAAAAGTATTAGCACAATTCAGCTATGAGAAGGATTCTGAAATTTTCTTTTCTGTTTTGCATTTTTTTCTCAATATAGAATTTGCAATGAAACTTATAGACTAGCTCTACTTCAGTTTCTACTTTATTCCATCTTAGAAAACAATTGGCTTCATTGAGACCAGAATCAGACATTAAATAGATCCTACCAATCTAGCTCATTTTAGGAAAAATTAACTAAATGGACTATTTATACACACACAGAAAACGTTATCTCAGCTCATTATGAAGCTGGTTCACATTAAGAACAAATAAAGCTCTTTTAAAATTACAAAGGACTGTTATGCATTCATTAACAGATGGATGTACAATGCATCATTTATTTGAACTTATAGAAACAATTCATGTTTCCTAATGTGTTTGGGACAACAGCATGGTTACCCAGTTAGAACACAGCATAAAGGTTGTCTGAGACCCACGGTAAGAAGTCAGAGCATTTAACACCACTCAGAAAAATCTCAGCACTTCCTATGTCGACATCCTGAACCTCTTGATGATATCCTCACTGGAAATGAGACCAAATAATTGGATTCAAAACAAAGATATGCAAAGACATCACCAAATACTTGTTCTGTGATGAACACCATTTGAATGAGTCAAATCTCCTTTTGCACTGACCAACACCTACTTGTGGTGATTATGATTTTTCTGAATTTCCTAGCAGCAAGCCTGCTAGGTTTTATTCCCAAGGGAAACAAGAGAGATTCTCTAAACATATCTCTCTAAGCTGTGCCCCTGAGAACAGAACACAGCTGGTGTTTTCTATTCTGTTCCCATAACATGGGAGATAATGGTCTTAGTTATCAGCTCCTCACTTGGTAGGACACGACAGAAGCATTCTTGCACTGGCAGAGGGCAATTCCTGTACGAGGCACTGGAAGAAGAAAGCGTGTACGGACATTGCACCAAAGCTTTGTAAGAAGCACTGTACCTGAAGCCATCATAGTAAAACTATCTTAAGCCTGCTGCTAAAGCCTAGTACATAAGGTTTAAGCCTAGTGCATAAAGACTCTGAGGCAGAGTCTTTATGCACTAGGGAAATAACCAGGATAACTGGTAAATCCAGTGCAACAACAACCACCACACCTACTTCTTGATATTTCTCTTCCAACAACACATTCCACTTTTGATGCACTCTTTGGGAAAGCAGATAACCCATTATTTTCTATGATACTTTTCTAGCTTAAATCTGACAAACACATGAGCCTCTAATCTATTTGAAAGCTCAGTAACACTGTACAACTCTCTCCATCATCCAAATAATCTTTGATATTATATGTCATACTCTTCACTTTTCTTCTATCCTTTTGCAACCTCTTTTACCATTTCATTAAAAAAAAAAAGATCAATAACTGTAGACTACCTTTCTCCCTTTAATTAAACTGTCAAAAAGATTTCAAAACACGTGAAATTTTCTAGGAATAGAGAGAATATGAGCATAACGGCATTTTCAAGATTCTTTTCCCAGCTGCACAGTATTTCCTATCATAAAACTATATTGCCTTACCAACAATAGCACAGAAACAG
The DNA here is from genome assembly GCA_013399835.1 of Leptocoma aspasia. Lineage (NCBI taxonomy): Eukaryota > Metazoa > Chordata > Aves > Passeriformes > Nectariniidae > Leptocoma > Leptocoma aspasia. The sequence goes on along the minus strand of VXAX01005465.1, from coordinate 221,768 downwards.
AAATTTCCTTCCTGGAGAAGACAAAGTGTACCACCTAGGATCCTACAGAAAAATTAAGGATTTTTTTCCAGAGTTGTTCATAGTTTATTTTTGCTATCCATCCTGGTCCGTGAAAAGAGAATAAAGAATAGTGGGGTTTATGTGCATACATTTCTTCTGTAACTTCACATATAAACCTGTGAAAGTGGTTCAGGACAGACTTATCTTTCTCCAAGCAAAACAGACCAACCACTGCAATGAAATCAGAATAATTTGGGGCTTTTTTCTACTTGTCTACCCTTATCACTCTACCACTTGCAATATGATGTTTCACTGTCTGCCAGAGGTGAGCAGATTATTTTAAAAACTACAAAAAATATGTCTGAGTCATCAGGCTCCCTGTAATGACTCAAGCACTCTCTGAAAAACAAAAAGGTCACATAGAGCAAAGTCAACTACCTTTCTTAATTTTTACCCACAAAATATATGGGGTATTAAATGAGCAGGAGACCTTGATAAACAAACATGGAGGCCTTGATAAACAAAATTTACAGATATTGCAAGAGAGGGTATGACCTTTTTCACCAAAAAATTCTAGAGACAAGCAGCAAAAACACTGAAAGAAGCCAAATGGAGAAATTATGAATAACCCAAAACCATAAATACTTATTTTTAGTTTCATTAATCCAGGTAGATACTCCTGGCAAAGCATGAAGATTAGAAAAATTCAAATAGAATACAGAAGCATTCACCTGGTAAAAAAGTAATGCGCACCTACATGAATAAGTTTGTGACTTGTGAACAATGGCATATCTATGAGATCACTTAGCATAGTTTTCAGCTAAAGGACACTTCTAAGTCTGTTTCAATATGGAAATAAAATAGAAGTCATTATCATTCACTCTTGTTGGCCAAAAGCTTTTGAAGTGACAAACTATGTCTAACAGGATTATCCAAAATCAACCATCAGAAGTCTGTCTTTGATATGGTAGGACCACAGAAATTAGTACTCCAAACATTTTTTCTAGATGTAACAAAAGATTTAATTTCCTTTAAGCACTGATCTTTTTACTAGGAAGAATTATTATTTATATGATTTATCACTATATCACCTGTATTTTAATAATTCTGTCACATCCATAAATTCATATTCATATGCAGATATGTTTCTTTCCATATGCAAATGAATGCCGCAGACCATGGCAGGGAAGTTGGAATAGATGATCTTTGAAGGTTCCTTCCAAAACAAACCATTTTGATTCTATGATTCTATAACTACTAATAAGAAAACATTTACAAGGAAGCAAGGGGAAAAAATAAAGCATTTAATGAATAAATGAGATGTGCAGTAAATGGAACAATGACATTACAGTTGTAAAAAAAAAAAGGGATGTCAGTGATAGAGGACACAGCACAAACTGATGGAGACCACTATGTACACATCATACACACATACAGAAATACAACACGTGAAACCAGCTGTGCCACTAACTTATATTGAAATTTATTATGTCTCTGAAGACTTAAAATAATCATGTCCCTCCCTTGAATCTTAATAATTCATGAAACCAAATTTCATGGTTTTTGCACATACATGCAATTCAATGCGATCCTACATGCAGATGCAGTATATGTTCATGCTACCACTTATCCTGTCTCTCTGCCTTCTCCACATTGCATGAAATCTCTGAGGAAACCAGAAGAATTTGGAGTGCACTGATGAGTCAGAACCACAGGTGGAAGCAAGAGGGAGTAATTAAAATATTTCCTCCTGATTGCAGTAGTTTAGGACAGTTCATACATAAACAAGATATTGAAGCTGTTCTAACCAGAATGAGGTTCTCAAGATGAAATCTCACTCTTTAAAACACTGTTTGTAGGGGAAATAGAAGAGGACCTACACTACTCATTTCAGGGTCATACCATCTCTGTCTATCTATGCATACTTATAACAAGTAGACACTGAAGGTGAGGCTGCCCCAGTGCAGAGCAGAGTGGGACAATCCCCTCCCTTGCCCGGCTGGGGATGCTGTGCCTGGTGCACCCCAGGACAGGGTTGGCCCTCCTGGCTGCCAGGGCACTGCTGACTCAGATTCAGCTTTCCATCAACCAGGACCCCCAAGACTCTTTCCACAGTGGTCTCTCCAGTATCTTGTTCCTGAATCTGTACGTACATCCTGGTTTGCCCTGTCCCAGGTGCAGAATCCAGCCCTTTCCCTTGCTAAACTTCATATGGTTGGTGATTGCCCAGCCCTCTAATTTGTTGAGGCATCTGCAGGGCTTCTCTGCCCTCAATGGAGTAATCAGCTCTTCCCAATACAGTGTCATTGACAAACTTACTCAGCATCCCTTCAGGTTCTGTGGCCAAGTTGTTTGTGAAAGTGTAGAAGAGAACTGGCATTAAGGTGGAGTCATGTGAACCCCACTATGTACTGGCCACCAGCCTGATGTAACCCCATTTGCTATAGTATCTTTTTATTGTCCCCCACATTTCTGGGCAGCTTCAGCTCCAAGGGTTCTCACAAGCACTCAGTTCATAAAATTCTGGCATGCCATCCTACTATTTATCACTGGCAATTGCTTGTCACTGGTTTTGTCCCTTTTCCCCTTCCAATCTAGTTTAAAGCTCTGTCAGTGAGCCCTCGTAGCTCGTGTGCTAAGGTCCTTTCTCCCCTTTCAGACAGGTGCTCCATGTCCTGTAGGTGAGTGTATGAGGATTATTTTGCATTCAAGCTGCTGCAAGATAAGAGGCTAATATATGCTTTTTGTTCTCAATTTGATGCTTGTGTTCTCTGATATTGTGCTGACAAAAAAAAAAAAAAAAAAATCCAGGTACCAAATCTAACTGTGAATTGTATGGGGCAAGGTTAAGTAAATGTTCTCCCTGGTGGATGTGGTAGGATTAAAAAAATGACTGCAGAAGATCCCATAGCAATCAGTGGGTAAACAGTGATAATTTCTAGAATGTCTCAGCTTTGAGGTGGCCAGCAATGGCCAATGTGCAAAACAGGCCATATTAAGAGAGAAACATCCAGAAAACAGCAGCCAACAATAACATGACAACACAAATATGAAAATTATAGATATTTGATTGTCTTTGCTCACTGCCTCTGACACTCGGTACAGGGATTTAACAGTGAATATGTAATACCATAAATCACATCTGATTACAGATAAGCTGGAAATGTACAATTTAAAGCAGTAAATGACTGTGGGTATTATAAAGGGCTGGCCAGACATCACTCCAACACAAAATCAAAGGCTCCATCGTGATAAGACCAAGGAGAAATGCTGGTGCAGTCTTATAGAGAATGGGAAAGGATTGAACTCTGCCATTATTAAGTATAACCTTTGACCTAATACAGCCTATTCTCCTTGGCAAAGATATTTTCATTAGACAGATATGTCAAGTCATGAATTAAAATGGTCCCTGTGTAATTTTGATTTATTGACTGGAAATGTAGCATAATCAAATTTGATTTTGTATAGCAAAACAGTTTTTGTTTTCATACACCTGGTATTACAAGCTTATGTCTTGGTTTTTTTTGTGATTTTCCCCAATATGTATTACTCATAATAGAAAGTCCCTCATGATAACAAAGGTAATTAAAACCAAGTGAAATCATCAGTGTGTTATAGTCAGTGGAGTTTTTTACCATTACTTTCAAATGGGCCAAGTTTTCACTCAATAGGCAAGGAAAGCAACACCTGAAAAATATTCAAGATATAACTTATAAAAAAGAATGAAATGGAGTATTTAAGTAAATACGTGTTATAGATTTTTGATATTTTTCAATAGATTGGTAAGAGCATGAATAGTGCTTTATTAAGTTGTTGAAAAAATAAACACCCATGTGTTTTACATTATTAAAGATCTCAACTGTGTAGTAGTGCAGTGTTTTGCATAGGAAATGGCTAATTCAGAGGAACAAATGAGATTCATTTATTTGCATTTAAACCCCTGTCAAACTTTTACATTGTGGACCTTCAACCCCTTGAAAGGGACAAAAACCCAAAAGATTTAAAGAAATAAAAAATATACAAATATTGCTAGTATATAAAGCTTTGGCTGTAAATGAAGATTAAGAAAGTATAAGCAAATAATACCACTTCTTGAAAAAGCTTACATTACAAGCCATTCAAATTGTTTTCCAAAATGTTTACCTAAATTAGTTGAAAGGCCACAATTTTATACAACAAGAAATTTTAATTAAGCCTTGTGCTTGAAGCGTTTCTGCAATTACTCCCTTTGGTTCCATTAGGATGTAGCCTCAGTTAAAATGTACTGTTAATATTACAAGGTAACACTTGCTGGTCGCACAAAATTGAAGATATGCCTCCATGTAATTCTAGATTAGTCCTTGCTGTGAGTTTTTGAAATTATTTTTTGTCAATAATGCTTTTTTCTATTCTCTTGCCAATGAAATATTTTTAATCAGTACACCCAAACACTGAGCCTTTGAAAACAGGCAACTTCTACAAAATTAAATACCTTTTGCACACAAAAATCAGTTCAAAATTTTCGTTATTCATTTTCACTCTATTAAAATAACAAGTAAAAAATTAATAGGGTCACAGGATTCTCTGACTTTAGGAAACAAATACTGTAACTGTGAGTGGGAAGATCCCCAGGATTACATCTTTCCACTTCATTTGACATCATTAGTCCTTTCTCAACAGAAAATGTCCATTGAGGGCATTTATTTTCCCCACTGAGATTCTCTGTCTATTGTTGAGTTATGCACAAGAAATAGATTTACCAGATTAGTCTTTTCAAGTGCATTTGTTTATCTGTATCTTAATGTCTTTCTCTTATTTAATAATTTTATGCAGAACCATAATTGATCAGTATTTCTTACATTTGGTAGTATGTAAAACTTGTGATTGAAAACAATTTTTAATGATCAAGTAGATTTTAGAACAAACTCTTGTCACATGGGCAGGAAAAAAGGAAGAGTTATATTCAACAACTAATAAAAATAGCACTTCTAAATGCACAAATAACACCATATAAGCACACTATCGTTTGTTGGAGGATTATTTTTTTGGAGGGAGAAAAAGTAACAATTCTATGTTTTTTATTCAACATAGAAGTACTTTCCTAAGAATACATAAAAGTTTGACCCACTTTTGCATAAAGCAATACCAGGGAGCTTCAGATTCCTCCAGTTCCACTCTATTTTAAAAAATGCTCCTAAAGAATGACTAATTCTTTGAATTGTGGCCAATGGTTTGCAAATATTTAGTATCACATTTCCAGTATTTATTAGATTAAAACTAAATCAGAAATCAGAATTTGTTTAGATTCACATTTAACATTTAACTGCCCACAATTTTAAAACATTGTCCCAAAGCCTGCTACCACATTTGTATAATAATGCACACAATTCACTCCAGCACTCCTGTTAAACTCAGACTGTCCAGCTCTCTGTGAAAACCCTTGAAGAGTCTGAAGTGCTCCTTTTTATCTGTGAGGAGTCTCTGGGTTAGGGAGTATTAATGTGGGTATTAATGTGGGTATTAATGGCTCATCATGAGATGGTGAGAGTTTCAAAGAGACAGGACCAAGTCAGCCTTTGAATAAAGTATTTTAGCTCAGAGCCTGACCCTAGGAAGGAGGATGATTTCCTCTGAAAGCTGACCCAGGGGAAGGAGGCAGCAGAGCATCTGTCTCACACAGACAGAAAGGGTGGACATTCCCTCCCCTGCACTTCTCTTGTCAGTGTCTGTGAGCAGGTGCCACACACCCCAGTCTCCTCTGCCTGGTCTGTTTTTCTGAGCTGGAATGAAGAAGTCACAAAACAGTCTCCTGACCAACTCTCACTAGCTATTGCCTCTGACAGTCATATTCCAAAGGAGATGGAGCAAATGCTACTGGGAAATGAGTGTGTGAAACGGTCAAATTTCAGCATATTCACAGAACCACAGAATGGTTGAGGTTGGAAAGGACCTCTAGGGGTTTTAGGGGAGTACACAGAAATACTTGGAACTTCCTTTGGAGTTAAGTGGGGAAAATAAGTGACAGAAACATTTTGGGAGGCTATGACTTTTTAGTGCTCATATTTCTGTTGCTACAAAAAGTCACAGAAAGGACAATCCTTTTTCCTCATGTTTAAATTGAAATTAAATGAATCATCTGTCTTGCTTTTCTCTCAGGGAAAATAAAATTCAGAATATTAGCTTTCAAGTTCAAGGAAATGCCTTGGCACAGCTGTTACATCTAACTCATTTTCCTGAACTGTATCGCAATGCAAACTTGTAGTACGGAGGAAGTCAAGCAACAGATACGATTGTGTCATGCAAAAAGTTGTATGAGAAGAAATAATAACATATTTTACATGCGAGGGTTTATTTGGTTCAAGATGGTGTGAGCAATTGCATATTAACAAGATGGTGACACCCACAGTTAGATGAAACACTGGTGTGGTGCACTCTCATGGGGTCCACTGTCAAAGACACCAGGGTCTAAGGCATAGCTACTCTTCTGAAAAATCTGAACCACATGCATTGTGCAACTGTTTGGCCTCAGAGGACAAACTGTATCTAATTAAAAGCAAAGCACATATGATGGACATGAGAGGAACTCAGTACCATCTGCTCTCCTGCTGATTAAATCATTTTACACCACACTGTTTGCCAATGAAAACATAGCCTTTTGGAAAAAAACAGTACTCCCTCTCCTGACAAATCTAAAGCCCCGTGGAAGGTACTGAGTCATGCATCCTGGTAAGGTTATACTTCTTAATGGGCTACTACATGACTAATGGGAATTTTACTAGGCAGATAGTACAGACTATTAATCAGTTCAAGTTGCTTGTAAGTTTCAATAAGATGAAAAATATAAGTTATATATCAATTATACTGATACCTCTGTAAATAAAACCCCAAAAATAGTTATGATTTTTTTTTAGAACTTTCTATACATAAAATTTACATATATATATATTTATACAAATATGCGTGTTAATGCTAGTTAATGCCTATGCTAGTTAATAAGTATTGCTATGACTGGGCTGCCATCTTTCAAATTGTGTAAAAAAGCTCAAGACAACTTTTTAAAAAGAGAGATGGTAGAAGGATTTTAAACAGAACTATTCTGGTACAATTATTACCCAGGTGATTACATTCTTGTCTAAATTGCTCTGCAGCTGGATGGAATATACTACCCACTTTCCACACTGTAAGGAACAGATTTTACTTCCCATTTTAAGCCTGTGAAATGTGTTAGCTAGAATACTTTCCTAGCTTAGAAGCAGATTGAAAGGCTGAGGTAACATTTGGAGAATATTTTTACATCTGTCAGTGAAAGTATTCAATTATCAAAAACAGACAAACTATGACTTTTTAGCATCCCAGCATGTCCCTGCTTTTATCCCCATGACATCCTACAATTTGGTTTTGTTTCATAAAACAACCATGCTGTACATTTCCAGTTAACTTGGTATATTATGATACATTGAAATCCTCACTGAGTTTTTGCTGCTTTTCTCCTTCTTTTTTGACATAGAAATGGAATTATCTGAATTAGTTCAATACTGGCAAATTCCATCATGTTGTTCTTCCTAACATGATACAAAAAATAGGGGAAAAGGAGTATGCTCTCTGCAGACTTAGCTACTTCTGAACTACTGTTCCTAGTCTTTTATAGCTAAGATGTTAAATGGTTTTCCCTCTCAGATCACAGTGTCTACTTCCTCAGGATCCTCTGCTGAACTTTCCCATGCAGCAGTTGACAGCTCAGACACCCACAGCATGATGTGACAAAAACCAGCTACACAAACAGACCACAAGAGCTCTGGAAAAAGTCTGTTTTCAAAGGCAGTGAAATCAAGTCTCACACTATAGCTGTTTCTTTGCCTCTGCTTTATTAGTAGTATTCTCCCTCTGTCTCACAGATTTTTAATTAGATTAAATAGCTAATGTTAAAATGCTTTAAAAGTTTCTCATGTGTTTACCACATATCAAGAAACAGATTTTTTTGTCCTTTTGCGTTTAATGGCATACTCTATATAAATACACAATTCTAAGAGGGATATTAAATGGACCTATACTGTTACGTATGAAAGCAATCTCAGCCTAAACTAGTGCCAAGGAGTAATTACAGCCTAATTGGCTTGGCTTGTTTGGCATGTCATAAATGTTTTTACAATGGCTCTTATAAGATCAGGAGTCAGAAAACAAATTTCTGCAAGTTGTGGAGAAATTACTACAGCCCGTTAAGTCCTTCCTCAAACTGGTTCCATATTCTACCATCTGCAGTGTTCAGAAGACATTTGTCTGAGCTGTAAATGCTATTTGTTTGCTGGACAAAATTCTTTATCTGATACTTAACATTTCAACAAACACCACAGTATAGGAGAGTAGCTAAAAAATGCTGTTCTTCGAGGAGTTAACTTTTCCAACATGAATACTAAAACCATTTAGAGATTATACATTCATTTGTTTCCTAGGGATTTAGCATTAAATAAAGGACCAGTGCGACCTCTATGAAATGTTCCTCTGTGAAACAAAAACCTGTCACATAAAAAAAGGACAGTAACTTGTCCATCTAATTTGATGCTCATGAAGGACGAATTCCACATATGCTTACTTTTCGAGATGCAACTTGCTCAAGAAAGCAGGATTTTTCTTAAATCAGTGAGACTGAAAAGAACATAAAGGAAAAGGCTATTGCTGGCAGTCACACTGTTTGTTGAAGAAGAGCTATAGGTAATTTTGTTGCCATGGAACAAAGTCTGAATTGCACAGGACGCAAGAATAAAGTGGAAGTGTATGCTGCAAACTTCTTCACTAATGGATCTTTTCTGCAGACCTTAGACAATGGGGTTTCTTTCCATGATGCACTAGCCCTGGAGGTACTCTCAGGAGATGTTAATAAGACAGTGTTGTTGGATACCACATATTGCTACACACAATGGCAGAGAGGATTTTCATTAAAGGCAAACAGTGTCACACCATTTTGCATAACTTGCCCAGAAAAGGAAGACCTTCCTTTTTCACCATTTTCAGCCATTTTTCTGTGTCCCAGGGGACTTCTAACTAAACAGAAGAAGAAAAGATTGGAAATGAGTGTGACAGCAAAATACTAATTACATTGAGTATAAATACAGAAGATAAGAAGCTATCCAGAGATAAAAACTTGGCACGCTTGAATTCTGGCATAGAACTTCTTCTGCCCTGATGATTCCTTATACCAATTCAAGCATGAATCAAATAATAGCAGTATTTATCAGTTGACAACTGAAACCAACAGTTATGATGTATTGATTTTAACAAATATTTTCATTGTGCAGCATACTGTGTCCCCAAACCTTACAGCTGGCAGGGACATTTTAAGGGCATCTAATTTAAAGAATTCTGGAACAAATCCTCTTGGGACAATACATTTATATGTCAGTAATATGTGTATATTTGGCATAAAAGAATTACCTTTTCTTTAAAATCCAATTATTCCTACAAAAAAAAGTTGATCTGCAAAATTATAATTTTATTTTGTGATAACTGTAGAATCTTTAGTAATTTGATTGCTTTAATATTTAAATATTTATGTTTAATATTTAATGTTTACTATTTAGGTTTAATATTTATGTTAGATCAAGAACAGTTCCCCTGTTTTTCACCTCTATGATGCTACAAGTTTTATCAAGTGTTTCTAGGATTGTTACTTTGTCAAAGTGATGGCAAAACAATAAAAAGGGGTGGATAAGTATAAATTGCATTTTCTCTTTACATTTAGTGCTATTCAGTTTTACTTTGGCTATATCCATTTGAGAATTCCAGATAGTCTTAAAACGACATGAAAAAACTCATTAATTTGTCCAAATATAGAAATTGTTTCTAATATTCTGATGCTCTTAAGTATATCTAATAGCTCAAAAGCCAAGAGAAAACGATCTTGAAATTAATACTGTTTGTCATCTACTATGAAAATCCACAGCATATCTCAACGTGTTAGATTTCATGCTTCAGTTTTATGCTTAAATTAGAATTTAATTGTTCAAAAGTGCTCAGATTCTTCAACTCTGTGGCTAAGTTCCCAAGCAATTTCAAGAATTATTTAAACAAATTGAGATTCTGAGACTTGCCCATGAGAAAAAAAACTGTCTATTTTCAATCTGAAATCAGTACATGGCATGCATTGCATTCAGGAGGCAGTAAAATCTGCCACTACACAGTTATTACAGACCTCTGGATAAAGGCAAAGAAAAAAAGGGATTAAATTTGATTGGCCTCCAACTTTATTCATTTAACTAATCTGGGAACTATCCAGCAATAATTCTTCCAATGAAGGTCATAATTCTTCTTTAATTGTTTCCACCTGGTACAGCACTGTTCTCCACCTTTCTGTACTTGGCTCTCAGCCCATCACTCATGCCCTCCCAGTCTTCCCTTGCACTATCACTAAGGGGCAAGGGAAAAGAGGTTTGGGTTATTTTTGTTGTGACAGATCACAGAACCTCCAGCTTGGTTTCCTCCTTTGCTGGATGATTTCCCTGTGTTCAGTCCCTATTTCTGTTCACACCTCCTAAAAATTAATTCCTGCCCTTTTTCTGCTACATTCAGACACGCTGAGCTTTTCCTTACAACCTGTCCCACAACCCAGGATTCTGCAAAGCTGACTTTTCTAACTCTTCCCCTTCTCTGCCCTTTTTACAGTCCTCCCTATACATCGCCCCCTGCTCCCCCCCTCAAAAAATCTCAAACAGTTAATAAAAATCCTTTAGCAGACAAAAATCTTCACTAGCAAATTAATGTACAAACAAGAGACTTACTGCTCTGTAAGTCAAGCATTCAAAGACACTCATTCTACAAAGTCAAAATCTCTATACTTAGGCAAATTCCATTGCTTAGCATGCTAACCCAAGGCACGCCTTGTTATCCTCCCAGGCATCCTGAGGAGAAAAGGGAAACTGTAGGACCCTAAAGAAATTAACCTCAACAAAGGTGACCTCTTACTTTCCTTCCTAGCACATTGCTTTTGTGATTGCAGTGACTTCATTTCAGGAGTCAGACTCTGCACAAGAAATCCGAAAGAGTTCTGTTGCTGGTCATTTTTCTCTGAGAGACTTTTATTGTATTTCCTCATTGGAATTATCATGAAAGGAATTTTAATTTTGGAACATAAATGCAGACTAGCATAAATACACACTAGCAAGCATACACATTTTAGTAAATGTGTGGTGTTAAGGCAGTAAGCAGTAAACATTTTTGAAGAAAACTTAATTTGTTTTCAATCAGACCAGATAAGAGTGATTATTAATGGTGGTGAATATATTTATCCAGGAACACAGGCTTGCCTAGACAGGAAATTTTGTATTAGTGGAACAGCATTTCTCAGTTTATTGATTTATGTCTAAACTAAATGAGAATATGTTCTATTGCTCTTGAGGTGGATGACATGAGACTGAAGTAGGTATTTTAATATCCTGTTTAATGTCAAGTTAGAAAATTAGGTTCTTCCGCAACCTTTGAGTTTTAGTCATAAAAGACTGATGGTTCAGGACCTCCCAGGGTTTCACCATATACCATCTATTCAAATGGAATGGGCTGGCAGCCCTAGGCTGCAAAAATCCTTAGCTGTTTATGGGAAAAATATTTCCTGTCCATTGGATTGTGAAGATAGATCAATAATTTTGAATGAATTCATGTAAAGCTATTTGTGCATGGTTTTTTTAGATATGCTAAAGAAAGTGAAAGCCTGGGTAGCATTGCAAATAAGATTTACCTGGTAAAATAGGCTATATAAAAAGAAAACACGTAAGGGAGAAATGAGTCCTATCAGAAAGGACAACAAAATTGAACAGGGAGCTACATGTTTTAGGACAAATACATTGCCTTTCCCATGCACTTACACTATTGCTGAAGAGAAAATGCTTATCTAGTCACATGAAAGGCCCTTCTTCTCTACCTATAATACTGAAGATAAAAAGGATCCTATCACACATTTACAAAACAAAGATCTCACACTTCCTATTGCTTAAGCAAATTTGACACGGTATTACTTCAAAAAACCAGATTATCTTGTTGCTTGTTTCTGAAATTTTTGCACATTACCTGTCAGGAAATTGGTTTAAGAGACTGAGCAATAATGATTCTGTAATTTTTCTTCAACATTCAATGCCTTCTGGAAATCATACTGCAGATCATCCTTGTAAAGATATCTTTGATGTCCATGAATCTTAGCAAAGTGCTTCTATTAAAAGACTGCCTTTCAGTTCAGTTTGTTTATTTCAATTTGTTGTATATACACCACATTTTCAGCTGAGAGGCAAGAAGATGAATGGAAGTAAATAATGACACATTTCCAGCAAAAATTTTGTGGCAAAGACCTTTAGTAAGATATTGTGGTTTCAATGCAACCACAACACAATGACAAACTTCCTTTGTAAATGACAGATCTAATTGTAAAGCTAAAATTATAGTTCCATGAAAAAAAAAAAAACAAGTACTGAAGACATAATATCTACTGCATGTTGGCATGTGGCTGTATTCTCATCGAAAGCATCCCTATTATTCATTAATTGATTTACACTTTTTTATCTTTAAATAACATGCAGTATTTATTTACCCTTACATTTTGAGGCATTACAGTTTCTGCTAACATGGGTATTTTCTTATAATAGAACATTACAGCAGTCCCCTGCTAGATGTTTAAGCCATGTGTATGTTTATTTCTAAATTTTTTTCTTGAACTTTCTAAATGTGAGCAGGCTGGGAATGTATAGTCATGACGAATGAGAGTTTGCTTTATTAAAAAAAAAGAGAAATGTAGACATTTGATGTAACACTGAAAAATTCACAGCCTCCTACCTTAAAAACAAACATTTCCCGGCGAAGAATAGCCAGAGTGTTGAAGTTCCCATCACAGATGTTAGGCTTGGCTCCGGGATAGGAAGGTTTGTCACCAGTGGGTGGCCGGGGAGGTTTAGGTTGCCTGTCATTCTTTCGTGGGTCTGCTGGAGGGACTGAACGATGTGGGGGCACTGTTGGCAGAGGTCTTGTTGGTGGTGGTATCCTGTCAGGTGGACCTTTAAAAATACAGCAGCTGGATGTAATACACAAACCCACTAAAGGAAACATACACAACAAAACCAGCTGCAAACTGTACAAACCTGACAGTTAAAGGGTAATGAAAAAGTGACCTAACACATCTTTCTGATGTTATTAAATAATTGAATCATAGAATCATAGAATATGCTGAGTTGGAAGGGACCCATCAGAATCACTGAGTCCAGCTCTTGGCCCTGCCCAGGACATCCCAAGAGTCACACCTTGTGCCTGAGAGGATTGTCCAAATGCCTCTTGAACTCTGTCAGGCTGTTGCTGTGACCACTTCCCTGGGGAGCCTGTTCCAGTTACCCACCAGGCACTGGTTATAAAGGGTATAAAGAATGACTACCAAAATCAAGGAAAATAATTAGTTTTCATTATCCAAAATCTTCTTTTTTGGAACAACATTCCAAAAAAAAAACCTTCAAAGGATGCTTAGGCCACCATCATTTCTGATGAAAATTAGTTCAAAGCAAATTATTTACCGAGGAAGAGCTCTTATAATCATTTTCTCTTGTACAAAAAAATGAAAAAAGATCTTGCTCCTTATAAGATCATCATCGGTCAATAGATTTTCAACCTGTATTTTTAATCTATAGTCATCAATTCACACAGGCATACATGTAGCATACCTGCTGCTTTCTACTGACCACATTTTTAGATCAAATATTGTCATATTCATTAGAGACAGGACAATTCCAGCTTTTTCCAATGTCCCTTGGTATGTGCAGGAACTCTTAAAACTGGACCTCAAATCCTAAGCATGCATATAACACACATACCCCATCACCCCCCTGCCATGATTTACATATTTTCTGCAAGTGAAAAATTAAAACTCTGTAGAGCAGTCTTAAAACATTTTTCTTCTTTCAAATATATTATCTGTCAAAATATACAGAGTTTTATGAAATTACTATCCCACCCATAATTTCTCTGGAAGTCATCAGGCCATCCCAGACAGATACTGGTCATAACCCTAATGGCATACTGAATGACTTGAAATGAGTGTACTGAAAATCTCCTCTCTACACATACTGAAATTCTACTGAAATTCTCCTCTCTACACATATCAGCAACATTTTTTTTTCATGGACAAAAAGATAAGAAACTTCACTTGGATCAGTAAGATGTCTGGAAACAAGATGAATGTTTTAATTTTTACTCATTCTATTTAGGCCTCTCTCCAAATCATTTAAATAGATAATACACTTTTACTTTAAAAAATAAATACTGTTTGCATGACCACCTTCAGAAACACTTTTGAATAGTAAGACAACTCTGAAACTTCAAAAATTACATTTGAATTTCTGAGAATTTTCCAAAAAACCACATACTTTATAAAAAAAAAGATGGATTATGTACGGAAATCTTAAACTTGCCAAATGGTTGTCATGCAATTTAATAAGCCATTTATTTAATTCACAATTTTAAGATTTGTGACATTTATAATTTACAGTTAATAACAGTATTTCAAGGAATACTGCAGACCAAAGTAATTATTTTAATAGGTGTGACATTTTTATTGAGGCATATGATTCCAGATCACATCTTGATTTTTAAGGGAGCAAAGGAATCAGTTTGCAGTAGCTCGTGTTGGAAGGTTTTTAACCCCAAATCAAAGGTTTTTTATGCCATTTGGTGGTGATGTCAGATATTACTTCCCAGGGGTAACACATTTCTCCTAATGTATAGCCCACAGCTGTTTGAGCTTAGCAGCTAGTTTTCAGCAAAGTATTCTTGTCTAGCCCTTAAGTCTAGACTACCAACTTATGAGGTCATGAGAAACAACCTTCCTTCCAGTTAATCACACAAGAAAAAAACCCAACCAAACAAAACCTGATCAGCCAATCATTCTGAAATTGCTATTTATGCTTTATGAAAATATCTATCTGTACTTGTGAATATGATATTTTAAAATTCTTGTTACTGTTACACCATGGAGTCTGCAGATTTCTAGTTAGCAGTACAATAATTCTACATGATCATAGTTGTCCTTTCTGGTAGGAAAGATAAAGAAGGAATGTCTCTCACATTATTCAACATAAACACGACAAACTTTAAACAGGAAAAACTGGGAGTATAGAATTTAATCCAATGCAGATTTAATTAAGGAATATTAAGCAAGGCAATATCAAATTATATGCACTGGATACAGAGCATTAACACAGATATGACAGAATTTTCAATTTTAAAAATAAAATATATCTTTAAAGAAAAAAATAAAGACTATTTAACATATATCAACAGAATCAAAGTCATTAAAACCAAAACTAAAACTATGTCTTTGGAAGTTTAAGGGATAGTAATATGGGAGTTAGTGTTACATTCAAGTCATAATTACAATTATGTTATTGTTTTGACTTAATCAATTGCCTTGTTAAATGCAGAATTTATTTGCATCACATGTACTTTATATCAGGCCATAAAAAATCTAAATGAGCATATTTTAAAGAAGTAGTCCCTTCTTTACACTCTGTAGGGACTGGTGATAACAGTATTTTGAGATCAATTTGTTATATATATCATATGAAAGAATGTTTTCGGGACCTTGGATTTTGAGGATAATTTTCTGTATTATAACTGATAAACTGAGAAGCAATCAATTCATCCAGTTACATGAGCTTGGACTCTTGTGTAAATAATCTCATTATAGTTAAAGACCTGCATTTCTTAATATTTTCATAGTTTGGAATCATTTTGCATGAATTTTCTTTATGGATTTTTAAGACATTTAAAATTACTACTCCAGACGAGTGCAAATTTGAAGAAAAGTTTTGAACAGCGGGAAACAAAGTAACAGCATCCTCAAAAATCTTTGGATGTTTTACTCACATAGAGACTCTGGCATAACAACTGGTGAAGTCCACACTAATGAGCTCTTTGGAGAGGTGATATGGACAGGAGGGCCTCAAAGGTATTCTAAACCAAAAAGCTTGTGTTGTCTGATGGGAACACGACATACCGTATATCTTCTGGATGCCCTGTAAATCGTCGTTAGGTAGTTTGAAGTTGTCCGTTTCCATGTATTGGTAAAATGGAGCCATGATTGCGGTGGGATCGTTGGAGTGCTCCAAGCCCAGAGCGTGTCCGAGCTCATGCACTGCAACCAGAAAGAGATCGTTTCCTGTGAAGAGAAGGAAAGGTAAAAGACCTTTGAAACCACAAAGCTAGTAAAAAATTAACACACATGGAGGACTCTGCGCTTGCAAGATGTTTTCACTTCATTTGAGTTTCACAAGGTAGTGATTAGTAATTAATGGATCATCAAGGATAACTTGGCAGAAAAGGCAGTTTTCTCTTTTTTTTTTTAACAAGGAAACCATTATGCTATAATATATGATACTCTTACAGCCATCACAAACATAAACCTTTTTAATTGATACACGTGATAAGTGTAGGGTTCAAGTCTCATAGCTCACGTCTAGGCTTTTGTGCAATTTATGACTTGAAGCTGATGTTGTCATGAACCCAACTAAAAATGCTTCCATCAAGACATAGTTTCAATAGGAAAATATCTTGGCTTTATTTGGTAAACTTCACAAACTGAAGACTACCTACTTAGGACAAACCCCACAGAGCACTTAGTCATCCAAACACTCGTAATCAGACCCCTGCTGATTATATGTAGATGTTGTCCATTTCTGAATCAGCATAACTGAAATCCTAATGAGAAAAATAGATGTCCTAACATATTCCACTGTGCAATTCCTTGTAATAACTGTATTTTTTAATTTAAGTATTAGAGCTTTCTTAATTTTTGTAGGACTAAAGAAAAACCCCAAACCCATGCACTCATGTTACAGACCAGTTTAATGTTTTTGTTATTCTCTTCTCAGAAGTATCTTTAAATTTTTTATTACAGAGTATTAGACACAACTGGAAGATTTGGCAGTAGAATTATGGCACTCTTCTGAAGCAAACACAAATCAAAGCCAATGGGATCTTTTCTAAAAAAAAAGTTTCAGAGCTGGACCTCTATGGTATTGCCAATTTTTGCTCATCAAACATATCATTCTGCATACCTTTCTGTAAGTCTTTCATACAGATTCTGTCCTACTTAACCTGTCACAAAATGAGACTTTGGAAAAGTGTTTTAGATCAGGAGAAAGATTCCAGTTGTCTGAAAAGGGTCACATCTCAAATACAGCTCATTTCACCACCTAGGGATGGGAAGAACCATCCTCCAGAAGTGTGATCCTGTCCCACTGACAAGAGGAGTGCTCTAGATCAGCAGCTTATGCTGACCAATTTTTAAACGCTGAACTCATGTGAAACTGGTGTCACATATAGTAAGTAGTTTGTTGTTGAAAGAGAAGTACAAATAATGAAAGGCCTGTGCTGTGGCCTAATAGTAATATATTCCTTGTGAATATGAAAAAAAAATGCTCAACATTAACTGTTATCCTATAATCTATAGATTGTATAAGGCATTCTGCACTTTGGGTATAGACAGTAATTGTCCACTGCTGGAACTTGGTTTGGAAGTACTTTTAAAATATCAGTAGTAATAATATTAAGCTGCACCAGCAACAAAATTACACGTATACACATTACAGAACTTTGAGGACATAGTTGACAGCATTTCAATTTCTCAAGCATTTCCTCTTGTTGACACAATAAACTTTATCCAAAGTATACATGAAAGAGGAAACACTAGATGCCTTCATGATGTATGAAGCCATGCTAATGTCTGTAAAATAAATGTTTGAATGAAATAATGAAAACAGACACAAGTAAAACTATATGCTTAATTCACAGTGTCTTCTCATAAATTCTGATTCTTAATTTAAAAATATAACAACTAAATGTTCTTGATCTTCTATTCAATATAACTATGCAAAAAAATCACATCTTTCAAAAATTAATGTGACATAATGTGCTTTTAGAAATGATAAGTTTATCCTATCATTTATAATTATGTGGTTTCCAGATGAAATGTTTTATGACAATATTTTTCTTAGATGCAGCTCTTTTTATAGCAAAGAAGAATCTCAATGTGCTGTTTCAATAGGTTTGATAAGCCTGACTGTCCTGGTGACAAATGCTCTTGATATCTGAATCTGGCCTTCTATATGCAGACAAAGCTGATCTTGACATCATCTCATATGAATAATCCACAGCTTCTGTAGCTAACATCAGCATAGAAAGTGATGCATAGAAGGGACTTTGTAAAGGTTTTCATTCTGCACTTATAATAGAATAATTAATGTAATTTAAAAAAATCATAGGTTTAAGATGGAAAGACAGAAATGAAGAGCATGTTACTGTACTACAGCTTTCATACTATGATGAAAAGTCTCACATTATTTTTCAATTCTTTTCTGAATTTTGTGAAAGTTCTAAACTAGGCTTATTAGAATGCAAAATTTCTTTCACTGGTATTAACTTGAATATTTAAGAAGCAGCCTTCTTTTTCTTTTCAGACATTCTGAAAGCAAATTTCCCTCCTATACCCATGCTTCCTACATCATAATTATTAACCAAGTCGTATATTAAAAAATGCACTAACACGTTGGCCACATTATTTATTGAATTATTTTCAAATAGTTTTGAATTAAGAGTATTTATTCTACCACTATTCTACTACTTCTTATTCATTAGGCTCGTTACTATCAGTAGATGAAACAGGTTTCTACATGTTTTACCTCTACTATCTGAGGCAGGAAGTCTGGGAAGTTAACTAGTTATAATTTCTAAAATTTCAAGAAACCACAGTTAATCAACTGTTTCGGAAGATGATACTACTTCTATTTGTGCCAGTGATGCAATACATGAAGAATCAATACATCCTTTGGTTCTCAGTCCTTACTGAATCCTCTACAGACTTCCAGCAATTTCTACATTTTGTTCCGGGTTGATCTGAAAGAGGTGAAATACATAGTAAAAGGGAAATAAATAAAACTGACTTTCAGCTACTGGCATATCTTCTTTCCAGAATCATACATAATGAGCATATGGTAGAGCACTTCTAAGGTAGTACTAAGTGACAATGGGACCATGTCAGACAACAGATATTGTGCAGGGGCTGACTGTTTCTCCTTTCATCTTTTGGATAGGGGACATTATGTAAAGAGAAAAAACCAAACCAAAACAAAACAAAAAAAAACCCAAGCAAGCAAGCAGCCAACCAACCAACAAACCAAAAACCCCCAAACATTACATTCAGTGTCTGACTGTCCCTCTGGATTTAGCCTTTATTTCCACCTCACACAATGCAACTCGTAGCCATCAGGGGAGCCATTAAGTGTGGCAAAGGCAGAACAGCCCTTGAGCAGATGAATAAGGGGGAAGGGAGAAGGTCATAGGAAAGAGCTGGGAGAATAATATTCTTGCCTGGGGTGACAATGATTTAACAGGGAACATATTTTCTACTTGTAGCCAAATAGCCCCATTATTCATAACAATTTCCATCAAGAGTCATGATTGTCTCCAGGGCATCCTGAATTTAAACTGACCCAAATAACTTAGTGCAATTGAAACTCAGGTTTAAACCAGCCCAAGATGAGCGTCTGAGTCAGTATAGGTAGGGCCTTATTACTATCTTAGTTTCTTCCATCCTTTTTGCTTTTCATACGATTAGATTTCTCTAATTAGGCAATAATTATCCAGTGCCTCTTTGCTTTAGGGAGCAGACTTGCCCTGACTACCTCAATGTTACTGTAAAAATCTCCTGAGAGTGCAGAAGGACAACCTTCTGTAAGTCTTGCTCTTTTTGTCAAGGCTGTGCAGAAGTGCATTTGTGACCGCAAGGTCGACGGCAGCCCACCTTCAATTCCTTGCTCAGTGCTCAGAATAAGCTGAAGAAGCATAAAAACAAGTGAGCATTCACATTCAGGCTAGCTTTGTGCTCCTATCAATATGAGGGAGTTTCTACATTTTCAGTTGCCACCATTGAAGGAGAGAGTCCCAAATCATTCCATATTTCAGAATATATTACCCACATAGGACGTATGTCAGTCCACATGGCAAAATGAAGCACCATCACAAACTTTACCAAGTTGTAACAGAGTTAAAATGCATATGACTAAGATGACTTTTAAAGCAAAAATTACCACTGAAGGATATACAATGGTGAATATTCATTATGATAGTCTCAGTTGCCTCTTGTAAATCCACAGAGTAGTAGAAAAATGCTGAAAAATATATTTCACAAGTCTAAAACTTGTGTGTCTCTATTCTTGTGTTCTCTATCAGCATGGAGATTTGGAATAGAATGGCTGTAAGCTCAAAAAGTTTGTGATTGTTTTTCTTATTTTACCTCAAGTTTGATTTCACAAGGGAAGAAAAAAAAAAAGATACTGTGTGTAAAGAACTAAGATAAAATTATTATTTTTATACTGACACTTTTCTCTGAGGCTATAAACTATTTTAGGCACTAAATCTGCCTGACTTTACAAATACTGCCCAAACTCCAGAATTTAAATATGTATTAATATATCAAATATTCAACAGCCAGCAGCGTGGAGCATGTTGAATGGGGAAGCCTTTCCCTGTAGCTAATATATACATTATTTTTCACATCTACAGATAATCAAAGATAATATGTTTGACCATAGTAAGCTATTAAGAAAACCTAGTTCTGAAGATTTGTTGTGTGTATAATTTTACCATTTTAAATGGCACGTGAGTTCCATTTATAAAAGCAACAACTTAATGGCTTAACACATGATTTCAATTTTGAAGACTTTTCCATCCCAAAGAAAAGAAAAAGAAACCCTAGAAACTGAATTTCAAGTTACAAATAAACTGTAAAAATACAAGATCTTTTATACATAGAAATATACTCTTTCTTCCAAAGACTATTTTATTTCACTTTTCATAATGTAGATAGATGTTTTCTAATTAAACTGACAGCAAACTGAAATTTAAATCGGCACAAGACTTCTATTATAGTCCTATTACCAACAAGACAATATCTCAAAGGTAAAGTTACAATTAATCAGAAATATTACACACACACAAAATACCCATCGCTTTCTGTTGGATGTATGCAGAATTTGCATTTCATTATTCTTTTAATTTGTACCACATGATGCATCCAAGCAGCTGAAATCCTACAAGCTGTAGAGTAAGAGTCTTATTCTACCTAAAAAAAAAAAGTTTTATCTTTGTTATTATTATTCTTTCCACACATAAATTTTGAAGATGCTATTTCAACAGTCAATCATAAAAGAAGATTCTTTCTCTCTCTGACCTTATTACAATACAGCAGGACTGAGCAAATATATTACGTATGCACTTACATAAGCACCATATATGTATATATATGCTATACTGAGAGTATACACGGGGCTAAATATAAATCATAGGAATACTCTTACCCAAATAAAGGTGCTACATTTTCCAGTCTAAGAAATCATATACAGTTGCTTGACATTATCTCAGACTTCTGCCATTGGCACTAAAATTTGGTAGCCTGGTGTTTATTTTGGAAAGAGAGTTTTGCTAAAAAGATGGATGGAGCAACTTTGAAAAATGAAGAACAAAACTAAATTTTTATCATTTAAAAAAAAAAACATATAGAGCATATTCACTTTCTGCATGAACTTAGCATACCTATTTTTTACACACTGTATTTCAAACAATCATTTTTCAACAATATATCTATATATTTAGGCTTTTTCATTGTGACAAAATACAGTCACATAAAAATATCTTCTTTCACCCTATTAAAACATAAAATGCATAATAAACTCATTTCCAGAGTACACATATATATATATATGCAGACAGAATGGGAGGCACAGACCGTTTGTTATATACAAAGTCTGTACTAATTACACTGTCTATAATTTAGAATACCTACATCCATATGTGTATATTTTTGATAAACTATTCTGTTTTAAAAAGATTAACAGATTAGTGTGAAATTCAAAATTCCTTGCTTGAAATGTGACAAGGGCACGTTACTACAGAGCAAGGCTATCTTCAGGTGACTCAGATCATTGATGAGATGTGATGAGAACGTTTGAGTTTAGTGGCCTATGAGTCCATCCTGGCAGTGTTTTACTGTTTCTGCATATTTTGGGCATAATTTAGAAGAACTCAGGAGCCCACTTTCTTTTATAACACATATCAGCCTGTACTTTAGAAGGCAAAGACATGCAAAAGACAAGAATTTCTGACTCACTACTTAGATCTGTTACCAACCACATTCTACAACTTTTAGTAGATTGCTTGAAATGGGTGGAATTAATTACTTTAGGTATTCTTAAATTTCTTTCTTTAAAAAGCACGGATATAAGAATATTTCCACTTTTTCTCACAGTTTCAATCACTAGTACTGAAAAAATTTGCAAACCATTCTGACTAGCGAATCAATACCAACTTCCCCAAAGAGAGACAAGTGAAGCAGCTAGAGATGATCCTAGGAGAGGTAGAGAAGACATGAGAGCTTGCTTCAATGTGATGGTAAGTGCTCCTTCTGAAAAAATGATGCTTATGGCTTTATTTCATGCTTTGAGGAAACCCTGCTGTGACAGAAAACCTAGCAAAGTAAACAAACTCCTACACTTATATTGAATCTCTAGCTCCTGGGAGCAACTTCTTCATCACTCAGGTCCACTACTGAATTTGTATATTATTCTCAAATGGCACTTTCATTCTACTAGTAATAAGGCCATATTGATTAACAGAATGAAAATTTTATTTTTTGTGTTTTCATGGCTGTCTTTAGACAATAACTATCTTAAATAAATTTGACTTTTAATGGAATTTTGCATTTTGCTAGAAAAGGTCTTCATTTTACAAATGCTGCAAATACTGTAACAGCCTTACCTATTTATACTCTTTCCTGTATTGTTTTTTGTTTCTGTTTTTATTTTTTAGTGGGAAAACTAAGATAGAGAAGTACTAAAAACTGCTTTCTAAAGGCTGTGAAAATGAACACATGCTGGGATTGAAGATTTGGATATGTACATGAGAAGAGCATGTATCACACAGTACTCATCTATCCTTCATGGTCTGGTCCCTGTGGGCCATTAATGCGAAGGGAATGTACATCTTTCTACCACTCCTAAGTGGCACTTTGGGTGAAAACAAATGCAAGACAACCTAAATTGTACATGAGGCTGTACTAAAATTGAACCCTTCCCTTGTTTTGACAAAAAAAATGTAGGGTTTGTCTCTAAGCCACTCAGCTAAAGTGCAGCTTTGTTAACACGGTGGCTTCTTTTGTTTTATTTTTGTTCATTTAGCCCTGTGTTCTGTGTGTCCTTCTATGAAGAAATGTCAATGCTAGAAGGAAGGTCAAAGTCTTACTACAAATATTTACAATAGATGTAATCTGTCATGGGGCAGAAATCACAGAAACATAGAATGGTTTGGGTTGGAAGGGACCTTGAAGACCATTAATTTCCAACCCTCCTGCCATGAGCAAGGCCACCTTCCACTAGACCAGGACACTCAGAGCCCCACCCAGCCTGGCCTTAAACACTTCCAGGGATGGGGCACCCACAGTTCCTCTGGGCAACCTGTTCAAGCACCTCACCACCTTTCAGAAATTTGAAAGAGTCCTAGAGATCACTGAAATCCCCACAACAGAATGCACACAGAATTTAATTTATGTGTAAATCTTGTGCTGGCTAAATTTTTGTTTGGTAATTTTTTTACCCTGTACCAGTAAACTACTGGGAGTAATTATAATATCCTCTAGATTAGCTCGCATTAAACCCACCAAAACCAGGTTGTTATTATTATTATTAGCATACCATTGTATCTTAACACAGACACAGGACTTTAAGAACTTTTAAACAGTGACATAGTGGTTTGTGTATATATATATATGTATGTATAAAGTTTTTATATGAACAATACTTCCTTCACCGTTACTTTGCTTTTTTAAATTCACATTAAGAAAAAAAATGTCAAGATGGATTTGTCTATGCTTTGGGTCTTTTTCATTAAACTGATGATAAAAAGAAGTGGGAATTTTGAATCCTAATTGGCAAAGTGATTAGAAGAAGAAAAATCATTAGAAGTTCTCTGATCTGAAAAGAAGACAAGTTTTCTAAGAAGTCTGCAGACTTCAAAGAGAAACCTGATCCAAGTGTGCACCATGTTTTAAATTGAGACAACTTCAAACTGGGGATCGTATATACAGAGAAAGTGACAGAAAGACAAATGTGCTACTTAGGTCTCATTTTGTTAAAATTTGCTCACATGAAATGCTCTTATCTATTGGAGAATCTGCTGCTATGATCCTAGGGTTCTATATCCATACAGCTGTATGCTCCTCTAGCTAGAGAGACCACTGTAAGCCTCTCTAGAACTCGGGGAATAATGTCAGTTCGCACTAGTGACTCTTGCACTTGTTGGCATGGAGAGGACTCAGCCCCTGCCATGGAGGGACAGCCTCCAGGATGACAGATTACAGAGGGCAGAGAAAGGGTGCTGGAGAGGACAAGATGGTCAGGCAGCCCACTCATACTCCTGGGCCTCCCAGCAGAAGGAAGACTGTGCAAAAATTTGCTTAGAGAGGAAGATGAAGGCAGGAGTTCTTTGCCCCTGGCAAAGTTCAAGAGAAAATGGACATGAGAATGTAGGCCAGGGCAGAAGTCAATCCTAGCACTTCCCCTTCTGAATTAGGAGCTCAGCAAGACCCCAGCCTGGGGCAACAGCAGTTGGCCCCAGCAGGAAGAAGGGACAGTGCCAGAGGCTCCCTGTTTGATGGCTCTTAGACCAGAGCTTCCACACTCAGGAAGGTTGGGACCACATCTCTGCATTTCTGCAAGCCACTATGGCCAGCCCTGCCAGTGTAACAAATGATGATTAAAAACAAAAAACAGCTAAGGAGTGACTCTTGGTAATATATGTACTTTAGTTGCTAACTCTTCCTGAAGCCCAGGTCCTACTACTTTCGTTGCTTCTGCTAGCACTGCTAGCTGGAGCACAGCTAACAACATTAATTCCATGTCTCTACTGGACCTTCAGCATCCTGAAAACTCAGTGGCAATCCCATTTCCTCATACTAACATAGCATCAATTTCTAAACTGAATCACAAGAAAGGTGCTCTGTATGATTCTTAAAAATGGGAAACTAAAAGTATGTTTACACATTACCATACTACCAACTATGCATTCAAAATTTCAGAGGTGCAACCCACTCGTGAATTATGATATTCAGACCAATATGAGTGTTTGTCTTGCCATACTGAGGGGCAGGGAGCAGCCTATGCCTGCAACTGCCCTTTCTGATTGCTATACTGACTGCTCCCAAAACAACTATCTCTGGAGCTAAGGCAGATTTCTTTTGACCACAGTTGGTGCTGCTGTTTTGAAGTTCTTATCACTACAGTTCTCCTCTAATCTGCAGTGGCACGATTCAACATCACCAGTGGAAGTTATCTAGCCACTCAACACTGTAACACAAATGTCTCTACCTGCACCTCTCACAGCAAGAGATGAGAAACAGGTATCTCAGAACATGATTCATCTAGTTTGTTTTAGACACCTACTTCAGGATGCAACAAACCTTACCCAGAAAGGCAATATATCTCTCCTATTACTCTAAAGAGACTCCATGAGATTAACTCAGATATAAACATCAACATATGGTCAGATTAATTCCACCCCCTCAAGTCTTCTGGCTTTTAACTTAGGTCTTTTCTTTTAAGTCACTGGCAAAACATTAATTATAGAAGTACAGGATAGAGACTTAAGTGATATATGGGCAAACCCAGTAAGTACTTATCATAGACTGACTTGAAGGAGAGACTCAAACCTTAAAAAAAACCCAAAACAACCAAACAAAAAATATTTTGCGCAAAATGTTGCTCTTTTAACTTACTGGTTTGGTTTTTTTTCCTGCTTTCATCTTTTTTCACAACCTAATATTTTAGCTGTATGTGTTCCCAGCTATTGGTGTTACCTGTTCAGCGCTTTTTGGAACTCAGTTAGGAAGAAGTCTAAATATAGATTAAAACCATTTTGACCTCAAGAATACATGGTTTGGGCATTTTGAATTGAAGAATTGTCAGGAAAAGCACAAATTATACTCTAGATTTGAGAACGGTAATATTGCAAAAAATCTTTAATTAGTTAATTATATACTATTCTTAAAATTCAGATATAGTATTATCTTATATTTTAGGGTTATCTACATCTTTCTACTTTTTCAATATCTATTACATTTCTGCTTAATAAATAAATATGTAATTAAATATGCAATTACTGTAAAATTCTTGTCTCATTCTCTCAGGAAACCATGACAACATCCATATTAATTGGCAACATGGTTTTTCAGATTCTGTTTGCCCCTAAAAAGGCAGGGGAAATGAGATGGCAATGCAGTAATAATATTCTATAGAGCATCTTTGGTATTTCCTAACTCTGCTATCTTGAAGGAAAAGTCTCCATTAAGTGGCCCTAGCAACAAATAGAGACTTGAGGAACCCTGGATCACATGGGAGTGAGAATGCTAAGCCTGATGCCTGCTTTAAAAGACTGAAATGTCACTGTCTAAATGGAGAATTTTAGGTTCACAGATAATGCTTCTTTCCTAAATTACCACTACTAGGAGACCAGACTGAAAACAAAAATAAATAATTTCAAGCCATTCATTCATTAGCTGATTTTTTAGTTGTAAACTGTTTTTGACTTATGTGCAATAATAAAGGGAATTTTCTCTTTTTTTTTTTTTTTTTTTAACTCAACATGTTTGAGATACGGCTTTTCACAAGCTCTCCATAGCAAATAATCTTTCAAGAACATGAAATTCAGTCTCTGGTGTGAAATCTCATAGCTCATAGAGCAGTTTCTCTATTATTAGCACTACTATCAGTTTGTATCATGCATTTTAAAGGAATATTACCCTTTTGATCGACTGATGGTAAAGATTTAGAAAATGCATAGAGAATAAGAATAAAAAGCACTGAAACATGTTATTTTTTTTCCTTTTTTCCCCATTTCCCAAAAACTTTCTGAAACATGTAAGAATTATATGAAGCTCTCTTAGATACATTATTCAAAAACTGTTAAGCTTCTTTCTAAAAGGAGGAAATATGAAGACAGAAATATTTTTTGTTTGTTTGTTTGCTTTTTTGTTTGTTGTATATGTAGTGTTGGGGGGGATTTGTGTGTGAAAGGTTGTGGGGTCATAAAAACAATCATGAAGAGGCTGGCCCACATTTTGTGTTTGAACGCATTTAAAATAAATCTATTTGCCTGAACAAAAATGGCTTCCCAATGATCTTTTCTCATGTACTGCAGGGGGAAAATGAGAAAGACAATAAGAGAAAATGAAGCCAAAAACTCCAACACTGTCAGTTTCAAGTTATTAATCAATTCAACAAACATTTTCAAGTAAATTTCACATTTTTCAACTAAATTTCTCCATGTAAACTCAGCTCTCCTAATATACTAGTATGAGGGCCTGATTAAATGAATCCATTTTGGTAGATAAACTTGACTTCATTGTTGCATAAACAGTTGTTTGAGACAATGACATCTTTAAAATTAAAAAAAAAAAAAGCAGGGTTATTTTTCAGTGCTTGTAGGTGCAAATGCTGCCAAAATTGTCTGCAAGGACCCATGCTGCCTTTCAGCTAGATGTTTCCTTGGCAGCAAAGCCGATGTAACAGACAATGTGAACTTTCCTCATTTATTCCCATGCAAAGTCAGCCAGATCCACTTTAACACTTTTCATTAGCAGTTTAAGATAGGCTGGCTGATCACATACTGAGGCAGATGGCAAATGCAAGCAAGCAAGCAAGTTCTGCTGGCCCTGGTACGTGGGAAATAACCCCCAGCTGCAGTTTGGATGGAGAGCTGAGTTTGCAGCTTCCCTAACTACTCCACAAAGGACTGCAGTGATCTGTGTTTACCCACACCACCATGGAAGCAATATGCAATTTGGTGGCTCGAGCTGTGATGTCTTTTTGGTTGGCAACCTGCATCAGGACCATCTCTAGCAATTATGCTACACTTTAAACATCACCTTGCTTCTACAGACATGAAAGGCATGATGTAAGATGTGCATCTTAGTTTACAATCCCACTGCTTTAATTAAGAATATCACAAAGTCAATTCTCTTAGCATATTCCTCAGCCTCTCTTTCAGTTTGCATAATGGGGCATATAGAAATGCTAGGCCAAAAAGTAAGCTGAGAGTAAGATATTACACACTGAGAACCCCTGGGATGTATAAAAAGCATCTAGTCAAACACACACCTAGAACATGGGGTTGGATTCATCCACAAGGCTGCTTTCATTGACTGCCAGTTTTAAACAGATTTCCCTTTTAACAATATGCAAATGAAGTGCTTTCCTCAAAGCCAACAGGGTGTTCCACGAAAGCAAAATCCTCCCCAAAATTATAAAAATGAGGTGGCTACTTTGCCAACAGTTACCATTTTCCATCATCTGGCTTCCAGCCAGTAGATGGGGTCCAGCAGACAGATCTTCTTCTATCTGCACAGTCCTGTGTCCAATGACTAAGTCCTCACAAGCAGCCAGGGCCATTTATGATTTTTTTTATCATTTCCCATCTCTTCAACAGCTGAAAGGGATCTTTCTGTTCTCCAGTGCAGCTTTGCATACCATGATAATACTTTCAAGGATACTTTTTATGCATCAGACGCTGGATATCTGAGAGTTAAGATTTTAGGTACGATCTTGGAGTGACGGGGTATGGGACAGGTGCACATCAGCAAGTATAATCAGGAAGGTTTGGAAAGTTTGAGGACAGAGGATGTTCTATCAGCACAAAATGCACTTACTGATAAGGCAAAGACTGGTTTCTTTTTAAATACTGAAAACATTGTGGTTTAGTAACAGAAAGTAATATATGTGTTAATTGATTTCTGAATTAAATTGGTTTTCAGGGAAAATGATGAAATTAAAAGAATCAATTGTTATTCAATATGCCTGCAACTTGCAAAGCTCTTTGAAATATTATCCTGGCATCTTCATAATTGTATAATACTATAAATGCAATAGTCAGGTTTTGTAATTTTTTATAATATTGCTAATTCTCTAATTTTGCACTCAAATAGTTTAAATTTAAAGTTGAAGTTGTACTTCCTTAACCTTATAATTATATATAAACAAGGCTGCAATTCAACAGTCTCAGTCTCTTTATCCTGTAAACAAGATACGACAGAGGCCCATAAAATATGAATGGAATAGATAAAATTATTAGAAAATTACTTCCTTACAATATGGGCATCCATCTGTCAAAAAAAAATTAGGAAGAAGTAGTATTTCACATCTGCTTAAACTGCAGGACATATTGTCACAGGATGTTGTGGATACCAAATGCTTACGTGAGTTCAAAAAGAGATTACAACGATTAATGAAAGGAAATCCCTCACAGGCTACTAAATGCAAAAATATGGCCTGTGCCTCAGAAATTCAATGAGCCACAGATTACTGGAAGCTAAGAGGGAATATGCTGGGGTTTTACTG
Source organism: Leptocoma aspasia (assembly GCA_013399835.1). Taxonomy (NCBI): domain Eukaryota; kingdom Metazoa; phylum Chordata; class Aves; order Passeriformes; family Nectariniidae; genus Leptocoma; species Leptocoma aspasia. The sequence goes on along the minus strand of VXAX01005465.1, from coordinate 192,336 downwards.
CCATATGTTTACCCTGCTCTTATTCTCCTCTTTAGGTATCTGTTAATAGCTATTAACAGGAGATAGGATATTTCGCAGGATAACCTTTGATCTGAACCCACTTTTGCAATTCTCTATTTACAAGCACATACACAAGTACTATAAAATAAAAATTCAAATAAGATATTAATCTTCTACATAGTTATCCTAGTGCAGAACTAGAAAACAAGCACATGACAACTGGAAGGTCTCGCTGCTTGGCTACAGATCAAATTTGATGTTGATAATTGCTTATTAAAAAACATACATAATCAATTAAGAACACTATGGTCTATGAAATTAAAGCCATGTTAACATTGTAATACAGAGCTTCCTTTGATCTGAAATGCTTGGCTTCCTTTATACCAAGCCACAGCATGAGCACTGTTCAAGACACAGAGCTCCCTTAGGAGATGGTTTTCACAACTCCGCTGGTTCACATTTCCAACAGCATATATCTCCTGCACTGTGTCAACCACACTGGCAGCCAAAAGAAATTTACTACAAGTTGATCTATGCAGTTCAGAGATCAGGATTTTCATAAATTTTTCTTGGCTGCCAGCACAGTGCCCACAGCAGAGTCTACACACTAACTGGAGTCCAAGTACATTACACAAGACACTGTATTTGCATCAGGTCCAAGAAGCTTTTACTTGGCAACCTACAAACAGCATGGTACAAAGTGACAGGTTTCTTTGCTTGTTTTCTAGTTATTGCCTGCAAACTTGAATAATTTTTTGAATGCTGGAGAATTAACAAAAAAATAAATAAAACTGAATTTTTGAATTTTTAAGTTTGTTTTCCCTAAGATGGAGCTTTATGTGTACACAAGTTACAAATATCCCACATGTATGTAAGTACTTAGCAGTAATATTCTCCTTACATATCACTGTACACTAAAACCATCTATTACTTCTGTAAGGGAGTTCCACTTGTTATTATTTATCATATGTTCTTCAATGGAAGAACTATTTTCTGCAGAATTTCAGTATGGTACACTACCTACCTTGGTAAACTTGCTACAGAGGTAAAAAATAATGTATTTTAGTTTGACTTCTATTTCTCTTGCTGATATGAGGATAACAGTATCAAATTACCGCTACTGATCTACTGTGTTTTTCTACACTTAGTTTTTTGCCAAATATTTTCTGCTGCTGGAAGACACAGTTCTGTGGTCACATTTTATCCAGTAATTGGTACATTACATATCATGTCTAATGTGCTTGAAAACTAAGCTCCCAAGAAATCCTTGTTTTCCCCCAGCACTTCTTCTAAATCTTGCCCTTTTTTAAAAAGCTGCACTTGTGCAAGTAGGTCAATCTTAAATTAATCTAGTTAAAAGTAGTGCACTCTCAATTTAAACTGGTTTAACACTCCCTTAAATAGGTTTAGATGCATTCAGTAACTTCCCAGAAAAAAACAACTGCTTTAAAAAAGGTTTAAACTTACTTAAGTACATGTAGACAGACAAATGTGAAATCAATTTTGATAAACCAGTGCAATAAGGCTAATAAGATGCCCCTTTCAGTTTTGGTACAGAAAGACAGGACATAAGACAGGATTTTTCTTCAACCTACTAGAAAATTTACAGAGGCAGTACCTACCCCAGATGCTCCCCGGCAGTGACTTTGAATTTCAGCACAGCCATTTGAAATATTGCCATTGAAGAAAATACTTTGAAAATATTTTTGTTGAGGGTTTTGACTGTAAAATATCTTCAAAGTACTGCCACTCCTAGGAAGAAGTCACTGTCCCTTTCTGGATTTAGATACATCATTCATTGGCCATAAATTTTTAATTTAAGAACAATGAAGGGATAAGGGATATACATCATCTAAATGGACTGGAGTCATGGGAACAAGCAAATGTCTCCCTAGTCTCAAGACTGGTATATTAAGATTTCTCCCTCTTTCTTTTTTCTTCACTTTTTTTTTTTGTTTGCTTGTTTTGTTTTGTATTGTTTTGTTTGCAGTTCTTAAGTTCAAAAGAAAATAAGGATTTAAAATTTTTATTAACAAGTGTTGATTTTTCAGATATCTACTTATGCAACGTGATTTCCATCTCTTGTTTATTCCTTTACCTTTTTACATCTTTAAGTGCAGATATTGTGAAATCTTTTCCTGTAAAATCCTATCCATTTTGATTTGCTGTTCCTCCTGAACAGTGTTTCTTCTGCTGCTGTATTTGCCAAGAACTACTATAATAACCTGAGTTTTAATTGAGACTGCCTAGGACCACAAGATACTTTGCAAGGTGCATGAAGAAACCATCCTGTTCCAAATAATATAAAAAGCTAAGGCTCTTACCTCACTTGAAGTCTAGATAGGCAGATCATAAAGGAAATGGAGTCTACTGTAAGTGAAACAGCCTACTCCCATGGGACCTTGAAAAGCAGTTGTGATAAATGGTAAACACTTTGTATAAAGTATTGAAAGAATAGCATTTGCTTTCCTTATTTAAAAAAAAAAAAAGGAAAAAAAAAAAAAAAAAAAAAAGAAATGTGCACCATATTTTATCCTCCAGTATCTTCCTAATTCCCTGGCAAAAAAAAATTCTGTCCTTGTTTCCACTGCTTCCCTGTGATGCTAAGTCTATTGTCCTTCTTTCTGGCAATATTTCTAGGATCACCTGCAGCACCATGGATGGAAATTCAGAGAAAAGGCCTCCACAGCTCAGTTGGAGTTGAGGTACCAGCTGTACTCTGCTTACAGGGTATTATGAAAGCAAAGAAATATATCCTTGTAGAAAGCCTGCAAGTGTAAGATTGTATGACAGGAGTTTTTTCCTGAGCGACGGGTCCATTAGTCTTTACTCCTACGAAAGCCTCATTCATTCTTCAGGATGTGGGAGGAGTCAAAGCACAGATCTCTTTGCAGAACATGATTGATAAGAACATACCACTGAAGTGAGAACAAAGGAAAGCAGCAATGAGCTGTGCAGATGATGTATTTCTATTGCAACTGTACTTGGAGTCTAGAGTGTTATTAAATCAAAGAAAAATACAAGAAAATCAACCAAACATAAGAAAAAAAACCCACCAAATCAACCAAAAACCTGAAGTATGAAGACACTGCAATTAAGTAGTCAGAATAAATTGCTGTAGTAATTAACTATACTCAGAATACTGATTTTGTATATGATTCCTTATTTGGAATGAAAATTACTTTAAAAAGGACAACAGCTTATGAAAGCATTTCATTAAGTTGCCTGTCTTTTCTGAGGTAGATGGCATATAAACTGTTTTCATTAGAACAGTACAAGGTGAAGAATGAGGCTACGACTTTTCAAAAGACCTTATTTTTGCATTCTTGCTGCTAAGTAAACAAGTTCCTCTGTCTTTCTGAATATCTCTGGGATACTGGAATAGGAATAAGAGAAAATCAGCCCCTTGGGGAGAGAGTTAGTTTAAAAATAAAAATAAATCATCAAATCTTTTTCCCATTCTACCAGATTTCAAATAATATTACAAGAAAGTGGCTATTGGACTACTGGAGCAATGAATCTTAAAATTGACACTCACCTGGGAAAAATGACTCATAGCTAAGATACCATATATATTTTTCAACCTTCTGCTTTTCAGTGTTCTGAGACTCAGCTCAAAATGATAGAAAGCCTAAGAGAGCTGTAAGTCTTTCTTTCCTGTCAATCCCAAATAGTGTGCTTATCTTCTTTTTCCTCCTGGAAATTTTTCCCAGGCACAAAAAACCCAAAAAAAACCAACAAAAAACCCCCAAACCAAACAAAATAGCAACAACAGAACAAAACAAAACAAAGACCTCAAAAACAAAGAAAAACCCAAATCAACACAAAAACAAAACAAAAAACCCCACCCAAACAAAACCAAAAAAAAGCCCCAAAACCTGCATGATCCTCCAGGATTCCTAAACACAAGCTAATCGATAAGACAATGAGTAAACCTGGCTTGCCTGATAGCTAAAAGTCACCAATCAGACAAACAGGTGCCCTGCATTTTCAGAAGAAATGCACATATATTGATGTTTCTAGGATTAAAATCATGGGAGTTTTCTCTGGACAACAACTATGACCTATGATCCATGGTTCCCACCATATCAACAACAAAACTAACAGTTGCCAAAATTCTTCAGAGAACTTGCACTGGTAAGATATTTTTATTAATTATCATGTATTTTCAAAAATTTTTCTTTTTTTTTTTGTGTGAATATTCCATTTTATCAGGAGTATGTGTCCCTCAAAAAAGTATATATGAGCACACCAAAGTACCTAAGTTATTAAATTTGCAGAAAAAATTTCCAATGATAACTCTTAAAGCTTCATGATATAGATAGCAAACCTTTTTATTATAAAAGTTCAAGGTTCCAAGATACATAAAAGCACAGTTCTAGTGATAGCATCAATTTACTTTCCCTTGATTTTTTTCATCAAAATATATTAAAATTCATTAATACAAGCAATAGTTTTTGAAAACTGCTCTACAAAACTCAACCTCAAACGCCCTATAAGGAAATGAGTGCCATTTGGCAATATGAAAGTTGTTTAAGTTAAAGAAGAATGAGACAGCCAGAAGTTTGTTCACTTTCATACAAGGTGTGGAATTACTCCAAAAGAGTTGTCCCAATTAAACTGACATCCTGACTTCAATGTACACGTGCCCGTAGATTTTCCTGAGTGCTTCAAGCAATAGCTCCAAAACCACTGAACATTACGTGCAGTGCTGGTCTCCAACCAACGTAAAAACCAGACACATAAAATCACCTTCATTTACCCTCACAATGCTGAGACTGACCACGGACCTGAACTGCACAAACAGGGGACTCCCCCCAGTGCTCCTTTGAGCTAAACATGTGAAGGGGGCAAACATCAGCTGTGCAATACCACACCTTTCACTCCAGTAAGAATCTAGGGCTTGTTTCACAAGAAAGAACTGTCTTGAACCCATTGCACAACTGAGGGCTTTTACAGTGCCATAAACAGCTCTTGCTTCAATTGACTCTGGCACAGCAGAAGTATTGCACCAATGGAATAGTCACAACACCTATTTATACTCCTAAAATGCTAAAGTAAGGTTTTGTTGCAGACTCCAGGCTATAAATGCTTCTACAGAAAAAGCTCTGAATTTTACTTGGAGGGTCTCAGGTGAGAAGGGGAAAGAAAAGGAATTGGATAAAGCCTCTCATCATTCACAAATTCAGTGTAACATTGAAATACAACAGTTCTGCACTTCTTGTCATCTCTATTGTCTTTTGTATGCCAGAAACATCCTACTTGTGCATCTGTGCATGTTCTTTTGTATCATTGTTTGCTGAAGAGATGTCTCAAACTCCATGTAACAGGCTTAGAGAGATCTACCAGGACAACTGAAGCTGCTTGGGAACAAAACCTGTCACAGCATCAAACACAGAATATGTCTACAGAAAATCTCTGCTTTCATACTGTTTTGCAGAGATGCAAAGTTAGATTTAGCTTTAAATTAGCATTCCCAGATAATGGCAGTAATTTAGTCATATCACCTTAGAGCTTGGCAATGGCCAGATTTTAGTTGTGAAGAATAAAGGGTATATTTAGTCTTTATTTGGTAAATTTTAGATGTGTCAACTGCACTATGCAGTCATTTATTTGACTATGGGGAATGTACTACTTAATTAAATTGGACATGTTAAAATCAACAATTCCAAAAGATATTAAAAGCTTTTTGGGAAACACCAATTCTTCTCTTGAAATAGCATCTTTAAGACTTGCCTTTAAATGCTGTCACTGCATCATCATAGATGCAAACTGAAGATTAGGTTTTATGTACATTGGTATCCACAGAATTGGTAGATAGCTGGAGTAGTTCTTAACCTCTCTTTTATCACTGCTAAAGAATATTCCACATTTCCCCTAAACCTAAATAAGTTTGACATGTTAAAAAATGCAAAACTAAAGTAATTTAGGTAAGTATACCCAGTACAATGTTTGAATGATCATGAAATTCCCTAATAAGAATTCAATGTTTTTCAAGCAAAACACATTTTCATACTGTATTACATGCAGATACTTGTCTGCCTTGGATTCAAAGAGAACGATCAATCAAATATATTTCTAAAGTAATGTTAACCAAGGAAAGAAAACCATGTGACTTGAGGAACAGGGGAACATGGAAGTAGGTCTGTTAGCTGAAAATTCATGCCACTTATCTATTTTGTTTAAAATTAAATCTCTTACCATCATGATTGGGATTTCCCAAAGTCCATGGCTCATCTGAGTCAAAATGAGTGTCTCCCCCAATTCCTGGGCCAGGAAAATATGCATGAGCTAAAAATCCTCCCTCCCCATCAAAGGGAGAACTGTCTCCATGAAAACCTGATGCAAAAATGATTGTAATATCCACGTCTCTCTTGCCATTTTCTAATTCAATATAAGGAACTTCTTCAAACGTTAGAGGAGTTACATTCTGCCACACATCGAAGGCACGGCGAATGGCTTTACGAGTTTCAGCATCACCTACTTTTGGAGTGACGTTCTTTATGCTGAAAGAAACAGAGAAACATTACATAGATTAAAGTTAACAGAGTGGTAAGTGACACTGCTAATAACCACTTTCTCCTAATTATTATAAGCTCCGTGCTTTTAATAAAACATGCTAGTCTGGCATTATATACTTTAAGAAGAGTATTTTTAAACAAGCTGGTGCAAAATTATGGTGTCAATCTGTATAGCCCTTTAAGCTAGAACTTATGTTAGCTACCTTACTCCAGCAGTACAAAAAATCTTATATTTAAAGATTAAAAATATATTAAAATAAAAAATTCTTAACAGTGGGATAACCAGATTAATCAACCACTGACTGTTTACCTCCTAGACTACAATCAGAATCCATCACAGCTAAAGAATGTCGTTCTTTCTGATCAAAAGAAAAATGTTTTTAGTTAAATTAAATTTTTACTTATTAGCAAGTTCATTACAAAAGCAGAACTCCATACTGTGACCACGAACTAGTATTCACAAAGCCTTGTTGCACTTGCAACTGGATAAAATCCTTATCAGAAACAAAGCATTTTGACTTTGGTACAAGATAAGATGTCCTGTTATGATCTGATTACATCTGTAAATCTTGCATAAAACTGTAGAATCCATCAGAGAAATCATTTTATAGAAGACAATTATGTGCTAACTCAAGAATATGTATTAAAGAGAAATTTCAGTCTCCACTACTTCTTCAAGTTACATACACAAGAAAAAGGCAAAAAATATCAGAATTGAAGTTTACTCTCATAGTTAGTAAATGATAGTGAAATTATCTTAAAAAAAATCTTTCCTTATTTTCATTATTGAATTCAAGAAAAGAATGTCAATAATCAATTTCAGACCTGTCCAATTTTCTGCATCATTTCCACTTGATTCATATGGGCAGCAAAAACTCTATTAGGTTTGTGTCTGCTCTGAAACTGCTGCAATCAGATTCTCTTTGTTCATTTGACATGTGCTTGACTGAATGTCCAGCACAAATTTCAGAAATTGTGTAGTTCCAGAGTATGTGTAATATTTTTGCCAGTTTACACAGCATGGCACATTAAAGGAGAACAAATATATTTCATGAATAAACCTTGACTGATTGATTGGTACATTAAATGTGCTTGATTATATGGTATTTATGTTTATATAAATGGAAACAAATCTTTCAAGTGTAATCTATAGATTTTACTTCATATACACATTTTGTTCAGAACTTCATGTAGAAAACATAAAGTTACCTATTTGGACTTCCACTCAAAAAGATTTTATTGTACTGAGTCCAATAGTGCTGTCTAACCAAAGCATAATTTTTTAGCTGATATGTATGTTCCAAAGAGATATCAACACAGGTTATAAGATAATACATTGCAGAGAATCCACTGATTTCCTTAATCTTTTGTTCCAAAGGTGATTTAACCAATCAATTTATACTTGCGCCTATTCTTTTATTTGCCTAGCTTGTATTATTGATTCTTGTTCTGCCTTTCTCTCTTACATACATGAGCTTCAAAATTTTCCCCCTATACGAAGAGATTTAAAAGACATTTCTGCACTGTGAAGTCATTACCTTTTTGTTGTCTCTAAGAAATTAAAAATTTGAACTCTTTAAATCTCTGGTTATAAGACATTTTCTCCAGTCCCTCGAATATTTTCTGTGATTTTTAGTCAACTCAACCCAATTTTTTAATGTTCTTTTAAAACTGGCTCTGTCAGAACTATAAAGTACTGCAGTTCTGATCTTGCTGTGAGAGAGAAAATATCCTCTGATCTGTAGGCATGACCTTACTCTACATGATGTAAATGTCATGTGATTTAAAGTGCTTTCTATGATGCCCTTTTGTAATTATTTGCTCATCAGTAATTTTATGATCAGTGTTGCATTGCTTTTTCTGTGATTAAAAAATATTGGACACACTGGACCAACAATCAGCCCTTGCAGAACCCCTCTCTGAAAGCTCCTGCCTTTGAGAATTTGGTTTTTTTTGAGATGTTTTAATTAGCAAGTTCATAAACTGTGCCCCTTGAGAAAGCATTTTGGAATCTGTCCTGTGACACGAAATCAAAAACACATCATAATGGCACACTTCTACTGCCACTACCAAAAGCTTCACTGTTGCTATGCTGAGAATATCCCTTACAAAGCTGGCAGATGTGCTCTTAGTCAGTCCTGCTGTGTGCTCCCCAAGGCACGTGTATTGCCTGAAGCAGAGCTCTTCCAAGGCTTAGAGCCTCTTATTTTCCATGTATAAGGAATATGGCAAATGAATCCACGGGCTCTCATAGAAAACAGCGCATGTCTAGAAAAACAGAAATATTGATATAGAAAGGGTTTATCTGAACTATGCAGCTTGGGCTTTGGTGGTTCTTTCTTTTTTTTTTTAATTTAGGAAGCTTAGTAATTGGTCAAAGTCCCACTTTAAAATTATGTAAACAAAAGAAGGGTCTTCTGCTATTATATGTGAAATGAGGAAATGGATAAAAAAGGATTGGAATTTTGTATTGGGGGTAAATTGAGTAATTAATTGGTCTAAAATGGTTTCACTCAAACGTTAAAACTTATTTTACATTTTCTTGCTTTTTCGGTGCATCGAATTAAGTTTTAATCAGATTACAAATGAGAAATGGAGCCATTGGGCTTGTTTCACACTCCCAAGTTAGAGTAGACTGCCTTTGATAGCAGACATTTTCCATGGGATTCTGCTATTGGCTTACTTTTTAAATAGCATCCTACATCTACAGATTCAATGTAAAGTAATATTTTTTCAAAGCATACTTTCTGCATTAAAACCTGAGAGATTTCTGGTTTCCAAAGCAACATTCTGGAGTGGACAAAATCATACTGGAAAGTGTAGCTTGAAAGAGAAATTACATAAATCAGCAGTTATTCTTATACAAGAGTATTTACAGAAAACAACTGGCCATTTTTAATGTGTTAAACACAATCCAGGTTCAATCCTACAAGAGCAAATACCAATTCTGTGCAACACAAACATTGAAATTGTCTTGCTGGGAACTTGGCTTAAAATAATTCACTAGTGCAGGTACCTGAAACCCAAGTTATGTTACATTTCTTTCATGTTGTTTATCATACAACCTCCAAGGGGGAAGTACAGTAAAATCAATCCATAAGACAGCCTATCAATTACCAGAGATTCTAGGACTCATCTTTTAAAAATCTTCAGTTTAGACCTATGATTTCAATAGCAAATAAAGTCTCACATGAGCCCTTTCCTATTACATTTAGATCTACATCTTAAATCCAGCAATCACGTGAAATAGTGGTAACTCTCACATGAGTTTAAAAAAAGAGAGGAATTGGGTATCTTACACTCAAAGTGTCCAGATAGTGGAACTCGAATAGAAGTGTAGGACGTGACAACTCAGAACCACTCTTATAGCAAGGTGAAAGAAGAGCAAGAAAAAGGCCTTCATAATAAAAAAACATCTTTTTTCTAAGTATTGCTTTCCTAGTCTCAATGTCTAGTGATCATTTCACAGCAAAGAAGTCCAAATGAAAGATCCAAAGCTGACCTTGACCAGACTGGCAGTTCAACTGTATAAAGAGGTTGAAGATCCTGTAATTACTAAACAAAAAGCAATCTGTAGGATGAAACATTTATTTTCATGAAGTTTTTTGTAAACTAATAAACTGAGTGATACTTTTTATAAATTTTGAGAGCTGTTATTTTTAGATAACCACAGCCATGTATCAATTGATTATGCTTTTTTGTGGGTATTATTACTAGGTTTGTATGATTTTCAACCTGATTGTTGCTTCAAGAATTATAACTTTAAAATACATGTCTTCCACAAGAACAATTTGATTTTATCACTGATATGCATTTTTCACGTTGATTTACTATTTTTACAGCTGCCTGAAGAGTCTTGAGAGTGTTATTCTAGAATCCTGAGTCCTATTGATTTCAGAAAAGCTTTGGGTTTTCCTTCCCTTCCCACTCCTTTCCCAAAATATCCTAAAAGAAAAATTGTACATGTTTCACTGACATGTTTTCGGCTGCATCAGCTTCAGGAGCCTTGCAAGATTGTCAGGATATACCTCACTTGACTGTATAAAATCAGTAATCTGAAATTTAAATAGATGGAAGAGCAGGAATTTCAACTGAGTAGGTAAAAAGATGCAGTCAATAATTTGTTTGAAGAGTAAGCTAGTTAAGATCTGTGCTTGATATGAAACTGTTCAAGTAAAATTAATTGAAACAGATTAAATTTGAATAAGGTGTTGACCCAACCTTTTTATTGTCATTGATGTAAATCAAATGTAAACTGAACCAAAAGTTTGGGGGTTTGTTTGATGTTTTGGTGGTTTTTGGGTTGGTGGGGTTTTTTTTTGGTTTAGTTGGTTGGTTGGTTGGTTGGTTTTTAATCACACTATAACTTTTATTGAAAGTAATAAATTACCTCTGGACAAAAACATATTTCAATTTGTGCCATCATTCTCTAGAAATTGCTTTCTATGAAGTTGCTTCACTAATCTCTCACTGATTTTTAGCTTCAGCAGTCTTTTAGCTTTAGAGGTTATTTAGCTTCAACTTTTTTCCAATTTCAGTTTGCTGACTCTTTGTAGCTATAGACTAAGAGTGCTTTCTTGGTTCATATAGGTCTTGCTCACATTGATTAAACCTAAACCAGAACAATTACTTTCCATTTTCTGTGGGTTTGATTTTCAATCTACTGCTGCCATGACTGAAAGAATTTATAATTATCTTGCCTCTTCGTTTTCATGGATAACATTCTCCTCAACATTCATTAAAAGAAGATGAAATGTGAAAGAGATGAGATTTTTGAGACAAAAACCCAAGATTAGCAAAATACTTGACAGATAAATGTTTTTATAGGAAAGCTATTTTAAGAAATCTGGTGTCATAATATGGTACTAGGTAGTCTAAATTCAATAAAATGTAGCATAAACATGGAATGTGTTCTGAATATTACTTTGTAGTAATACATTCAAAAAATTTTTTGCTACTATGAATCAAACAGTATTTTCAAAGTTTTTCCTTAGTCCAATATTTCCTTACTTTTTAGAGTGGATTTCAAATGTCCAAGAAAATATTCTCTCTCCATATTCTATACAATATGGACCATTCAGACTACAGAAATTGCATAGTCTATTGCTAACAAGCCAGATAAGACTTTTCATTGCATACTGAAGCTCCCAGCTAGCATTCATTCGTTTATCTGAACAGCATAAAGTTAGACCTGTTGAAACCTTTCCTCTTCTTTCAGAAATGAAATCTAGGATATATCTAACTTGTAAAAGGAAAATGATTCTGGGAATCATATCTAACTTGTAAAAGGAAAATTATCTGGGGCTTGAACCATTGTATACTGAAGTCAAGAAAAAGATTAAAATATTTATAGTGGGTTTGGGATGAATCTATTGACTATCTACAGATAAGTTTCCTGCATCAATTAAATTATTACATATTGCTGATTGAGTGAATTTGGGGTTTTTTTTCTTACTTAAGCAAGAAAAAATAAATCAGAATAGCTTTTCAATTTTTATTTTAAATTGTTACAAGTTCTAACTCATGGTTATAAATGAAGGCAAATATTTTATTTTTACAGAAAATTCTCCAATTTTACTTGCAGAAGTATTTTGCAGATAGAATAATCTGGGAAATTCAGAAATGACTGACTGCTGGAGTTCAGATTATGAATAGTATGCACAGAATTCTGATGAGGAGAGCTTCATATTCAATGATTCTCTGTCTAAAATGGACATATAAACATTTATATTCTATTTTTACAAAACTGATAGCTTTATTGATTCACATTGTTGCTCCTTCTTTAAAGTACAGGATTATTTACTTTACTAGCAAAAGAGAAGATGACTACATTTTTGACAATCATATGTGCCTACATAAATACCCCCTTAAATTTTTTTTAAAAATTTAATGTTTAAAAATCCATTCATAGCTTTCTTAAATTTCTTCTCTGATTCTGTACAATGTTCAGAGATCACTGTGTAACCTGACACAACCGAAAATACTAAGATTAAGACTATATCATTATAACTTCGTAGCTTTTTCTGTAATGGAGTCATAATTCTCTTGTACTCTAGATGTTCTCTTTCACCCCTATACTGTTCTGGCTGGTAAAAAATTTCAAATACTTACATTCTGTTTCTCTCTTTGTAAAAGGTGTGTTAGTCTATAACATTTGTACTAATAATGTTCACAAGGTTTATCAGCATGAACTATACCAGGAAGAAAAATACTGTAAACTGGGTAACTTCATTGGAAACAGAAATTCTGACAAACATCACACATCAAATGTCCAAATGAGAAGAAAGCTGCCTTCCCTGAGGGACAGTGAGCATAATTAATGCAGCACATTACACATCCCATGCTGACTTTCCCAATACTGGAAATCTGTATTTTGTTTCTGTCTGCAAACACATTGCATTCTAAGAACAAATATCACGTAAGTCCAAAATTTATTTTGTTGCCAAAAGGACATAATAAATGTTCAAAATGTAATATGGGGCAAAAAAAAAATATTAATATAACTTTTAATTATAATTGCAATTTTAAGCCACTTCTTTGAAACTCCATCGTGAAATTTTGCAGAACTGTTTCAGGTGGAAAAATTACATGTTGAAAATATGGAAAAGTTCCAGGGCAAGGAGGGGTGGGGAGCTTGCTTTTGGGGGTATTTGTTGTGGGGTTTTGGTTTTGGTTTCCAAAATATTGTAAGCTGTAGCATGCACTGAAATGAAGGAGAAATTGCTCTTTCTGTGGAGGAATTGCTAAACTGGCTTAGCAGGCACACTTCAGACTGCAAGGTTCAACTAGCCAGGAAGACACATAATGCAGCTGGAAACTTGCAGATTGTAGAGAGACTGAGGAGTGGTGCAGAGAAAAATGGAGCAGACAAATTATACTAGAGATATGATTAAAATTTTAGGAAACAAAGCAGGTTAAAATGTCATTCATTGGACATGTCATAAGCCTGTAAGCAGGGAATAGGTGAAAAGAGTGAAAAGACTCTTAGTTGTTTTATTTGGTCCTTATTTGCTTTGGGTTATTTTCTAATTCAAAAATATAACATCTTTTTTATTCTAATCAAATTTAGGGTTTCTATTTCAAATGTCTTTTTACTGTAATTCACTGCAAAAAATATTTCAGACTTACTCACTTCAAAGCTCTGTTTGACTAGAGGTCTTGTCAAAGTGAGAGAACATTTTAGAAGAGGGGAGGCAGGAGATAAAGAACTGCTATAAATTCTTCAAAGTGAGAAAGATTACTAGATAGCTGTCACTTAGTTTAATACTGGACACCTTCATTTGTTATGTGGATTAATGCCTTGGGTGACAGTCCAGAAGATATACAAGTGGTAGGATTTAGACAGTTGTAAAAAATTCTGTAATGAAATAGGGAATCAGACTCTCTGCAAATCAGAGTGGTAGAAAACCACACATAGGAGTAGATGACTACACATGCCTCCTAAGTGTGCACACACTGCATTTAAATTCTAAAATGCAAATAAATGTAAAGCGCTGTAGGTGGGCATTCTTATTCCAACCAACTATAAATCACATTTACATTAACTATAAAGGACTTCAGCCAATGCAACATACCAACCCCAAGGCAGACAGTTGTCTATTGCTTGATGTTATATCAGAATGTAATGTCTTAAACTAGAATTCTCTAATTCAGTCATAAACCACAGTAGCGACATGGAGTTACTAATGAAACTGTATCTTCACCAGGGTATGAAGAACAGTCTATACGACAATTAGGGCTTACCAACTTTAAATTTAATACTTGTATGGGTTCATGAATAATGGCACCAGTTAATGAATTTGAAAACCTTTTTATCCCTCAGAACTTACTCCTGTTAGATATTACAGGAATCCATGATGAGGCTGTGTAAATTTTCCAACAGTCTGCATTGGAATCCTTGGTTTGCTGACAGATTATGGGTTTTATATTATATACATGACACTTTCTCTGGTTGACAGAGCTCTGTAGTGAATACATTTTGAAAGTTTCCATCTAACTTTCCCTGCAAGGCCTCAGTTTTGACAGCAGGCACACTGTGGTAGCTACATGCCAGACTCAGGAGTTATACAGATGTACTGCCCTGCACACAGTCTGATGCCCATCATCTCCTAGACCAGAAATGGTTGGGTCAGCGACTCATCAAATTATAATCAAATTAATTTGTACTTAGAACAGACCCGTAGGCACCTACATTTTGCAGAGAAGGACTCCTTTCAATACCCTATTTTACATATTTAAATTGGAAATCTGAGTTTCATTACAGCACTACTAGATTCAGAGCATTATTCCCTGAGAAGTTGCCAAGAAAGTTGAAAGGTAACCTTAAGGAAATACTGGGTGTTAAATTGATGCTGTAAACTTCAGAGAATTTACTGGCTACTAAATACGCGCAATTTTAATTGAAGAAAACAACTTGGTTCTTATGCAGCACATGCATACTTATAGGATGTACCCATTGTAGCACTTTTACATCATACATTAATAATAAACTTCTCAAAGTATTGAAAAACATTCAGGAATTTATATTTACTTTAAATGAAAAGCCATCACTATTAGTGACATTTGTATACCTATATCTTTAGTACCTGTAAGTGATATGTTTGTGCTGCCATTTCTGTCCTGTTAACGCGTAGCGTTTCCGACGAATGTTAAATTTGGAGCTACCTCTTGTTTGGTCAGGTACACCACATCGAGGTTTCTTCATCCAGCTGCAAGAAACAGCACCACACAGTTAAAGCAACATGAAAGAAAAATCATAACCACTGCATCCCTAATAAAAACATGTAAATATCTGTATACATAATTTTATAGAACATATAAACTAATAAATACAACAGACTGTTGGCATTCTTTTAATTCAAGATACTGAAATTTCTACCTTTTTGATACTATCAAGTTCTTCTATTTTACTCTTTTTCCACACAATGAGAAGTATCTCATTGCAACTGTAAGCTCCTAATGGAGATATGTAACTCAGGAATTATTGCTTAAGTATATTTAATGTTCTGCACAAAATCAAGCTGAAAAATCTAAATCACATACTATAAAAATGATCATTGCAGCAGCACCAGATTTCCCAGAGAAGGGCTGTATTTCTACAGTGCTCTTCAATCTTTCATTGGTTTCAAATATTTCAGAAAATTTAAACTTGCCAGCATTCAAAGCATATTATAATTAAGATGATATCTAATTAAAAAGTATAATTTCCACAGCAATATCCTTGAACTATTTCTCACTTGTAGTGTAAGGCACTATTTAGTTTAAAGAAAACTCAGCTAAAGTTATTATTTTATATGAGCTGAATGGCTGCAGGACAATTTACCATCAGGAAGAGAGTAAGACTAAAGTCTTTTACTGCATACGTAAAAGACAAGTCTCCTCCGTTACTTTTTCCAGCTCATTGGACTATATTTCTATCACGTCAAACAATTACTTATGTAAAAACTATAGTTTTCCAATGACATTTACCAGAAGAGCAGTCATATCCTATATTCAGGATTTCATGGATGAATTTATCTCAGAAAGTGGATTCCCTTTAAAACATGCACAGGCAATAAAAAACTCCAAAAAAGCAAATAGTCAATCATCAGCTTTAGTTATTTTGATAAATGTGTAAGAAGTGGTTTAAAAGTACAGTTAGTCTTGTAACACTTCATATATGCTGTAGCTATATGAAGGGTATTTAGCAAGCTATTTTTCAAAGGCCCAAGTAGGTGTTAAGCTCACCAGCCTGTGGGAAAATACAACATTTTCTTGACAGCACCAAGATGGCACAGCACCCCACTTGCACTTTTAAGAGCTATAGGAGTGCCTGCAAAAACTCTGATGTGAGACAAATCTATTGAGTAGTACAGGTTAGGAACTAAAAACTCATGAATTTAACTGCCTTAACTGAAGACATCAAGTTTGCAATCACCTGTTTCAAATAAGAAACATAGAATGATTTGTTCTAATTTCTAGTCAGAATACTTATGTATGGCACATAAAACAGCTGATGTGCAAGGAAAAAAATGTTCTTTCCCTAATGCCTGCGAAGACCATACTGCAAAAATCTAAAAATCCTTAGCCCAGCAGCATTTGCTGAAACACCCTGAAACTTTACTTCAGGTTCCTTTGTTTTTTGAAATAAAAAACCAATTCAACAAAGTAGACATTAGGGATTTTTGGGATGAAATATTACTGAAAAGTTTAATTTGCTCTAATAATGAAAGAAAATGAAGGAAAGCAGTAGACCTCTGTTACAGACCAAAGGATAATAATATTCTTCTTAGGAAAATGATATATTTACACTTCACAAGACTAAAATTGGCTCAGACCTCCGAAAACATTTAGACAAATTGTCAATAATACTTTTTAATAAGGGTATATATAAATTATGTTGTTGAAACTGCACACACACATTGCAGAAAAAGATGTAAACATAACAAAGATTGGTGTTCTCACCTTAAAGTGATATCCCTACATCAAGAGTAAGAAGCAAGGAATAAAGAAAAACCAAATAACTATTATATTTTGTCAAAACCCTGTACAAAGACATAATATTAAATATATATAATATATCACTCATAGTTGTATCATTTCAAAGGCAATGACTTAAAAGCCATTGAATTAGGCCTTTCCCCTCTCCAAAAAGTTTACATTATTTAGCATAAGTGATGGAGACCTATTTTAATAACAGGGTTTGCTCACTGGCAAGCTAGGGGCAGATAAGAGTAGATATTCTAAGTTCTGAATTTAAAAATTAATCTTCAAAGCTATTGAAATAATTTCTCAAGTCAAGAGATTCAATGACCTTACAGAAAATCTTGTTAATGTAAAAGTTTTTTCACACTTTAGAACTAATACTAGAAGTCAAGAACGGTAGGTAACATGGATTCAAAAGTGAACACTGTATTATCTTACTAGAACTACTGACAATTCTTTTTTAACAAAACAAAACGTTAAATAACATGTTATGAAATTCAAGCAGTCACAATTTGTTCTTGCACTGATTTGGAAGCAGTATGTACCTATCAAGGACGTCATGCTTGTACCCTTATTGGTTTGGACAGAGAGGGGATGTTCCAAGTTGTCATGCTGTCTGGACCACTAATGTTCTTGATGTTCTTACATGACGTCTGGGACTGTAGTTCATACAATATAAATCGAAATACAAATCAAATGGAAGTCATTGCATGGGCGGTTCAGTAGCTTTTGGGGATTTATCTTCATGTAAAATTTAAGGAAAGATGCAATTCACAGCCGAAGATTTGGACCATCACCAAATCTATCACCTAGATCTTAGCTGAGCTAAGTTTAGATGTTGAATTTTAAACAAACTAGTGCACGATTATTATGGGAGCTCAGTATTTTCCAGCACAGAAATGAGGCAAAATGTTAACAACTTCAGCACATAAATTTTCCTTTTATTTCTTTAATATTTTAATTTTTTTTTTCAACAGTAATTGTTCTCACACTCATTGGGAGGAATACTTAGTAATTATCATTAATGCTCTTGACATTCCAGATACTTAGCCCATAATATGGTCTTCCCTTGGGGGAATCGACAAATAAAACATTGATTTCTCTGTTCTTCCAAATATAGATTCTTCTAACGTAATATGATCAAGGTCTTCCATGTTCCTGATTGTTTGCTAGAGTTTAATTTTTTGACATGTTTTTGAAATGTTTTGAAAAATGCTTCATTTTTAAAAGGTGTATACAGGTAATGACGTTGCCTCTCTTTCATCACTTTCTTTTTGAACTTGTAGAAATCTTCTGCAGCAGCCCTTCAAAATTAATATTTTATAAGTACTCAATAAAGAGGCTTAATTGTAACTAATGTTCTCTATCTGTACACTGTGCCACATCACATTTCTCTTCTAACTCCATTAGTTTGAATCTTGAAGAGCTATATATGTCAGGAAAATTTAAATATTTTAGACTTACAGCAAATCTAGAATGATTAAAAGAAACATATGCAGCAAAACTGTGATGCTCTTCTAGTAGAGAGATGAAACTGAACTTCTATCTCAAGCCAGTTGCCTAATCATATTTTGTTCTTTGGTGTCTAGGAGGAAAAATCCCTTTCTCTCTCTTATTTTTCTTAAGACTTCAAGGAAAAATTTTACCCTCACAGAATCAAAACATTAAAAACCATACCTTTGGTTGAAGGCCCCAACTGCTTTATCCCTTATCAAAATTGCTGCTAAGGTTGCACAACTGTTCTGTTGTAGTTGGGCTTCGGGGGTTATTTGGGACAGAGTTATAGCAAAAAAGGAAACTAAAAGAGAAAGTTCATCTTGACTTACTGCAACTTAACTTAGTTGGGACAACTAAGGGGACAAACTATAGATGTCTGTTTAAGAAAACTACTGAATTATACCTTTAAACTTCTAGTGAGGAGAAATAGGTATGCCCTTCTAAGCATCTTTGCTTACGTAGCCTGCTATTACAGGACTTTATTGACACTTGCCAAGTAATAGGAAACAGTCAAAGAGTGATGTAAGATATTGTATTGCCGCCCTGATGATTCCTTTTTTAAGACTTCTCATTGGATATTTGCTGGGGGTACAGACCTTATGTACAGACCTTATGTACAGACCTTTTTGTACAAAAAATTACTAATTTACTAAGAAAGTAAACCACTGAATCAATTTCAATAGCTCAGAATTTACTTTGTGCCTGATAGTTAATATATAAACAGCAGAGAGCATAAACTTGATTAGAAGCTCATCTAAGCATTGAAATAAGCATACTTGACATTTATTTCTAAAGGATGACATTAGAATAAAATGAAAGTTTTGTTATTGTTGCACAGATTTAATCAGCATCCTATACATGACCATTCCATCTGTATATCAAGGAGTTTGCAGTGTACTCCTCAAAAGTGCAAAACAAGTTTTGGTAATAAATATGTACAGCAGTTTTAAGAAAAGACAACAACTAGTCTTTTTCTACAATGTTTCTTTTAGGGATGCAGAAAACCAGGAATGCCAACAGTGGGTCCAGTTTAAGAAATGTCCTTTTTCATGAAACATTGACTGTGTTTGGTAATATATAAATGAAACACAGAAAATACTGTGGCACTCCATGCAGACATTAGACAGTATTTTCATTGGGTTAGCCATTCCCATAGTACTTGTATTCAGAACCTCCTTCACATTTTTTCACCATTTTTTCACTCACATTTTCACCAAGAATGAGTGGTAGGAAGAGACACTAAGGGTGTCTCTTCCTACCACTCATTCTTCCTTATCCCCAGCAATAAGTATGTATCATCCTTTTCAAGACACTTGAAAAAAAAAATAATAGCAAAAACAATAGAATGCTGAGTAGTAGGGAGAAGATGAACACTGTTCATATTTATGCATACAAAAATACTCATTGAGGGATTATCTTTTTTTTAAGAGCAGCATAATCCCCCCAGGAGACATTTGATGGTGCTGCTGCAGGACATTATTTCTTTGTTAATACCCCCAAAGCTGGTTCCTAGCAAGTTGCTAATCTAAGTTTTTTAGTTGTTTGTCCTTCTGAAGACAAAGAGGCACATCATAATGTCTTCTCAAGATGAGTCAAAAAAGAAGGTAAATCCTCACGCACAAGATGAGAATGTATTTTTATGAGGTTCCTGCTTTATTTATTATTTGCAACATCAGCATTGTTAGTTATTACAGCATATTAATCCCAGAGAAAAAAATGATAAACTGTCACACGCTTCTGACCTAAAGAGTATATATACTTTCTGTGTAGATAAAAGGGAAAATAATTCTAAAAATTTACAAAATAATGCCACCAATGAACAACTGAAAAACAATCTACCCTTTATTATGTAGTCGTATCTCCCATGAATATTCAGTAATGTGAACTGATGGTACCTCGAGGCCCAAATTTAGTTAAAAATTAGGTTTTTGTTGTTTTGCTTTTTCAACACTAATGTAAGTGTGACAAGCCTTTAAGAATCAGTTCTGTTCCTAACTTGACTCAAGTTAATGTGACTCCAAATATCTAAGTAAACGCAGCGTTCATCCAGCACAAGTTACATGTACCTAAGAATTGCAATATATTAATGTATCTTTCTGTGCAGAAGAAAAAGGATCAAAGAAGAAGAAAAATCCATCAAAGGATCTTGAAGACTCAATATTCACTACTTTATAAGATTAATATTTTGGATTGCTCCATAGATGGATTTCTTCATCTCTTAAATTGCAGAAGTGCAGAAAGTCTTGCTGGCCAAAATGCCAAATTAGCAACACTAACCACCTCCATTTGAGTTTAGAATTTTGGGTTGATTTGGTTTTTTTTTTTCAATTCTCCAGCTGATACTCTAAATTCAGATGGCCTCTGCTTTCCCTCAGGTTATCCCTTTCTGTCTCTTCTGTGCTGCTGTGAACAGACTATTTTACTTTTAGTGAAATATATTGTCTCTGACAAAGCTACTACTAACATTTCTTGAAAAGGGTACTAGTTACTGGCAGCAGTCTCTCCTCAAAGATCAATCACTGAAGCTGTATGAAGAGCATAGACTCTTCACCCTGCAGAATGGACCATAAACATACTTCCGAGCATGGCCCTCTCACAAGGAGTTTACTGCTATTGCACTGCATGGTCTAAGGTCCTTTAAAGTCCTAAACTGAGGGATGTGTGATCAACTCACCTCCCCTGAGGGCAGCCACAAAATCTGCTTTGTTTTATTGCTTTTCAATGCAATAGAGTATGTGTCAGTGGAATAAAATGATTTTTCCAATCCTGCCAGCATTTTGTGTAGTCTCTTCCCTAAACTCTAAATGATAGAAAAATCATTAATGTCAGCTACTTTACCATAAAAGAATAACAAAAGATGACACATCAGGTTGGGGTGGTNAGTCCAACAAGCACTTCAAATCAGAGAATAGTTTAAGTTGGAAAAGACCTCTACAATCATTGATTCCAACCATTATCATGGCACTGACAAATCCACCATAAAACCAGGTCCCTAAGTGTCACATCTACACTTCCCTGGGCAGCCTGTTCCAATGCTTTACAACCCTTTAGGTGAAGAACTGTTTCCTAATATCCATCTCAACCTGTCCTGGTGCAACTTGAGCCTTGTCCTGTCACATATTACCTGGGAGAAGGGGCCGACCCCAGCCTGGCTACAACCTTCTTTCAGGTAGCTGTAGAGAGTGATAAGGACCCCCTGAGCTTCCTTTTTTTGGGTTAAACAGCCACAATTCCCACAGCTGTTCCTCACAGGACTCGTGCTCCAGACCCTTCCCCAGCTACGTTGCCCTTCTCTGGACATACTCCAGCACCTCAATGTCCTTCTTGCAGTGAAGGGCCCAAAATGGAATGTGGGATTCGAGGAGTCGCCCCACCAATGTGAAGTACAGGGGCATGATCACTGCCCTGGTCCTGCTGTCTTAATCCCAGATACATTCTCTTAATTGTGTATTAATAGCTCCTGTTATATTTTTTTTTGGCACATTTTTAAAATTTGGCACAGTATAGAGTTGTTTGAAAGTGTCCTTTAATAGCTCTGTTTTACAGAGTTTCTCTGTGTCCATTCTGTCACCAAAATCAGGCACTGAGAGCCTGAAACAACTTCAGGATCGTAAAGGGCATGCAGAACTAATTCAATTTTACTGCATGTTAAAAAGACCACACCTGGTCTTTTGTTACTGGAAACCACTAAACAAATGGGCCAGTGGAGTTTGCCAAATTTAATAAATAAGAATAAAGAAATTTACACTAAAGATTTTCCAGTAAAAAAAAGACTCCTTCAACTGTGAAACATTTAATGGATTCTTGCCAGTTTCAAATATGTTTCTTGCCTTCAACAATGATAACCTTTTAGCCTTTACTTTAGGTAACCCTGTGACATCTTGTTTACAATCACTTGCCCAAAGGCAGACAGCAGTTAGGCAGGCGATGACCTGCTACCATGAAATAAAAAAGTTGAAGAAAATGAAAAGACAAGGAAGAGAGAAACAATTTACCTCCCCATCTGAAGCTGCAACACTATTTGGATACTCCGGTTACACTGCTGCTTCCCAGCTCTATTTTACCCTGCTTGAAACAGAAAAGTCAAGAGCAGTTCAGTACTGGTTACTTACTCAATTGTGTTCCTGTCCACTTTTCCTGTC
This sequence comes from Leptocoma aspasia, assembly GCA_013399835.1. NCBI lineage: Eukaryota > Metazoa > Chordata > Aves > Passeriformes > Nectariniidae > Leptocoma > Leptocoma aspasia. The sequence goes on along the minus strand of VXAX01005465.1, from coordinate 169,712 downwards.
ATATTAATGCCATAGAACTGCTGCATGGCAGCTATAGCTGATTGCATGGTTTCTGCAGAGCGCAACACCGACATTCGGGGGTCAGTTGGTGGAAGGTAGCCATACTTTTGTAACCATACCTGCAATGACAAGTGCAGTGGCTATTAAATAGAAATTAGAGGTAAATAAAATGCTCCCTAGTAATTAGTCTTATACCATACACAAAGAAGCTTCTAATTCACCAAATATATGTCCTGTAAGTTTGGGTGCTTGGTTTTTTTTTTTAATCTATTTTATCTGCAGGTAAGAAATTCTTTGGGGATTTTATTTCACCTTCTTTATTAAAGATTCTGTTGCTGTAAGACTTACAGAGTTTTCTACCCAGAAGCCATCTCTCTTTATTATCTGAAACTGCCTGCTTCAATTATTTATTTAATGTATTTATTTATTTATTTATTTGAAGTTACAACTTAAGCACCTAATCCTGGCTCTAGGCACTTTAAGTAGTGTTTTAAGCAGACAAGATATAAATCTACAATATATGCCACATATATTATATAAATCTAAACTATATGCCAATTTACTGCCCATAGGGCACATAATAATATTCATCATCTACAATAATAAATCCACATTAGCTCACACATTTACACTAAATTGTTATTGTCTCTAGAAGAACATGAAAGAGAGGGTAGGGAGACATTCAGCTTTCTGAGAAGAATATCAAAATCACATACTTATAGGCAAAGCAGGTTTCCAGAAGATCGTGAAGCAGCAGAGTCTGCCTTCACTTAGAGAAAACTCTCTGATAAGAGGAACTGCCNTAAGCCTTTTAGAGCAATAGAAGCAAATTTCACTGAAGCAAATGTGGGATATGCAGTGACAGCACTATTGAGTTATTGCTTCCTTTTCAAGCAAAGTAACTTCTTCTGAAATCACAAGATAATCTTTATCACAATTTAACTGAAATGAGTCCAACAAGCACTTCAAATCAGAGAATAGTTTAAGTTGGAAAAGACCTCTACAATCATTGATTCCAACCATTATCATGGCACTGACAAATCCACCATAAAACCAGGTCCCTAAGTGTCACATCTACACTTCCCTGGGCAGCCTGTTCCAATGCTTTACAACCCTTTAGGTGAAGAACTGTTTCCTAATATCCATCTCAACCTGTCCTGGTGCAACTTGAGCCTTGTCCTGTCACATAGTACCTGGGAGAAGGGGCCGACCCCAGCCTGGCTGCAACCTTCTTTCAGGTAGCTGTAGAGAGTGATAAGGACCCCCTGAGCTTCCTTTTTTTGGGTTAAACAGCCACAATTCCCACAGCTGTTCCTCACAGGACTCGTGCTCCAGACCCTTCCCCAGCTACGTTGCCCTTCTCTGGACATACTCCAGCACCTCAATGTCCTTCTTGCAGTGAAGGGCCCAAAATGGAATGTAGGATTCGAGGAGTGGCCCCACCAATGTGAAGTACAGGGGCATGATCACTGCCCTGGTCCTGCTGTCTTAATCCCAGATACATTCTCTTAATTGTGTATTAATAGCTCCTGTTATTTTTTTTTTGGCACATTTTTAAAATTTGGCACAGTATAGAGTTGTTTGAAAGTGTCCTTTAATAGCTCTGTTTTACAGAGTTTCTCTGTGTCCATTCTGTCACCAAAATCAGGCACTGAGAGCCTGAAACAACTTCAGGATCGTAAAGGGCATGCAGAACTAATTCAATTTTACTGCATGTTAAAAAGACCACACCTGGTCTTTTGTTACTGGAAACCACTAAACAAATGGGCCAGTGGAGTCTGCCAAATTTAATAAATAAGAATAAAGAAATTTACACTAAAGATTTTCCAGTAAAAAAAAGACTCCTTCAACTGTGAAACATTTAATGGATTCTTGCCAGTTTCAAATATGTTTCTTGCCTTCAACAATGATAACCTTTCAGCCTTTACTTTAGGTAACTCTGTGACATCTTGTTTACAATCACTTGCCCAAAGGCAGACAGCAGTTAGGCAGGCGATGACCTGCTACCATGAAATAAAAAAGTTGAAGAAAATGAAAAGACAAGGAAGAGAGAAACAATTTACCTCCCCATCTGAAGCTGCAACACTATTTGGATACTCCGGTTACACTGCTGCTTCCCAGCTCTATTTTACCCTGCTTGAAACAGAAAAGTCAAGAGCAGTTCAGTACTGGTTACTTACTCAATTGTGTTCCTGTCCACTTTTCCTGTCATATTAATGCCATAGAACTGCTGCATGGCAGCTATAGCTGATTGCATGGTTTCTGCAGAGCGCAACACCGACATTCGGGGGTCAGTTGGTGGAAGGTAGCCATACTTTTGTAACCATACCTGCAATGACAAGTGCAGTGGCTATTAAATAGAAATTAGAGGTAAATAAAATGCTCCCTAGTAATTAGTCTTATACCATACACAAAGAAGCTTCTAATTCACCAAATATATGTCCTGTAAGTTTGGGTGCTTGGTTTTTTTTTTTAATCTATTTTATCTGCAGGTAAGAAATTCTTTGGGGATTTTATTTCACCTTCTTTATTAAAGATTCTGTTGCTGTAAGACTTACAGAGTTTTCTACCCAGAAGCCATCTCTCTTTATTATCTGAAACTGCCTGCTTCAATTATTTATTTAATGTATTTATTTATTTATTTATTTGAAGTTACAACTTAAGCACCTAATCCTGGCTCTAGGCACTTTAAGTAGTGTTTTAAGCAGACAAGATATAAATCTACAATATATGCCACATATATTATATAAATCTAAACTATATGCCAATTTACTGCCCATAGGGCACATAATAATATTCATCATCTACAATAATAAATCCACATTAGCTCACACATTTACACTAAATTGTTATTGTCTCTAGAAGAACATGAAAGAGAGGGTAGGGAGACATTCAGCTTTCTGAGAAGAATATCAAAATCACATACTTATAGGCAAAGCAGGTTTCCAGAAGATCGTGAAGCAGCAGAGTCTGCCTTCACTTAGAGAAAACTCTCTGATAAGAGGAACTGCCTCTTTAAATCAAGATGGACTTAATGCCAACTGCTTATGCTTTTAATTGTGTAGAAATGTGAGCTCCAAATTACTGAAAGCTTCATGGATTAAAGCCACTATCTTAAGAACCCTTGGACAAGCCCTCTAAATGTGCTGTCCTCTTGAGGCAACATTTCATAAACAAGTAGCTGCAGTTATCATAAAGTTTCTATATATTATCAAAATCCACATATACAGGAAACAGTGAAAGACTTTTGAGGAAGTGAGGGCACTGATACAGCTTTAAAAATGTCTTTTCATTTGAGGGCTGGAAGTACTCACTAGAATGAAAGGTACATATATTGCCAATCTACAAGACTCAGTTAAAATGTATTGCTACAGTTTCACTTCCCCCAGTAACAAATTTGTGAGCCCATAAATCTGATCTTCTGTTCTTTAACAAAAAAAAAAAAATTAAAAAAATCAAAATTGATTCACCCACCTCTTGCAAACATATCACATCACAATTCACAGATTCTGAATTATTACATTAATAAACAGTATCCACCCACCACACATTATAGTGTTTTGTGGGCTCTCTCTGCCTCATACAACACTTCTGAGTTTTTACCTGTTTGTATATACACTGTTTATATGCAGCCTAACACTAACCTATGTATCTATTTTCAGTTTTAAATTTATCTTGCCGAGTCCACCATTTCAGTTTTGCAGCATGTTAACCACGGTTGTGGTGCACTCCCCTTTTATGAACACAGTGAAGATGATCATGTTGAATTAACTTATTAAGGTTCATTTAACTAACACTGAATGTGCATTATAGGTGAACATTGACTCACTGTAAGTAAAAGATCAAACTGGAATTAAAGATTGTGGAAATCTTCAGGTTATGAGTTCAAATATTTCTAATTTAAACTTGTTTACCTTAGACACACATTTACCTGTGCACTTCACACACAAACTCAACAACCACAGAATGACAAAATCACAGAATACTCTGAGTTGGAAGAGACCCACAAGGATCATCAAATCCAACTCTTAAGTGAATGGCACACAGGGATCAAACCCACAACCTGTTTGTGAGCTCCACACAACAGGGAAACACAACAGGAAGGTATAGACAGGATTAAGACCCAGACTAAAGTCTTTCACCTTCACACTACCTCTATATACAGGAACCATTCAGAATAAAAAATTTTTGTTTAATAGATAGAAAAACACTCATATTTACAATATCAAAGAATTGCTACAATCAGTACCTACATACAACTTTACATATTCATACCTTCTTGCACTTTGCAGCTTCAAAGGAGAGCTTGTGTACATTGTGTGCAAGATTTGGGTAATTACAGAAATAACTTTGTTTATGTGCCACTTGGCAGACGAAGCCTGTTCTTCCCTACATTATTGGAAGATAGCTCTGAAAGGCCAGACAGAGCCTGAATGTTGGCAAGAGCAATGTACTATGTGGAAACAAGACCATGGAATTAATAAATAAGTTTGAAATAGAGTAGATCGATTTCAGCGTAGCATGTAGAGTCCCTCTGCATTAATATTTACAATGAGTGCATTTAAGAATGGGGTTATTTTTATATTTATCTTCTCAAGTTAGTGATATCAAAACAAATAGTAAGGGAAGAAAAATAGTTCTGAGTAGCACGTCACAGTTATGTAAAATGGTGCCACCTTCTTGCCACCTTCTCAGCAAGAACTTGGTATGCTTGGGAGGTCACCTATCACCATCCTCACTGCAGCATAACTGAAGAAGTCAGAAGTATGGGGTTGCAAGTAAGAAAATTTGCCAGAAGTTAAAACTTCAGATATCTGAATTAGGAAGGCTATTAATACAGAGACAGAAAAAATATCTTGGAGACTACTGCTCATGGGAGAAGTGGAGCAGGGAGAACAAACTGGAATCTAGCAGAGTGCCACTGCAGAGACACTTGGCAGAATAGGAAAAGAGAGTTGGCTCAGAAACAGCAGGAGAGGACAGTACAGACTTTCTCTATCTAAAAAGTCTTCCCTACAAGGTACATACAGGATGCCCGAAAGCCACCCCCAGTCATTGAACAAAGGAAGTAGACCACCTGGGTCTTCCCTCAGCCTTCAAAATAGCCTGGAAGACACAGCCAAGGTACTGGGAAGTCAGATGACACTCTGAAAGTAAGTTTCTTTTTGAAAATTCAGACAAATTGACCTCCAGAATGTTGTGAGAGCTAGTAGCATTTAGTGTTACAAAATTCTTTACTCTGTCCTTATGAGAAAGGATTATGAAACCAGAAAAAAGACAGAAAACCTGGTTCTGCAGTTTTCTGCAGGAAGGATAGAAAATTTTGAAGGACTTTGGCTCAGACTACCAGATATCTGAAATATGCACCTCAGATTTTATTGTGCATAGCCCAAATGCTGTGAACTATAGAGGAGAAGCTTAACCTAAAGCCCAGAATATACAGGTGGGCAAAACAGCAAAAAGGAAAAGAAACAGTATGAGAGGGAGAATGAAAGAAAAAAATTTCATCTCAGTCTTGTATTTTTCAGGCAAGCTATGAACAAAATTATATACAGAAGAATTTTCCCCTCCCCTCCACTGAAATTAGACTTAGTCTGCCTTTAAGGTACTTCGGCAATGACAGTGTCTTGGAGAGTCTCATCCTGAGGAAATCTTTGGTCTTGGAACAATAGTGAAGTAGAAGAAACCTGTAATGTCTTGGATGCCAACTGGGACCCTTTGCACAGACTCTAAATAAGTGATATGTTTAATTCCTTTATACAATTTAAGAAGATAAAATACTGCTACTTCAACTCAAGTTTTTGGGCAGGACTTTCTTGTCCTGCTGCAAAATGAGATCCATGGTATCTCTCAGGTAACCACAGAAAAACACAGCTGGAAGGTAAAAGGTTCCACCATTTCCCTCTCTAGTACAGTCCTTTAGTATCCTACTTTAGAGTTGAATCCTTCTTACTAGAATTTAAGCCTGTAACTTTTTATTTTACCTGCTACAGGTAAAGGGAACCAGTTATTCATTTCCCCTCTGAAGAAGCCTTTCATGTATTTGAACTTTCTGATGTGAGTCACTCTTTCTACTACATTAAAAATGAATTAAAGAAACCTCTTTTGCTTAACCATATTTCATTATCTGCATAAACCTCCAGAAAACCCGAAGCTAAAATCTATCTTTACTAAGCATCTGCTTGCACTAGATTTCTATGTTAGTTCCCACTGTTGGCCTATTAACAAACACTGGAGTTTAGCTGAAGTGTTAGGAGTAATTCAGAAGAATGCGGACAACCAAATATTTCATTTTTGAGAGAAAAACAAAAAAAAACAGAAAAAAAACCAAAAGTAAAATTACCCTAAAATATTTTTATTCAGTAACAGAACTTCAAGATTGACCATTCATCTATACATTTTAAAATTTTAAACCCATGTTTTACATATTTCGCCCACCAGAAAGTTTCTTCAGCCTAATTCCACCTTCTGATTCCATAATCATAAAGAAAAGGAGAAACGGAATCCATTGGTGATGAAATCTGCAGACATGACAGGAGTTTGTTGAGGACCTGACACTTCTGTAGGCATCCATGGAACCTGTAAATGTTCAGCACATGAGTTGTATCACCTTCCAGATTTTGACTGTCATTGACTAGATACCTAGGGTTTGGAGTTTTTTTCTGACATGATGAAAAAATCTTTTCATTTTAGTTCTTAACTGCTACTTATGCTATGCTGTATGGATTATCTGGCTATGGAACACATAGAACTTTCTCACATGGCTGTATTTTTTTTCTCCTCTAAAGACTAAAGAATGGGCTAACTTAAAGTGCATTAAACACACCAAGGGATTTTAAACATTCAGATCTTTGCTAGCTTAGGAAGAAAGACTGATCTTAAAAACAGTATGTTGACACCGAACTCTTATTAAGAACAAAGAAAACTGATGTATTATCATTAAAGATTAAACAAAAATATTATTTAGATAATCAGAGTTTCAGAGAGATTGCTGATTTCTAAGATAGAAGAAAGCTTAGCAACAAATAATTAACGTTCCTGAATGACAGTACATAGTATAAGCTAAAATACAATTATGTTCTATGAACCTGAAGGCTTAGTAAATCAGTCTAATAAAGCACGAATAAAAATGATTTCATAATTATCTTCAGTAGTGCAGCTGCATATAATTATTATTCATGTATTCCTGTTCCTGTTTTAGATCTGCAAACAGAATTCCTATCTGCACTGAGTAAAACTGTGATATTTCATAATTTCAAAATATTTTGACTTCTGTTTCTTAATACACTTCCACCAAAGACACTATAAGTGAAATTATTTTAAGTGTCTGAGTAATTCAGGAGATTTATATTTTCAAAAAGCATACATTTATGATTCTAACTTACAGAGATCACCACAGGATTTAGTAGTTCAAGTGTTGATGTAATTTTGAAAGGGATTGAAGGCTTTAACTACAGTAAGGATAAATAAGCTAGCTCTAGAATTAGTATCCATATGACCAAATTATTTCTTCATTTAGGTCAAATAATCGTGGCTAATGGTGTGGTTTAATTACAAACCTACCTATTGCAGCTAATACTGAATTTTCAGTGACAACTTGATAGACAGATAGACAGAAATAAACCAAAGTGTTTACACAGAGCATTATATTAAATCTTCTGTGATATCTTTCCTTCCATTTGCCTCCAGTGCCACCAGTTCCTCATCAGTGGTGTTTATTCTTCTTAACAGAATACACTGAAGTGAATGGGTATATGGTGCATGGCATATAGCTAGTAAGAAAAATACTTCCAAGAAAAAGCACATAAGAACACACAGTCCAGGAGAGTCTAACCCAATCTCTCAGTAATGTTTACAGAATGAAAATAAGAGTTATGATAGATAAAACAGAAGTTTAATGGTCATGATTGGTTTAGTACCCATGGTTTTAATTTGAGATAACTAATCCTCAACAACCAAAAAAACAGCTTGCATGTTCAGAGTACATTGAAGCTCACAAACAAATCAATTCTTGGAAGTTGTATAGTAGTGTGGAAAGGATCTTAAAATGAAGGAAGCATCTTCAGACCAAAGAATTATCTTTTTTATCACTTTGAACATGCCAAAAAGTCAAAACACCAACTTGCTAAATTTAGTTCTTCACTGACATAAACTAGAAAGTGACCAACCTATTTTCTTGTGAATTATTTTGACAACCCCCCCAATAAACAATTTACATGTGACACTGGCACACTCTTAGACACATTAATGATGGTAATCTTTACTGGGGATTTCAAAAATTGTAGCAGGGACTTAAGAATTCAGACAAGTGTGTGGGATGTCTAGGTTGCAGCCTGCACTACAGTAAATACTTAAGATACAGTACTAGAAGTAGCAGAATTGACCTCAAAGTGGGTCACAGAAGAGAATAAATTGGGCTTCACTGGGTTCAGTGTTGCTGCAGCAGTCAGTTCAACATTAATTGAGACACCTCCACTGCTCTATTATGTACCTGGCTATTGTTTTTTTCTGTGTTCTAGCTACAAAATAGATGTGAAACTGAACACTCTTATTATATTAATCCCAAAAATACAAAACTAGATTTACTAACACATGATACTGCATGTCAGCAGAGAGGTGAAAAGCTGGAATTTCCCTACTCACATGTAAGGTGACAGAGATAATTTTAAAAGGGTACTCCTCAGTGAGAGTCAGCTCAAGAATGAAGACTGCAGCCCAAAGCCAGAAGCTCTGCCTTGCAAGTGACTTTGATTCAAACTCGGAGTCCAAGGAGTGACAAAAGTAAAAAGGCAAAATGTATTCAAAACTGTGTGCTGAATTCCTCTCATTTGTAATTCAAGTTTAGTTTAAATATTCTAAATAAATTCCTTTACTGCCACATTTACACAAGGGAAAATCAATTTAGCTTGAGAGCAGAAGTGGGAGGTGTAAAAGAGCTGTCGGGAGCACCAGGCCAGAGCCATTTACAGATCCCAGGCATATGGGAATCTACCAGAAAGCAGCAGATGTGGGGTCTGCTTATAGCACTGTCCTTCGGCGACTGAAATATGTTTGGAACAGAGATTAGACACTATCCAGCTCCAAACACAGGAGCTACATTGTTTATTCACTACTTCTACTGTCTGTGTGGAGAGTGGGTTAGTGGTATAACAACTCTGACACAAATCCCTGGCCTGGAAAGAAACTCTTGATCATTTCCTGTAACACATTTATAACTGACTTCAGAATGTGGACCTTATTCTTTAATTGCTCGGGGAAAATTTTTTCAATCACTAATAGAAATCTCTGGCAAAGTCTGGCAGAGACCCAGACCAGTGGAAATACTTCCACAAATAAAACTTATAGTTCTAGTAGATGTAAATACTCAACCATACAGCTCGTGTTAAAGGACTCTGCATCTTGCTAGAATTCTAGCTTCTAGAAAAATATTAAGCGCTCTGCAGGGATAATAATGCTGTATTGAATAGTCTGGCTGAATTTGTCATGACTGGTCCCAAAAAAAGGGAAAAAAAGTAACTTCTAAGGCCATAAGGATGAATATGGGACTAAAGCATCACTCCTATGAAGAAAGACTGGGAGAACTGTGACTTTCAGCTTATAGAAGGAAAGGCTCCAGGGATATCTTATCCATGTACACAAATATCTGAAAGGAGGGAGCAGAGAAGACGGAGTCAGGCCCTTTTTCGCAGTGCCCAGTAACATGACCAGAGGTTATGGGTACAAACTGAAACACATGAAGATCCTTCAAAGAACATGGGTGCAACATTGCAACTTTCTGCCTGATAGCTAAGCAATTGTATACATTTAGAAATAATTGTTGTCTACTCTTTTGATAACCATAATATCATGGGGAATGGAGATTACCCACAAGTTTCCATAACCTCCAGTTCCTTTAAGACTCAAATCTTTTATTTTTTTTTTTTTTTGCCTTTTTCTGTACCTCTTTGTATATCTTCTGATAGGTTATTCATATATTCCTACTTGGAACATTCTTGATCTATCCTGGGTTTAGATTTTTCTTTTTCTTTTATGGTTCCCTGTGGCTCATTATATGTAGCAGTGGAGTTCAATCAGATGCCTGGATTCCAGAAAACCACTGACTAGATCAAGGTGATGGGCATATAACAAAACAATTATGAGCCTGGAATCAGAGCAATTCTGGTTGAACCAAAGGCCTATGAGGTGTTCCTTGGAAAATTGTCACTCTTTGTTAGCAAAAATGAATAATGCCTCCCAGTGTTCCTTTTCACAACATTGCAAGTATTTAGACAAGGCTTTGAACATATCAATCAATATACAAATGCAACTGTTGTTTGGTGATATATTAAAAAAGGCAAGAGTTCCAAGTGAATCTTTCACCATATTCCAGAAGATCACGCCATCTCGTATTAATCTTTGACCCCTACAGCTTTGCAATACCGCACTTGCAAACTGATTATTTTCATCTAAACCAAATATATTTTGATGGCATAACTCTGACTATGCTTAGCACTACAATATTTTAGGGCAGAGTTGTTTATTCTTACAAAAAAGGCAAGCAGGGAACTGAACAACAACTAGGGAAACAGAATTTGCTGCTTAGATCCTACAGCTTAGTATTTCCTTGAACTTTTGTTTCTTCTGGTTTAGATTTCTCAAGAGAAAGCCTATCTCTCCTCACACACATATTTTAAACAATCAAAGCAATGCATTTCCTCATGAATTCATGAGGACTGCCTCACTGCTTCAATCACCACCCTACAAGCAGGAAAGTCTCCAAGTGGTTGGCACTAGCTGGAAATGACCACATAATTTTTTAGGCTCTGAGAATATCATTGCAGATAACCATGTACTTCAAAAGGGAGGTGTGCACATCACTAAAATTTAAAAAAAATATGATTTTTCCTCATAGGTTGTAAAATCATTAGCAGCAACAGCAAAACCAGAAACAGAAACTTTATACTACTATAAGACTGAAGTAAGAAATCTTGGTTATTTGGTATGTCTGTCTGCTATGGTACAATTATAAATTACATGCTGTGATGTAAACCAAAACAAAACCAAAACCAGCAGTGTATTGACCAAAAATACAGTAATAGGTTGTTTCAAATAATTTTACAAAAGTACCAAAACTTTGTTCTTAAACATTTATGTAGGAAACCAACAGATGGTGGTGTGTTACTTTAAAAAGGCTTGTGGGAAGGTAGGCCATTGTAAAAAAGGAAAAAGGTCAATCTATAAAGTTCCTTTGGGGAAATTATTAGTCAAACCATATTTGGAACTTGATTTGAATCCATTAGATAAAATAACTTTACTATTATAATTTATGCAGTTGCAATTTACAGCACTGAAATACATGAAATGCAATGTAAACATCTAAAGAAAATGTGACTTGAAAAAACCTTTTTATCCATATTGCCTTCATTTAATTTTCTTCATTATAATAGGCTTTTTCTCATTTTATAAACATAAGAAACATCATATTCTGAACCCCTGAAACATCCACTAAATATCTACATAAATGTTTCCTGAATAGATACAAATAATATGAATATTCTTATATTTTGGGTTAAACTAAAATTGCATTAAAGCAAAAGAAAATAAATGCAACAAGACAATGCACGTTTTTGTTGATTTATACTTCACAGGTTTTTTACTACACCTTTATAAATAAGATTGCATGTAAATTCATACTTTACCACACATAAGCAGTGTTTAAAAGTTTGTCAGTAGAAAATCAACTGGCTATGCCAAAGTCAAGAATAAAGCTGCCTTCAGTGGAAATAGGAGATATTTAACTGAATCAGTTAGTTCCTTTATTTGGATGAATATCACTTTTATTACTTTCTATGTATTTTTAAGAAATTAATGATGTCATGACTATCAGCAACATAAACTTTAGCACAGTATGTTTGTTTACCACAGTGAAAAGATTTTTTAAATGTAAATATATAAATATATGCTATATCCACTTTTAACTTGAAAATATTCTTTTTTATTTCTTTCTGTTAAGAAAGAAATAACCTTTTGTCAAGTTTCTATTAACTTGAAAATATTCTTTTATTTCTTACATATCTGACTTTTCAAAGTCAGATACGTAAGACGCAAAATTTCAGCTCCTGCACTTCCTTGCTGTCACTGCATATTTTTGAAATGCTTCCTTTTCATGACTGGTCTAAGATTTGTGATATTTACAATACTATTATAGCTCTTCGAAAAATGTGATTTATATTTTCCTGCAGAAATCTGTAGATAGAAGATGAACATGGATTTTGTAAATACATAAAATTGATGTAAGATATCAGTTTGTCATTTCCGAGAGAGAGACAAGAAGAAAATATAACGAACAAAAATGGTAATTCTGTCTTTCCTAAATTACTTTATTTGGTCCACATGGCAGAATGAAAACAAAACAAAAGTAAATACTACAACAGAACATTTAAAAGAAAAATCTCATAACATCTGCAAGGAGGCCAGGGAGCCAAAAAAAAAAAAAAGGAAGTAAATTTCCTGAATTGTATGATTTCTTCACGAGGAAGAAAGACAACATTTTAGTTCAGCCACTGCTTTTCAATGAACACAATCAATTCAGCTACATAATGAGTGTATCTGATCAGAGGCCTTAATGATGAAAAGGAAAAGGCAGTACAGAAAATAGTTTGTCCTCTATCCCACACTGTTTTGGTTTCTGACTGATTCCCCAGTTTTGAAAATGCTGCTCCAGTAGAAGAGTTTCCATGGGATATTGATCTATAATTAACGTTTCCCGCTTTCATTTCCAACACTTCTTCAGAAAATGCCTGTGGGAGATGACTCTGCCACAGGGAGGGCAGGGATCAATCAGAGCCTAGTGCTGACATTTATACATGCTCAATTCTAATGATTCTATTTGATAGTTTATGGAAATTACACCTGTCTTTATTTTCCTCCGGCATATGTGGTTCAAATGAAGCCACATAGTGCCCTATAGCTAAAAGGGCAACACCAATACTGGGTAAACATTTTTACCTCTTTTTATTCATCTTCAACAATGATCATATATCTTTAGTTTTAGCATGGATCACAACAGATGAATAGAGTTGCTCTTCTGTATAGAGTTCAAATCTTATGTAGCAAGAAAAGGTGAATTCAGTACTGGAATTCATAGCTTTTGACTCCTGCCAGTGATGTTAAAGTGAAGGAAAAAAGACAGAAGGTATAGAGAAAACTATCTCGCTTGGTATAATAAAGACTCATAAATTCCAAGGTAAAATATTTCTTCTCCTTGAAACAATGTCTGTGTAAATTAGTGGCAGAAAATGACCAACTCAGGCTAGCTCTATTAGCTCCCTACTTTCATAAAGCCAAAAAAATACATCATTTGATGTCTATTTTGCTTGCCGTACACTAGCTCACCAGCTGTTTATAAGCCTCCTGCAAGTAGCAGAAAAACATCTGAAACTCTCCTTTTTATGTCATCCGCTAAATTCTATTTTTGTTAAAGGGCAGAATTACAAAAATAGAAGGGGGAAAGGGGAAGTGGTAGATTGACTCATGTGAGGGATGTGACAAGGTGATTCCTGCAGGCAGAAAGGGACGTAGAGTAATTGCTTCCAAGAAAGCCACAGGATTATCTTTTATTAGCTCCCCTATAGGCTATGGTCATGTGTATTGCAATTTGAAAATGTAGTAGAACAATTTCAGCTTTGCTTAATTAGGACCTGATGCTGTGAATCCCTGAGTGCCCTCAGCAGCCATAGGTTCAGATGGATGCTTAGAGCACTCAGTACCAGCTCAACTCAATCAAGTGTCACTACCAACCAACCACAAGATTAGGATTTATCCATACTTTTATATATATATTAAAAAAAACTTGCTTAAAGAAAATAATTTCCTTACACTCATCACTGGTAATATTTGCAAAGTTCAGATGTTTTAGAAGTTGTTTTTTTTTTCATAAATGCATTGGTTTTTTATCTCAAACATGCAGATAGAATCACAATGGCAGAAAAGGCCAGGGAAAATTATATGGTATGCTCTTCTGCTTTCGTCTTCCAAAAGACATGGTCTTCCATAAAATTAAGCAACCTAGTACATTTTGAAAATTACATTTGCAATAATAAATATCACAAGTCCTGTATTCTCATAGCAATTCCATTAGTATCTTAATCCTGTGAATACAATATTAAGCATTGCAAGCAGCAGTTTATTTGATATTAATTTGTTTATAGTTTAATCTATGTTTTTTAGACTTGGTCTCCCATAAACTAGAGGCAAAACTAGATTTAGTTTTACCCATTCAGCAATTAAATCCAAATTTCCAAAAGTATGTATACATTTTTTAGAGGTTCAAAGTGCAACTGAGAACAGATTTTGTGTGTATTAAAGACAAGGGTGTTGACAACTGTTTATCTGTGTATGTATATATACTATTCAGAGAAAAATTAAACCTTTTTCCAGTTTTGCTCTTAGAAACAAGAAAAAAAATTTAATATAGTAATTGAGTTAACAATTATTACTGAACAATCTGAATATTATATTTCTCAGCTCCTACTGGAAGGAAAAAACCTTAGGAAAAAGAAGCAGTGTAAGTTTTGCCCTACTGAAAGCCAAAAAAAAAAACACCCACAAAAAAAAACCCAAACAAAAACCAACACAAAAAAAAAGGAAAAACAAAGTTTAAAAAGAGAGAAAACAGAGTCAGGAATCAAATGAATCCTGAATTTTGCAAAAATCAAACTCTTCTACAGATTAGCGTACCTCTGAAGTGCAAGTAAGGAACCAAAAAAACCTCCAACCTGTGACCCATGTATAGTGAACAAAAAAAATCAGATTCTGATTGATGTGGCATCAACTGTTTAGGATTCATTTTTCTAGTCCATTCTATCCCAAATCAGAACAGATACACAAGATATTTCCAACTGAGATCTTCCAGTAGGTGGTGGACATCATGGAAGAAGTATTTTCATGTTGTTGTGCTGTTTTTCTGTATGACAGCTAAAGTAGAACTAATTTTAGAAACTTGGCTATGTTTTTTAAATTTCTACAGGTGAGAGATAACAGTATGTTTTCACACTGTTTACAGGTGACGACTGTATGATAAACATCTGCAGTATAAATCCCATTTTTATCAAGAGCTACATCCTTAATTATCTTAAAATTCTGCAACTGACCATCATCATACCTACTCTAAGGTTCATATGTTTTTTAATATATGCTTGGCACTATAGTTTTTTCTGTAAGCAATTTTTCATGAAAAGTAATCTTTCTCCCAGTCTAGGGAATATTCAGTTTGAGAAAATTCACATTCATTACATCAGTTAAACACTGATTTTCAAAAAGCAATTTTCACATCTAAGTTTACTCTCTGCTTCCACTGATCCACATTAATTTTTAAAAATATAAGTAGAATTCAGTTTAGTTTTTCTTATTCTTAAGGCTGATCCTATTCAGTCTTCTTGAATGAAACAATATTAATACAGAACCTTACAAAATGGCATTCCCATACTCAAATTTCCTTTCACCCTTTTCTATAATTCTGTCTTTTCTTGATGAATAACTTTTTGAAATTAAGTTCTCAGAGCCTAAAAAACAGTATGCAAGAAGATATTAACAGAGTATCTTAACGCTATTAAAATATTTCAGGATGTTTAGAATTGTTTTTAAATGCCCCATGATTTTCCTTTTGTAGCACGCTGAACGGCTGTTTTTGCTGAGCTGTCTCAAACATTGCCCAACTCTCTTCCCTCAGTGTCTACAATTAATTTACCAATGTGTGTGAAGAATCCAAGCGATCCCCTCTAGCAGGCACTACCCCATCAGCACTGAATTTCACCTGCCACCCTCAATAAATTGACAACCATTCACTCCAACCCACACATGCTGAGAACTGAACTACAGGACTCAGCAAATAACTTCTCCCCATCTCTCTCTCTCTGTGTGCCTCTCTCTCTTAATTCAAAATCTCACCATAAGCTTCTCAACAAAGCCTGTGGGAAAAAAGTCTTGGCTAATTGAATAAGTTTCAAAGTTTTAAGAAATTTTCTTTTTACTGGGAAGATGAAAATTAGGATGGAGTGTATTTTCCCTAAATGGTGTGTATTATTTCGAAGTATAACTAGTTCAGGGAAGTCTTATAACCTTTACTATGGAAGCAGGATGATCAACAGTCATCTGTGAGAAAAGGTTTCACATAATTTTTCCTCCTAGAATTAATGACCTCCTCAGAGATAATATTTTTTCATGAAGAGGAGGATGTGACAGGATACTGGTACAATCACCATGGCAGTAGCTATTAGATCTGAATTTTAAGATATCATGATCTAGAAATCACCAGTTTGTCTTCTGTGCCTGTTCACTTTATCTCATTCCAACAAAACACATGAGGCTGTGACAGCAAAGAGGTAAAGCTTTCCGTAAGCAAAAGCTGGATATTTAAGCAACAGCATCACAAGACTTTGGGAGGTCTGGCATTTGATGCCTCCAGGGGACAGTGCAGAAGCCTTAATGAAAAAAGCAGGACATAGGTCTGCAGAGGGAGTAGTATAGACCAGTCTGGGGCTGGAAGGATCTGCAAAAGATTCATGTAGTTTCAGTAAGCACTGATCTGCTTTGTAAGGAGAGGGATCTGAGAGAAACAGATCAAAGTCTGCCGCTGAGGCTTGTGAAGGTGTATTGGATCAGCAGCTGCTTACATAAATGGCTTCATTGTGCACACAAGGTCTACACAGGTAGAATATATGTATACATCCTCTCAAACTTAACCAAGGCCAGTTTTCTGACATATGATGAAAAAAATATTAACTAAAATTTTCTTGCAGATTCAAAATGAACTCTTTGTTTTGTTTGTTTCTGTAGGGCACATAGGGCAGTCGACATACCAAGTTTTGTAGATGCCACTTTTCATAATGAATACTTGAACTAAATATTGTAAAATCCTTACCACTAATCAGTGGGAGAAGAATATATATAAAGTCTGCTCACTCTCTTGTGAAGGTCATGAAACATTTCAGATAGTGCCAAGTAGTTCACAATTCAACATTTTGACAGAAATACATGGTAAGACTTCTTTTTTCTTCTACTCATGCTACTTTTTATGGGTTTTTTTTTCTTATTAATTTAAAAATATAGAAAACTTGTAACAGCAGAAAAGTATCTGAAACGTCTCAGAAACACTGCTTTGATTCTCATATCATGTGTTGAAAGTTCTGATGTAAACTCTGCTTAAAGGACCTCTACATGTGATATGGATCTGGTACCCTCAGGGACTATTCTGTCATTCTGAAAGGCTTCTAGGGCAGCTGTTCTTTCTAGAAAGGTACAGAATCTAATTTTGAAATACTCAGACTTTAATTTCCACACAAGGCTGGAATAGGTTTATTACAGAAAGGCTAATGTCCTGGACATGTACACATAAAAATCTATCACAGAGCTTACAATGTCTTAAAAAATTAGTTTGTCTAAATATTTTGCAGCTTTAAAAGATTTCTTCTTGAAACAGATCTGATGGGGGAAACAAGGTAATCTCCTTCTGTAGAGGAGGAACTGCCCCTCTAAACCTCTGACAAGAGACTGAGAGGACAGAAAACTCTTGGACACCAAGTGTACTTCCTCCTCATCCATCAGAACAAACATGGTGACTTTTTCAAGTGCCTGAAGTTGATTAAACTACTTTCACCTTGATGTTTGACTAAATGGTTTGTAAAATACATAAAAATACCCACAAAGGTAAAGGCTTCAGGACAATTTAAGTCTTTTGCAAAAAAAACCACATGTACAAAAGTATACTTTCTATACTTACTATACATATACTGTTATAAAGTATTTCCCTACTCAGATACTAGAGACAATTTGGTAAGTTGTATTTAACTGTTAGCTAATTAATACTTTGTTTCCTATTTAAATATATATTTTAAAAATTACCCTCATAATGGTTAAATACTAGAGCTTTAAAACTCTGCACCTGTGACTCTTGTATTACTCACTACCTTTACATATGTGACCCCAAAGTCTACTTTGTATCATACATTAATGTCTTAAAACAATTTTAAATTTGTCATACTCTTAAGCAAGTAAATGTATTTATATTGTGCTAATATTACAAAATATGCAGTATCAACTAGCATGCTGTAAGTTATTTTTATGAATAATTATAACCTATGGAAATAAAAATTAATATATGAGAAAATAAAACAATTAAAATAAGCTGTTATTTGAACTTATGTACCCCAGGATTCCTTTAAACCCCTTATTGTAGAACTCTGTAGATTTGTTAACTGTTCTTAGTGCATTACCTATATCTCAACTCTTTCATTTTTGGATACAAACACATTTTCCTTGGATAGCATAAGCATCCTCCCAGATTCCTCAGGTTGCTTTGAATTCAGTTTTTTTTTATTCAGAAAGATCTTTATATCACACAGGTATGCATGAAAATTTCCTTCACAGGAAGATAAATCAACAACCTTTGGTCTTATTATTTTCTTTTCTATTCTAATCACTGGAATACAACCCATATTGTTATTGTGCCCATGTGGAGGCATTCCTACTGCCTCAGGTAGCATTCTTCCTAAATGGTAGTACTCTCCAGTTGAGATAAACTTCAAACTTGCCTGTGATCTAACAGTCTATTACAAGGACTGGCTAAAGAAGAGCCTAGAATATAAAAAAATGCTTTATTTAAAAAAATGCAATGGAAATTTTGATGATTCCTTAGTACCAGCTAAGTATTTTTCGAAGACCATGCTACTCAAAGAACTTTTTAAAGTTTTTTAACTTGACAAAGCCTAAGGAGAGTAACTGACACAAACTCCTCTTGGCCATAGCTGTGACTGGAAGCTGAAAGTATTTTATAACCCATGATGACAAATACCCTGTTAAAATAATGCAGATTTGGGACATGATTTTTTAAAATTCTGTTTGCAGTCTAAGCCCTGCTAACACTCAACTTTATCACATTACGTTGCTTGTTTTCCTGGGTCTCACATAGTCACATGTCACTGCACACAGGATATACTACAGTGAATATCAGTATGAACTGCTTAAAATGTCCAAAGAATTTAGGAAAAAGAACATAACAATGGAAAAATAAAAACTAGGTCCTATATAGGAGAGCAGGCAACCTAGGGATGCATTCAGCCTTGTGTTCAAAATGAGCTCATATTTTAACTGTCTTCCAACCCTTACATGTGAAATCTGGAATGCAACTAGGGTTTTGCAAGGCTCATAGATTGCACAAAAGGAAGAATAACATGAATAATTACAACAAATCCTCAAAAGTCCTCAAATAGTAGCTTAAGCTGTTTAAGTCTAGAGCAGCTACTCAGAGGCAGAGTGAGAAATCTAATAATGAATTTGAACACATATTCAGTGTCAGCTGAAAGACAAAAATTATTACCTGGAAATGCATCCATTAAAATCAAAAGCCTGAAAAAGTAAATCAAGGCCTTTTATGGAAGGCAGCTGAGTAGGTCAGGTGGAACCGTACACAAGCTACACATTGTGAGTATTTATTCATTATGCATTTATGGCCAGGATGGTTACAGCATAATGTTTTTTGTTTTCCCAAATGAAGCCATTTTTTCATGCAATATATTGTTCATTACTAATCTGAAGATTTGTAAAATATATGGAAAATCATATAAAATGCATGTCTTCACAGATATTGCACATGCCTGAATTTTATATTGGTCATTACTACAAAATGTTTAAAAAATCTCCAATTGTAAATGAAAACAAGAAATGGAAACAATAATAGAGTTCATATACATTAATAATACAATGCATCTAAAGCATAAAAATATATAGTGAGCTACTGAAATCACAACTAGTTTCTCTTTTTTATGTTAATTACGTGACAAAACAAAAAAGCATGGATTTCTCCCAATGAAATTGCAGACAGACTTAGTCTGATTAAACTAAAATACCTTAATTTATTTGCTGTGTTTGCAGCCACATAGAAATGAGTTATGAATTTCACAGTGTTTACATTCTATTTTCATTACTATTACATTAACTGTCTCATAGTTTCAAAATACTTTAATGATTATCACTTAACTCTGCTTACTGTCCTTCACAGGCAGTTTTCCCCTGTTCCATTATTTAAAATTCCTTTCATTTGGTTAAACATGCTGCATTTCAGTTTACTGTGAAATTATGTTTTATTATGGTATACATTTGGTAGTTTTTTACAACATAAAATAATGACACAAGTTGGCAGCTAGGCAGAAGCTTTAAATTTAGACAGAGAGGCTCCACAAGCACAGCTCATACGAGGAATTTTTCATTCCCTATTATCAACAATAAGGCCCATGGACCCATAAGACACCTTAAATACTATTATTTTACTGTAAATGAGCCCAGTAACAATGGCCTGACTCTAAATATCTTCCATCTTTGCAACAAAACCTGTACTTACATAGAAGTGCATGTTTCACCATACTTGAATGCATCAAAGTAATGCTTTTAATCTTGCTTGTAACACTCACGCTCATGTTGATAACTGTTCTCCAATTAATAAAATGAACTGCAAACACAAAGTCTTAAGTTTATGTTATTTTTTTCAACACTTGGTTGTGGAAACATGGAATTAAATCCAGATCCAGATGTCCTTCCCTGTGTGTTATAGATTCATGCAAGCTCACACATGAGGAAAGGCTTAGCTTCAAGCACATGAAAGTCAGAAGTTCATTATCTAAATGGGATATTATTAAAATTTGGATTAAAGCGGCCTCACCAGATGTTTAATCTTGTGAAATGCTTAAAAGCAGCACCAAGTCAGACTTGGTGTCAACTGCTTGCTCTCTTTTTGATCAAGAATTGCTAAACAATACTTTTTCTAGTATTTTGAGAATTTAAATAAAATATGACTAGTGTTTTGGAAGGGCAGTTTTTATTTCACCTGATTTTGCTGGCAAAAAATTTATCAACTTTCTGATACATAACAGTATCATAGATGATTTTAAGAGCTGCATTTTCAGATAATGCCCAAATAACTCTCAAGGTTTTTATCAGCCTATATTTTACTGACCCAAAATACAAACACAATCTCAGTGACAAGGGATCTGACAAAGAACCTCTAAGCAATGCCATCTGTGATGAGAATCTGACATGCTCAGCTTTAGAAAGGTCAGTGCAGAAGGACAACCTTGCTTGCCGTATCCATCACAACAAAATTCAGCAGTCTGGATAAAGAAAATACTCTCCTTTAGTCTGGTCAGTCATACAACATCAAGATATACTATTAATAAGTCCTAACATGGTTGCAAATATTGATTTTTCTTCGCTGTCACCTTCAAATCTGCATAATACTCCAGTCTGGGAGACTACATCAAACTGTTTGACATTGTTGAAAGAATGAATTAGAAAAGTTATCAGAAAAAAGTACTTCAGGAAATAGTGTTTTCTTTAAATCATAGCATTTAAAAGGCCTCAAAGTATTTGTAAAATAATGTTTATTTTTAATTGAAAAAATTCATGTAAGCTTAAATTCTGGCTAACTAGTTACAAAGTTGTTCAGCCAAACAACCCCTAGGCCATGAACCTGCTTTAACTGTTTTATTCCTTCATGAGTTACTCAATCCTGTCTGTGCAGACAACGCCCTTCAGCAACTTTTCAGAGCTTCTGATCTGCAGGAACACTTTGACCTTCTGTATGCCTCTTCAAAATGTGACAGCAAGGTAGAATTATTCACACTTTGCTTTGCTCAGAGTTCAACTTTTTCCATGGACATGTCAGAAAAATAACTACAGTAATCTGGCAACATTTGAGCCTTGAAGGAAGCTCAGCATTACCTTTTTACTTTCATAGGTAACCATGAAAAATTCAAGTACAAACACTACATAGAAATAAGAATGAATGCAATGAACCCTGTGCAGAATTAAGGAAAATTATGTGGGAAAAAAACAGTAGAAGTAACATGACAGAAAGCTAAAAAGTGCTTTATTGAAACCAACATCAAGCACTGCTTGATCTCTGTAGTACACTAGGTGTAACTGATCAGTCAGAAGTCTACAAAAGAGTATAAATGTGGCCCAAACTCTCCCATTACCTTCCACTGTGGAAATACTATGTACAATAATGATTCATAAATTATGATGATTTTTTCCTTTGGCAGGATGCAGCAGTTAAGTAAATTTGAATTAAATAATTCATTCAGTTCTTTAAATAGTTCATGATATATTTTAACCACCAAGGTAACTAACAATAAGCAGATAATAACTTCCAGAAGTACTACATGCTATAATGCTTTCATCCATGCATAGCTGTTTCTCCTTTTCATTTTACTAGAATTGAAGGAAAAATTCAGCAATATTTAGCATGCTGACTAGAAGGTCTCCTGCAACCAATCTAGTGCAACAGTCTACAGCTATAAGTACAAACACAAAATAAATCTGGACTACGAAGAAGACACTCAAACCTATGATAATCACCAACCTTAAAAATACATTTGCAGTGATTAAATGAGTCAAATTTGATAAGAATGATTGAAAGATTATCACATCTTTTAGCTGCTGTAGTGCCACCTAATGAGCATAAACCACTAAAGTCACCTCAAACATACCACTGTTTTAAAGAATGCTTTAAAACGAGTACTCCAAACAAAATATAGAGTGTGACACAGTGTGGACAGTGTGATGCCACTCTTCATGCATGCTAGTTTAGTATTTCTAAGTCCCATTGGAATGGTGGGGAGCAAGGAACCACTTAAGGCTGTTATTAAGTTAAACTGTAAACGTATTTTACATCATCATCATCTGTGCCATGGGCTTCTTTAAACAAAACGTAGCACATGAAAGCTAGACAATTATTGGTAAAATATGTGGAAATGCCCCTTAGCTCTCTGGCTAGTCCCCCTTGCTTGTGATACTTTCTAATATGTCATTTTTTCCCACAGGGGTTCCTGTATAATGAGCAGCCTCGCCTGCAGAGTCAGGGCAGAGTCACACACACACACTTAGGAGGGCTCTGGTCCCACCTCTTCCATATGGAGATGGTGGTAGCTGGCACATCCCTGTGCCAAACACACATAAAGGTGGGGACACTTACTGGCTACAGCTGTCATTCATCTCCTCCGTGAATAAAGGAGCAAGTTGTCATATTATTGTTTTGCGTATACTCTGGAATAGATGGTGTCTGAATTGTGAATAAAGGTGTGCTGCAGTTTGGCAATCATTGTTCTGGACTAAAACAAGAGCAGCAGACGGTTTTGCTATACCCAAAATCAATTCAGACTTGGCTGTAGCCCATTGCTGGTACTGTGTAGCTCCACAATTGCCAAGAAGTCCAACTAGAACATTTGCATTAGAGTGATGCCCCCCATCTATTGTGCAATCATAAATACTGCAAGCACTGCACACTCCTATTTTAGCTCAGTGCTTTCCAGACAGTCAAGATGAACAGTGACCCCCACACATTTTTAGAGCATGAAATGTATTCAACCTTCTGATCCTGACAGCTTGCATGAAGCTCTCACAGGCCCCAGCTACAGGATGTAAAGCCTGGCAGGAAACACAGCCAAAGCAAAGCAAAGCAAAGCCACTGCTGTCCTAAAAGTCCTTTGGGGTCACAGACAACCAGTGCAAGTCAAAGCACACCACTTGGAACCTTCACCCGTGCTCTGAGACCAGCTTCCTGAGAAACCAGCCTGGCCTGAAGGGATGTTTGCACCGTCCACCACTTCAGATGTGCTAAGCACTACTTGGTTACAGTTATGACTCTAAATTAAAATATCTACTATTTGGAAAAAAAATTGCATCCTTCACTTTAAAAAGGTAACAGCTTCTGGATGATACAACTGTCAAGGCAGATCACTTTACGAATGAGTTCCAGCTACCTTGACAATATCATTTTTAGTACAGAAGCAGACAAAAAAGTCCAGAAACACAACAGGACAAAGGAAAACTGAATTTCAATTGTAAAGTTCTCTCTTTTAATCCTGTGATTACAGTAACTTTTAAATAATGCAATGTTCAGCTATTGTTTTTGAAGTATAATAATATGGAGCTAAATGCTATAGATAGAATTAAAAAACCCAACTCTGAAAACAGCCCAATGATTCCTGAGTAGTATTGTACAATACAACCCAGCAACACTTCAGTATTGTTTTCAGCAAAAGCAGAGCAGAAATGACACAGCTGAAGTGTCTAGGAAAACTGACAACTCTAAGATATAAGAATGTGTAATTCAGAGAAACTACACATCCCACACAGCCACATATTTCAGGCACTTGTGAAGGAATACTTAAAAATAATAATAATAACAAAAAAAGAGTTAACGGAAGTTAAGAATTACATGCAATTCTAACCAGTTGAAGTTTTCTCTTCTGTTCCATTTCCATACATGTTACACCATTACTTCATCCTTTCAATAATCTTTCTCAAAACATTTGATCACCTGAAAAATCACAGTTCACCCAGCTACTGTTCATGCAAGCTCTCAGATTTGTGGGAAAAAAAGTGGGTTGTGGCAGGTGATTTCCATGGTCAAAACATACTGTACAAAAGATTTAAGAAAAATGAACCATCACATATCATGTGGGAGATTGTTAATTGCCAGAACTTCTCCGAGGTTCCACTGGAAAGGAGGAAGAGAGAAAAGTGGAATATAAGCATGATGCAAAACACAAATAGTATAATAGTATAGATTCAAATTTGTATAAGATCTTCATTAACAAAGGTATTTCTAAGAGAAAAATTTCAATTGACTCTAAATTAAAGTTACAATATTGGCCTATATGAAACATTTTGCACTTTGCCTATGACACATGCAAATAATTTTGATTCATTTTTTTTCTCACCTACACTGTGCAGGATGCCGTATATGGTTTAACCCCTACTGCTAATTGACTTTTATAAATTACTCCTATTTGTAAATAATTCCTAGATAATTTGTGAAATACTTTCCTCCATTTGAGGGAAAAGATAAACCAAAACACAACTCCCAAAGAAAAACAAAGGCCTTAAGGGTTTTTTTTGGATTTAAAGAAAAGTATAATAATTTCAAAAACACAAGCAGCTGGTGGATTGGCATGTGAAGGCTGATGACAGGTCTGTGGAATTTATGGAACATATATGCACTTGTATATTTCCATTCAGAATAAAAAGAAAACTGAGCTACCTATTGCTTACCCTAAAGCAGCGTGAACGTCAGAACTATATTTATATAGTTTTATAGTTTATATTTTATAGTCAGATCTGTCTCAGATAAGAAAAGGACACCCATGCTATTGCTATTGGTTACCATCTAACCTGGTATATTTACACAAATGTGTCTAAAGATCACCCACAGCACATCACAACCTCAAGTGTCCATCACCTTCCAAATATATAACAGGCATTTGACTTCCACCATGAAAGATCAAGAGACTCACAAATGATAATGCTGCAGTATAACATCTTTTTTATGGAATGTTATGACAACTTATTTGGAAACATAGGGTTTGTATCTTGCAGAAGAGAAATGCTTCTGTCAAGGGGAAAACTTGTGGGTATATTGTGATGAAAGATTCTTCTGCTCAGTTTCTTATGCCTGCACCTGGTGGAGCCATTTATAGCAGTTTGCCATCATAAGCATACTGACCTAAAATGGAAATAAGAACCATTACAGAATGAGATGCGTAAGCTTTCTCAAATAAAACATGCAGGCAGCCATCAGCAGAACTAAATCCATATGATCAACCTGAAGTATGCTCTAAAGCAGCTGTGTGTTGATTATACTGTAAGAGAGAAACTGCAGCTGGAAAAATCTTCAACAACTTCATGTCTTTGCCATCTGATTATAAAGGAGTAGGAACAGAGAGAGAGTAAATATCAACTGCACCGTGCTTCACCACAGCTTCTTTATGAATTAAATAAATTGCAGTACATTTTTGAGTTTAGAAGAACCAGACATTCCTTCATGAACCAGCTATTTAGACAGTCTTCCTTCTTAAATGCATGTTAAGTACTTTGTTTTATGGGACAGTATATATTGCTTCCATTTATTTGCCCACTTGTCTGTCTCTGAAAACCTGATTGACACTCTTCCTAAAGCTCTCCCTGCTGTCATCCACCTGTCTTCTCTACCTACTTAGACTCACATTCAAAGTGTTCCCTCTGCCTTGCTCAACTTTTACACAGTTCTGGATTATTTCTACTTACATCCCATTTGCCCTCTCTACAAATTCCAAGAAAATGTTACCTTTCCTCCTCTTTTGTTACCTGCCTTGGGATTTAAAATCATGAATTCTGAGCACCATACTAGCTCACTCACTTCACTCAGGCTTTACTGTGCTCTTCTTGCCGGCCTTTTCCAAACCAACAGCTTCCATGGCAGATTGAAGCCTTTCTGGCACTGGCCCACATGAGTCTACACAGTGTGTTACAGGAGATAATGAGTTTGTTCTGCCCATGCTATGACCTAGCCAAGACCTGCTTTACATGGAGCTAAGCCTGAATTTAAAAAGCCCTCCTGAGGTAATGAAATACATCAGATCAAACTCAGTGTTCTGTCAACAGACACAGATATTTCGGACTCAGATCAACTCACATTGCACTTTCTCAGAGCCCACATGAGAGAATCTAAATACACCTATGGAATATCTTAAGAGACACTTCCTCATTCTTCTAGTTCTTTTTCCTGTCACAAACTCCACATTGCATTCATATGAATGTGTGGAAACCATTCCTGGATGAAGAAAAAAACACAAGAGTACTCAAGAATACTCCTTCTTTTTACTCTTGGTATTTCCTCAGTAGTTTTGGAGGGTTTGGGATTTAAAAATAAATTTTAAAATCTTCTTTGCACAAAACTACTTCTGAAGGTGCAAAAGCACCTGAGTCAGCACTGCTTAGGACAATGTGGGTGTAGAGGATCATTAGCCTAGGCTGTTCCTCACTTAGGTGCAGCTGCTTTGCTTCTGATGCTGCCCCTTTTTTTTTTGAGAGTCCTATTTCCACACATTGAATACATTAACCATCATGTCATGAGTTACAGTGTCTCATTCTGGACTCTCCAGTACAAAGGAGACACAGACACATGGAAGGAAGTTCAGCAAAGGGCCATGAAGGTTCTTGCGGGGCACCTTTCATACCAGAAGTTGAGACAGCAGGGACTGTTCAGCCTGGAGAAAAAGGGATTCAGGAAGGATCTCATCAGGGTAAATAACTGATGAGAAAGAGTAACAAGAAAAAACTAGACTCTTGTCAGTGGTTCCCAGAGACAGGACAAGGACAGGACAAGGGACAATGAGTACAAATTGACAGAAATTGACTTAAAGGAAATTCTCTTTTTACGTAAGAAAAATCTTTCTCTCTGTGAAGTTTGTAAGGCAATGGAACAGGCTGTCCAGAGGAGTCTTGGAATCTCCTTGGAGACATTAAAAATCCAGCTGAACACAGCCCTGGGTAATCTGCTTTAGCTAGTCATTCTTTGAGAAAGGGAGTTAGACTACATTACCTCCAGGGATGCCTCCCAGACTTCAACAATTCTGTGATATCTATAAACTTTTGGGCCATTTCTTGTTTTTCAAACTGTTCACGACTCCCTCTTCTTTCTCCTTCTCCCATTCCTGACAATTTGTTTCACTTTTTCTTGGAAGGCTCATTAATGACACCCAACAGCAAAGTCAGCTCAAACCAGATAGCAGTTCACCATAATGTTCCTTGGATTTTTTGGAAGTTTTGCATTTCTGAGCAATGCCACATGCAAGAAATCCAGAGGAGAGCTAATTCTGCTGACTGCACCCCCCAGATAATCAATAAAAGAAAGTTGATTTCATTTCTTTTCTCTCAATTCCTTCTGCCCATTTGCCACCTTTGTCTATAATGCCTCTGGGTGTTTTTTACTAGTTCATGCTCATTCTGACTAAACCCAAACCACTTCTATGATTCTCACTTATTTATCATAATAAGCAAAACCTGCCTTTTAACCTGGAACATCCAAGTAAAGAAGGCCTTAAAATCCTGATTTTAATGGAAGATTTACCAAATTTTAACTTCATTATTTTTTCAGTTGCTTTACTCATTGCAAAATCAACCTATCCTGAATACAAGACTCCCCTCTCCCACTTCTATAGACCTTGGATAAACAACAGATCTGATCATTCTCTCATTAATCCTGACAGCTTTGGTGGAATTATTCATTGCTTTTGTAGATGCAATCAGGGGAAAAAGCTGGTGTTCCATGATGCAAGACTTACATCAAAGTCCTGGAGCACTAATCACCATGCGTTCTACTGCTCTTTTTAAAAATACTGTATTTAATTATTGTTACAAGAATGGTTGAGCAAAAGCTTCAAACCTGGTTATATAGAGCCATACATGCAAGCTGACATAAAGGAAAAACTTCAAAGAGCCCAGTTTGTCCAATTGAGACAGGCTAGATTCAATTAAAGATAAGAAAAACGCAATGTAGTAAATTATTTAATCAACTTCATGTCTGCTTTACTAGAGATTGCAGTATAATTTAGCTGTTTCTAATAAAATTTTACTTTATCACAAATCCAAACAAATAAATTGAAACATCATCCTGCTTCATGAAAAATACACACTACCAATGATATAAAAAATACTTTT
The DNA here is from genome assembly GCA_013399835.1 of Leptocoma aspasia. Classification (NCBI taxonomy): domain Eukaryota; kingdom Metazoa; phylum Chordata; class Aves; order Passeriformes; family Nectariniidae; genus Leptocoma; species Leptocoma aspasia. Next base: position 141,200 of record VXAX01005465.1, on the reverse strand, counting down.
TCTGCATTCTGTTATATAAGCTGGTATTGCCAAAAGTTACAGAGTGCTTAAAATATGTAATTATACTGAATAACAGGGACAAAGCCCTGAGGAATTTTAAAGTCACAGATAAAAGCCAGCACAGTGGATGTAGCTCTGCAGCAGGGACACTGCCATTAGTGCTGCTTGACTTTACTACTAGAAGTAGACTGACAGGTTAAAATCTAGCTATGATAGAAGCAGGCACAACTCAAAATGATTGAAAAGCTGTCTGGAACAGAAAGCAGGGAGGTCCTGCTGGATAAGGTGCTCCTATCAACTCAGTGCTTGCTGGGCCTATTGATGCCATGACAGAGACCTTCTACACCCCCCCATCAACAGACACATCTCAGTGGTGATTATGTCAGGACAAGGAAGCAAGCTCACATGGATTTTCCACTAGACAGGTACTCCTTCCAGGTATCCCTGGCCTATAAGTAATTTTTCCAGGTTTTTCTGCTCATGCTCTTCTAAGAACAGGAAAGGAAACGAAGGCAGAATAATTTATTCTTGTTGAGGACTGAAAAAAACCGTAAATACTAGATATCACTTCCCATGTAAAAGGACAGAGTCTGAAAACAAGACCCATGAAAAAAACATCCAAAGGCAGGAAAGCACCTGTGCAAGTTTTGCTATAAAATAAAACACACGTAAGACCAGTTTGGAAACTCCATCACTTAGCTACTGGATGTGAGCCATGTAAAAAAAAAAAAATCCAATGACAAAGAGAAGTGAAATGCAAATGCACAACTAATCAATGAAGATAAATGAATAATGAAAACTACACTTGTCATTTGTTGGGCCCGAAACAAGAGCATTTCAATGTATGAAGAAATATGGTTGCTGCTGTTGAAATGGACAGAAGTTCTGTATGAGGTTGCTTTCATTATCCATAAAACAGCAAATATTTTAATGCTTTCAAGGAACATTATAGCTTTAGTGAACTTACATGGAAAAATAATATGACATGGTAGTCTACTATTTATTTTTAAGAACAAATAAACTGCTTATACTAGAGTGTAATATATTCAAGGAAAATGTGAATGTTTTTGCCAGAAATAGTAAAAAATCTCCAACAAACAATTTTGCTTACATAACCACTTCAACAGTAAAAACCAGAAGAATTCTGCTTACCAACCAGCATACCCTTAAGTGCCACCCATCAGCTGGGCAGGAGCAAAGTAAATAAAATATTATATTATTACATTACTGCTGTTCCTGAAGCCATATCTTTACTTACTCCAGCCAAGGATCATTTTTCTATTTTTTTCCTATATTGAAGCAACAAATATGGGTAAACCTGTGGAAGCTAATTTCATCATCAGTGAAAATAAAACCTGAGCTTTCATATAAATCTCTCAGTTCTTAAATAAGAGCAGGAAATATTCTTGGAAAAAAATCCCATCCCTCCAATTATGAAAAAAGGTCCTGTTTTGTTACTGAATCATATAGTTTGACATATCTGCTTAAGGTTCTCTTGCTTACACGGGCACAAATAAGGAATAACTCTATGAAAACTTATATAACAGATCTGGTACAAAAGTCATGCAAACAAATGGAATATCCAGCATAATTTGTTCTAAGACAGTGGTGAAACACCTGTTAGACATTCTGAACTACATCTTTCAGGAGGCACTGCAGTCTAAATGAAACCAATGTGATACAGGAGATCTATTCTAGTAAGGAAGACAGAAAACAAATGTCAAAAGACTAGAATTGCCTTGGGACAAAATTTGTGATTCCAGCTAGCTCTAATGTCATGTATTCAGATATGGTGGCTGCCATTTCCATCAAAAAGCCCCAAATAAACAAGATTGTAGCCTGAAGAGGTGACATTCTCAGTCCACTGCAGAGAGAGGCTGCTGTGCTCCAGATGCACATCTGGAACATCCACGAGACAGAAGAGCATTTGTGCAGAACTGTAGACAGAGTATCTGTGCAGTAATTAATAGCAGCAGCCTAGCAAGTGACTCACCCTGAGCTGATTCAGGAACACTGTTCCCTGCTTTTGTATGTGTAAACCTATTTGGAATAACTGATTAATTACAAAGGCATCACATTTGAGATAACCTGTCAGGTTCCCCAGATGCAAAGACCAATTTAAAGGTCACATTAAGATAAACCGAAGTTTAAAAATAATAGAGATGAAGGTAAACCCAGAATTTTGACATAGATTTTGCAAAGAACTATAAAACAAAAACAAAAAACAGGAAGGTTGCCTGAGTGTACAAGATTAATAAAATTACTTGCTTATCCCAAAAGCAGAATAAAGTGCAGCTAGACTATTAGACTATATTGGTCAAAATTTTTTTTCCTTAAAAAACCCCAGTGAAAGAGAATCCTCACTGTTTCCTCTTACTCAGCATTCCTGCATTTCATTCTCAAAGGCAAAGGTTTTCCTACATACCAAAACTAAAGTACGGGCCTTTGATTGGTTGTTACCTCAAGGATTTTTCTTGAAAACTAAATTGTTTATTACCTGTTTATACATATGGATGTCTTTTGTTTATAACAGTCTTTTGCATATTGAAAATATTTTATCATGAGTTCCATCATTTAGATGAAATAAATACATCTTCTCAGCTCAAAAGAGAATTTTCTATACCTCTTGCAATTTTGCAACTCTCCTCTGAGCATGCTATGCATTTTAGCTCTTTTCTAAAGTAGGGAGGCAAAGAGTGGATGCATTACTTCATAATTACTTCATAGTCAAGTCTGCATCACGTCTGGAGTGAAATTACTAACTTACATACCCTGCATATGGCAATCTGGTTAAGACAACCAGAATAACATCTGACGTTTATTTTTCAAAACCATCACTATTTTTTTGCTCACAAATTCTGTGGTCCACTCTAGCATTCAGATACTGATCTTATGAATAAATACCTTGTTCTTCATCCTAATTTTCTATTTGTCCATTTCCCTCTTCTCACTAATCATTTTACAGTTATTTATTACCAAATTTCAGCACGTGATACATAACAGCTAAAAATTTCCCAAGATAATGATCTTTCTTTCCTATTGTTGAAAAGCTACCCAACTGTCATATTTCATCCATAAAATACATAAAGTATACTTGTTAGTCTGCTGCAAAGTCATTTACAAAAATGTTGAAAAAAACCAGGCCCACTGCTGACCCTTCTCGGTAGTCAGATAGTGATAACACACCTTTAGGTATTGTTTCCAACTAGTTAGGTGCCTCATCTTAATTTCATCTAGATCATATTGACCTAATTTATTTATGGACTTCTTTGTGGGACAGTGTCAGAAACCTTGCCTGAAGTCAAAATTAATCCTATCTGTTCCCAGATCTGATTAACCCGGAAATCCCATCAAAGAAAGTAATTAGAGTACATTGATGTGATTGTTTTTGACAAAACCATTCTAGCTGTTTTTATTATTTTATCTTCTCAGTACAAACACACTGAATGCTAATAACTTGTTCCAGTAACTTCCCAGATGTTGAAATTACACTGATTCATCTGTAATTCTACAATAGCCTTTTTTTCCTTTTTTTAAGTTGGGTACTATGCTTGCTAAACAGGGATTAAACTGGCTAGGTTTTCTAAGTACTTAAGGGCAAATTTAATTGGATCCTGTCAACACGAATACATCACATTACATTAATATTCTTTAAATTATTCCTTCCCAATTCTGTTTGTACCTGCTTGATAATGTTAATGTTGTTTAGTTAAATACTTGCCTACAGAAAGGGGATTTTTTTTTTCTTGTTATTCTTTTTTGCTGAGTAATGGACCAGACCTATCCTTTTATAATTCTAATGCATCATTCTAACACCTTCAGAATTTTTCCCCCAAAGTTTTCATGTTTATTTATGTACCCTAATGCATCCATATTTTTGAGTATATTTCCTATGTTCCCTGCCAATTGTGGCAGTTTTCAGCTCTGCTTTTAATATGTTCTCTTTCAGTAAGTGCTATGTCTCCTTCACTTTATCCTTTAGATTATCTTCCCACGAGATCACTTCTACTAGGTTCCCAGGTCTATTAAAGTATCTTTTTGAAGCTCTTTTTGAAGTCAGTTGTTCATGTTCTACTACGTTTGCTTCTTCCTAAACCCATAAATATTGCCATTTTACAGTCACTTTCACCCAAATTGGCTTCCAAATGGAGATACTCACCTAGTTTAGGAAATCTCGTAGTCTCAGCCAAATCTGATTGTGATAATAACTTTCTTTATCTTTTAAAATAAACTTGTTCATATGTCAGACCTTCTCCATGCTTACACACTATTTTTGGAACTGACTATCCAATGCTCTCCAATTCAACCACACCAATTCATTCAGATGTTTCTAGTGTCTCCATTCTTCTGAGTAAGCTGCCTGCAACAGAGTCCAATAATGATAATGTCCCTTTTCTTTTCCTTTCACAGCCCCTGAAGGTGTGCCTTCAAGAATTCTACTTCTCACTTTCTTACTTGAACATCAGAAAAGTATAAACACATTTTTCAAATTAAATGTAACTCTACCAGTTTTTCTTGGCTTGTCTTCTCTAAACAGGTCTTGCCCTTCTAACCAACCAGTCCAAAATCATGTCATCTCTGCAATTCATACCAAGTAACATTTCTAGGTGCCCTTCAGACATTTCTGTAGAGAACTCTCAATGCTTAGAAGTTTTAATCTTCACTGTTCCCAACTATCCTTCTATAATTTTCGGATTCCTGCCTCAATTTTCAGATCTGTGAATAGTTCAGCCTATCAGTGATATCTTAACTTATGAGTAGGTCTTTATCATTAACACATTTCAAAATTGAGTGAAAGGGGCTGGAACACCTCTCCTGTGAGGAAAGGCTGAAAGAGCAGGGGTTGTTCAGCCTGGACAAGAGAAGGCTCAGGGGAGACCTTAGTGCAGCCTTTCAATAGTTAAAGGGACCACATGAGAAAGCTGGAGAGAGACTTTTTGCCAAAGCTTGTAGTGGCAGGACAAGAGACAGCTATTTTACACAGGAAGAGAGTAATTTAGATTGGATATCGGAAAAAACATTTTTTTACTATGGAGGTGGTGAGGCACTGGAACAGGTTGCTCAGATAAGTTGTGGATGCTCCATCCCTGGAAGTGTTCAAGGTCAGGTGAGATGGGATTCTGAGAAACCTGGCCTAAAGGATGATGTTCCTGCCTACAGATGGGTTGTACCAGATGATCTTGAAAAGATCCCTTCCTTTCCAAACCTTTCTATGGTTCTTTGCAATCTGACTGTCCTCTCCTCACAGCTGAGTGAGCTGAAAACTGAATGTGTTATCTTCCTGAAATTAATCAGAAGAGCTCTATTAATTGTGTGCCTATATATACACTTAGGCTAATAGAAGCAAAATCAAAAAGGAGAAAGGTTTACAAAATCTGTAAACCCCACAATAAAAGCCATTAACTATATTAATCAAGTCTATCAAAATTAGTACTTAAACTATTCTGTTACAGATACATTTTTTAGGATTTGACCATTTTTGTCATTGCTTTAGGCAGAAGCAATGCAATCCTAAGTGCCTTTTAAAGTAGTATGTATGATGTGAATACCTGCCAGTCATGCCCCTTGATTTCATTACAGCTGAAATTTTCATTAAATTATCTTCAGAACTGTGGGGAAATCCTGAATTATAAAGATCACAATGGAAAAAGTGTTAATTTAAGCTAAATCATTTAGTTTACACTAAAATAAGCATTGGAAGTGTGTATTCAGAACACAGGACAACACTTGCTGCATGGAAGTAATTGTGCAAAAGGGCTCTATCTGCAATAGGAAATTCCACCACTGACAATACAGCACTCAGATGCAATTTTGAGGCAATCTGCATAGCATCTTCATTTCCGAACATGTAAGAATTCTTTGTATTAAAAATACAGTAACCACATCTATCATTTTATGAGCATATCTAGCAATGGAAAAATACATCCACACATGCAAATATTTTCACAGTTATTTAATAATTTGAAATAAAGGCATAATCTGTATTATTGAAATGGATATAAGAGTTCTTAGAAAGTATCTATACATTTTGCATTATAAATGTAGTAGAAAAGGGCAATGAAAATTTAAAAGGATCCATTATATTCTAAAACCACTGCTTATATAAGACTGATTTAATATCTCAGATTAATACTAACTAAAAGACTGGGCATCTGAGTCAAAAATTTAGAACTCCTTTGTCCTAAAACCAAATTGAATGAAAAAAGAATTTCAAGAAATAATAAATTCCAGTAAGATTGAATATTTTTGTAATAGGCAATCCCATATTTCACATTTCACATACGCTACCGGAAAATAAACAAACTGAAACACTTATTTTGTAACTATCAGCTGGTAGAGAGCCATTATTTGCATTTTAGCAGTTTAATTTACATTTAATTAAGCTATTGTTGCATTCACATGAGAATTTATCAGTAGTCATTTTCTCAGTATTGTTTTATGCACAATTCTGATGCAGTAAAATTTTTTCAGCCTTCTGCAGCATAGCTTAATATTTAAGAGAGGGTTTCTTTTACATTTTACTGGCAAATGCCTGGCAATTTAACAATCTCTCTACAGTACAAACATTTATGAAAATGTCAATCATTGTGGCTTACACATGCTTAAAAATATTTAAAGTTTCACCAAAAGGTGGTAAGCTCAGCTTCTTGTCCTGTTTTTGGTAAGATAATAGGCTGCTATCATTGAAAGTTCTCCCATGTTTTTCAACTCCTTTTAGCTGCACCTAAATATGGAGAGAAGGCAGCTTTCTTTAATGTCTATTTAAAGGTTCCGCTAAAATGACCTTATCTCCAACTCATTTTGAGTTTATTCTTGCATTCTCTTCAAGAAGACAGGGGAGATGGCTTCTGGGGTCTTTAAGGTTACGTAAACCTAATCCTTAAAACCACAGTATATGTTAAGTCTTTCCCACCACAAGACAGCATTATTAAAAAGAAAAAACTAAAACTATCAGAGACAGCAGGAAAGCATTTAATTTATTCCATTTACTCCATTATTTCCAAAGGTGTCTAAATCTAGTGTTGTTTCAGAGATGGTGCAAAGTGACTTCCTCACACTGTGCTGAAGAGGGTAAAACAGAGAAACACTTTTTTCATAGTTTATCTTATTATAGCGAATTAGATAACGGCTGTTTATAAAGAATAGGGTGCTTTGGTGCAGAGAAGAAACAGAAATGAAAGAAGAGGAAGAGAAGCTGCAAAGATCTAAATACTGAGAGATAACCTCTCTTCAGTAGAAGACAACTTAAATAAGCTATAGCACAATAACCCTCGGAACTGCACAAACATTCCTGACGAAGCCAAAAGGCCCAATGCAAACATCTAAAAGAAAGAGGAACATTAAAATCAACAAAAGACCCACTAGATTCAGCAATACCGAGATTTCCTTAGGATGCAGTAACACCATCCCTCCACTATCCCAATTCACTAAAAATGTCAAACCTCAAATAAACTGTAGTGGTGAAAATATTGAAAAGAAGTCTTGAAAAGAAGTCTTGGAAAGTGTAATGTAGTCTATGAAAAAGTACCAGGAAAAGTTTCAAGGGAAATTAAAAAATTCAAGGATTTCAAGATTAAAAAATAGAGGGGTCAGATGTTATGAATCCATCTTAGACTTTGTTACAAAGAAATTTATTCATCCTTGATGTTAAAATAAAAAGTTAGCTCTGGACTGTTTCTGCAGTAGCCTACAGTGCCTAAGCCAACAAAGTAAGATGTTTTTACAGTTTCCACTAGAAAGGAACAAAGCTTTTCCTCTTATTAGCAGAAAAATGTTATAGGAATTCCATAACATTCCCAAAGTTCACCTTACACATTGAAGAAAATCTTTCTCATTGAATGACACAAAAATGTTAAAGAAACTAAAAAGGAGATAATTAAAACAATGGTTGAATGTGTTCCAGTTTATATGAATTTTGTCAAAATCTGCAAGAGACATTTTAGTTAAGGAACACATCTGTGAGACAGAAAATCACCAAATCAAAAAGATGTCAACAGGCTGGAAAGATCTGTAAAGAAAATCTTACTGTGATAAATTGTAGGCACTTAAAAAAGTTATATATGTTAAAATTTAATATAATTTACTGGAATCAGATCCTTGCTACCAGAACCTCCAACCAACAATGTTATAGTGCTTTTCATAGATTTTTACTAATATCACATCCTCTGCTATCCAGGGGGTCCACAGTTACAATATCAGATAAAGGTCTGAACTGTACTGAGAACTTATGACCAAACCAGAATTCTGAAAAAAGTCCAGTGAAATTTAGAATCCTATAAAACAAAAGAGAATTAATTATTCATTACAGGAATTTAAGGCAAAAGGAATGTTTTGCAAATAAATATGGGTCATGTCACAAATCTTTTATCTAATGTAGGGAATCCAACATTTCTAGACCAACCACCCTCAACAATACCTTTCATTTTTCACAAACATGTTTTCATTAGTTAAAGGTTTTAAATAAAAAAAAAATAAAGCAAGCAAACAAAAACAACAAAAACCAAATCAACCAACCAACCAATTAACCAACAAATAAAAAAAAAAATCTGCTTTTCATCATTACAATAAAGTCCCGGACTCTTCTGGAGTCAGTTTCAGGACACATGCAAGAATCTGTAGGCTGTAGAACGAAGAATGCAGAGGAAGGAAAGCACATAATGCTTCTAGCAATGAGTAATTAATTCCCTGCAACTTTATTTTTTGTACTAGGAGACTCAATACTTACACAAGGTGTAGGTGACCATAAATTCTGAAAGACTTCTGCCCTACTAATTGCTTTCTGAAAAATGCAGTTGGAATTGGCAGTGTAGAATTTTATCATGTGCTAACATGATAAAACAACAACGTGACTATATTTACAATTTCAAGGAATTAACTGTCAAGATTTCCATGTTTTCTGAACAGTTACATGTGCTTAACTTTTTATTTAATTAAGAATCTGCAATAGTTCTCAAAACCAATATCCAAGAGATTTACATGCACATAGTAGGTGCATGATTAAAGGCTGCTCGTGGAACTTTTCCTTCGATTGACTGGGCTTGAGGGATGAGTTTAATGAAGGAGACATATGCAGCTAGCAAACACAGCTTTCTGCTTCTCCCAGAATCCTTAAGCTTTGTATTTGCTTAATTCTTAGACTAATTTGCACTTTTCTATTTCTGACAAGGCAAAGATGTTATATTTAGTAGTTCTAAATAGCTTTTGCCATACTGTCAAATAAATGAGAAGAAAGATGCCTTCAGAGCATTAGGGAGAAAACATCTGCCCTTGCTTGAGAATTTGTCACATTTCAACAGAAAATGTTACAGAAGAATGAACAGGGGTGGGGTTATCGTTGTTTGGTTGCTTGTCAGATTTTTTATCTGTTTTACTCAGTTTTGAAAAAGCTTAAAATACGAAGTAATTATGTGTAAGGCTAATCACTAAACCTTAGATGCAAATGAACAGTAGTCATCATTAGGCAACTTCTCAATATCTCCTAGCAAACATATAGAAGTTAGTTATACTAATTTCACACACTAATGGCTTCCCTAAAAGAGCCTACAGCTATTTTATGAAAGAAAGTGTGAATTCAAACAATAACAAACAATTCCTGCTTTCAGCTCTTGCTGTTGTGAAGTTATATTTAGAGTCTTACTCAGTAAGTGGCTAGTAACACTGCTTTTGCTTTATTTGTAGATCCAATTGTATAAATCTTTATTTGTCCTGAGTTTAGATCAAAGAGATGAGCATTGGATCAGCTGAAGAGAATCAATTCTCATTCTCTGAATGAAAAATGCCCATTGTGGGCTGCTCCAAAAAAAGACAGTTTAATTATAGATCCAGGCACATTTCAAAACCACATTAGAAAAAGACCTATAACTAGATCTGAAACTGACTTGTTTCCTAACATTTTAAGATATCACTTGTATCATTTGTTGTTACAACTGTGCTAATTCACTTTCAGACTAAAACATATGCTATCATCCAAACCATGCTACTCTGCAGGGTTTCCATGCTGCTTTCATTGAAGTTAAAGGGTTCTCTCCCTCTGACCTCAATACTGCTAGGATACTGTAGCCTCTTAAGGCAATCTTTACCCTTGCAATCTACATTTCATTCACAATCTACAGACCTCCAAATCTTCTTTTTATCTGTTGTGAGTTCTACAAGGTGCAATCACTCAATTCTGAATGAAAATTAAATTGTCGTGGATATGCAATACTCATCAAGCAGACATTAAATTCTCCCTGTTTTCTGATATCCACAGTGCAAGCAAGGCCACTTCACTGTTTATGTCTATGTGAATTATGCTGCAATAATTGCCAAGCCAATTCTCAGTCTCCCAGGTCACTGCAAGCTCCTGCTGGGTCATTTCCACAGCAACTCAGAGTCCACGCAGGGAGACTTGACCAATGAACCAACTTAAGTGAAAGAAGGACAGCTGCTCATGAGAATGTTCATACACCTCTGCCTCTGGATATTTAATGAAATATAATCTTACAATTCTTCTGGAACTGCTGAATTGTGAAGTCTTATTTCCCATTAAATCTGCAGATAACTGGAGAGGTCTTATGAAATAAGATGATTTCTAAATCATCAGATGATTTTCAGTTCCCTTTAATCTATCTTTTTAAAGAAGACTGACCTGAAAATCTACCATAACACCATATATTATTTTAGTTTAGTCGTCTAAGATAAATAACATTATCTTTAGAAAACTGTCACTTTGGTAAATTATGCATACATTCAGCATTTTTCAATTTGTTTTCTGAAAAGTTAAAAGTTAATTATTATGCTAGTCTCATAAGAGATTGCATAATAGGTGTCTTCAACTGTTTTAAATCAAAAATAAAATTATAAAAAAACACAGAAATTTTATTTATGGCCATTTTAGCTATGCAATATGTCTTCCACTTTTCAGTGATGGACTAAGGCCAAAGTCAAGAATCCAGCTCTTCTGGCTCCATTGCTCTGCTGTGCCACCTTGGCACTAAATTTCCTCTCTACTTCAAAACAAATAGTGAAATACAGCACCTGTGTAACTCACCACATTAACAGTAATTTAGTACAGGGAAGACTTCATTTTCTTAATTGAAAAAGCAAGTGTCCGTCTTTCAGCTATCATTAGTTAAGTCTACTACAGCAACATCATGTTTTGAATTCTGACCTTGCTTAATTACAACTGTGGGTAAATCTTCATTGCTTGTGAACACTGATATGTATGACCTAAAGAAATTCAAAGCTTTAAAATAAAACTTATAAAATCTATTCTCATGTTATTTAAAAGTACTCCAGTATACGCTGCTCATTGCCTTAAGTACTTGCAAGATCAGAAATTGTAATTTCCTGTTACAGAAAAAAAATAATGTACCCATATTAACCTGCACAACATGCATCTGTGTTTAGGAGACTGAGTAAGAAATAATCTTAGTTTCCAAATACACTGTTTAAAGTAGCTGCATGTACACTACAGGCCCACAATTCCCACTCCAATTTGTCTTCCTACAATCACTGTTTCTTAGTGCTAACACTGTTTTTCTCTCCTCGTTTGCAGTGTAAAGCACCTACACTAAGAGTGAGAATTGATTTATTAGCACTCCTTTTAAGTAGATCTAATGCACAAAGATGCATCTCAAGCATCTCTCTACTCCTGTGAAAGAGCAAAGTAACTCTGCAGCCTATTCATCTTTTTCCAAACTTAAACTCATTTGCATGAGCAGCGATGTTAGAGATACTGATCCTATATGGGGCAGATGCTAAATCCAAGGAACAGCTACTGCATACTGACATTTCTTTTGCAAAGGAGACAGACCGCTCCAATTTGCTTCAAATATAACTGATGCATGGCAGAATGAGAAGCACTAGTTCACTCATGTAGCACAATTAATTCTTTACTGTAACTGGGCAGGAACACTTGACAGTAGGAAGCACCTAATTGCAAGCACTGAAAGAAGAACCTTCTTATGTGACAGGGGAAAGGCAAAAGTAGGGCACAAAAAGCAAATGAGAAAACGCCATGTCTGGCTGAAGTCCACACCCCTACTTTTCCCATTAGTACAATGTTTTGTTTCATTACAAATTTACTACTGCAAATCAGTGACGGACATAATTCTACCAGACATAAAACATTACTAACACTATTTTTTTTTCCCAGTTTGCTTATTTTAAGAGGTCTAAACTTCACTTCCAAGATCTATTTGATTCATTCTTAAGCGAACCATGTTCCATATGCAAACTATATGCAAAATAATGCTTCAGTAGCCAGCACTATATAGTCTACTGAGAAGAAACAGACCCCTTTATCCATACATCTAGGTTTTCATTATGAAAATTCTGAATTCTTCTTTACTATCTACTCATACACTAAAGAAATGTGATAGTCTATTGCCACATAATGCGGTCCTGTAAATAATATCAGTATCCAAATATTATTAATTTTTCTTATTTAAGTGCAACAAAAAATTTTGAATTTCCAGTGAGTTCAGTGGATTGGTTAGAATCCTGGAAACACAGAATTGTAGAATGCTTAGGTTTGGAAGGGACCTTAAAGATCATCTCGTTCCAACCCCTCTGCCATGGGCAGGGACATCCACCAGTAGATCAAGTTGCTCAAACCTCATCCAACCTGGCCTTCAACACTGCCAGGGCTGGGACATCCACAGCTTCCCTGGGCAACCTGCTCCAGTGCTTCTGAACAAAGAACTTCTTCCTAACATCTAAACTAATCCTGCTGTCTTCCATTTTAAAACCACTGCACCTTGTCCTGGCACTACCTGCCCATATTGAAAGTCCCTCTCCCTTTTTTTTTTTTTTTTTAAGACCCCTTAAGGTACTGGAAGACCAAAATGAGATCTTCCCAAAGCTTTCTCTTCTCTACACTGAAAAACCCCAAAAACTGATCTTTCAGCTTGTCTTTGTAGGAGAGGTGCTCCATCCCCTCTGATCACTGTGCTCCTAAGCCCTGTTACCTTCTGTTTCTTCAACTATGCTAACAGTAAAATGACAAGCCTATAATCTGTTCACTGTTCAGTTTACAAAAAATCCATGATATAGTTGTTTGGTTTTTTTTTTTCTTTCAGTGTTTATCCAACAAGTAGATATTTTCAATGGGTTCATCATTGATAAAGTGGTTAAAACCAAGCCCTCTAACACAGCTTGGTTCAGCTCTGCTGCTCTCACTGAAAGCTAGTCTGTCTGATAGAACGCACAGACCTTGACACACTATAAAGTTCCCCCTGTTTAACCAGTGGGTGAAAAACATGGTTAGGTTTGGCTCTCACAATGCAAAATCTAATCTGACACTATTCCAGGTAAGCAGGATCCTCAGATTCAGCTGCCTCAACTTTGGAACAGTCTTTCAAGCCTCCTAAGTACCACAGTTAATTGAATATGTTTCTCCTAGAAAACACAGCTATATTAGAGATGCCCACTTATCACTAATTTTTGAAACAACAGGTTGGTAACAGAAAGAATTCAGCTTTAGCAGTGGAATTTCTAGAACACACAAAAATGCTATTCTCCTGAAAAAGAAGAAAAATATGAAAAAGTAAAAAAAGTAAAAAAAAAAAAAAAGTGAGTCAGGGGGGATAAGTAAGCTCCTTAAGGTAAAAACAGGTTCCCGAATATAATTTTACTTCTGAAACTAATACTGAACTTTACACTTATCCAGAACCTACTTCATTTTCCCCTTTCCTATTACATTTTTGGGCAAAACCAGCCCTCTTTGTCCAGACAGCATGTTCCTTTTACAATGTTCTTACTTCTGCTGTTTCAGTGGCAGCTCTTTTTGCTCTAATGCTCCTGTCATTTGCTACTGGATTTCTGGCCAGAACAAATGGCCCTGCCTGAAGAACATTCACGCTTTTCCCAAAGGGAATCAATGTCAATAGTACTGCTTTTCTCTCTCGTCTTCCCACACTGGGCAATAGTTCACTTGTAGAAAAGTTAACTCTCACAGTCTTAAAAACAACCATATTCAAAATAAGAATGAAAGAGACATACACACAGAAAAAACACCCCCAAAGAACTTCAAGGCTAGGTGGCACCTTAGCCATCATCTGGTTATAGAATGTAGCACAACAAAATATGCTTCTTCAACCAGTGAGCACAGCCAATTTTAAGGGGCAATTCAACCACAAGGAATGGTTCTGCACAAACAGCACCTCATGGTGCAGTGTTTACTGTATTTTAGTGGCATTTATCAGTTTACAGTGTAAAAGTAACAAGTATTATAACAAAGCATGCCACTCCCCCCTCCAGCCCCTCTCAAGCTGTCAGTATGGGATCCAGAAAGCTTGTTTCTCCCACATTTTCCCCAGTAATCTTGATCCAGCTTGTACACAGCCAAGGGACAGTTATGGCAAGAATAATTTCTCTGAAGTACTGCCCTCATCAGTGAATGCAAACAATTAATAATTATCTTAACTGAAAATAATTATTTGATTGATAATATCGAGAAATTCTACACACATATTAGAACATTATCTGCAATCTATTCCAAATTCTCCAAATTCTTGGCAGATACCAACTCCAGGCGCACCTTTGAAAATAAATGTCTTTACACACCATCTGAAGGCAAGTAACACAGACAGGCAGCACAAGTAGCAGGCCCAAAGATTAATGTGAGTATTTGAGAATGCTCTTCTGTAATCATGATGAAGCACTGAGTTCTGGAGGGACTGCCCACTTTCAATTTCTAGAAACTTACCTTGAATAAAGGGCAGTTGTATTTCAATTAAAAATGACGTGACTTAAGCAACATTGAAAAATAAATACATATTTTTGGGCATAAAATTCAGTAACAATTTGTCACCTGCTCTTGCTACAGACAGAGCATCACCAGTAAGGGCTGGGATCTCATCACCATACAACTGATGGTAGAGCATGCAGGACAGTGGTATCAGGATGGATGCTGCCACAGTCTGTGAGGTTGGCAGATGGGAGACAGGCAGAAAACATGGAGAGGCAATACAGTCAAGCAGCTGCATCACCTAGACTGTGTAGCAGAACTAAAGAGGAAGGCTACAACCACCTCCACCTGCTGAGTAAACCCAAGCTATATGAGGATAAAAATTACTACATCCCAACTTTGTTTTTTTTTAAATGTTTGCTAGTATTAGTGGTTTAATTACTTTTTCATATTTTTAAAAACTACACAAACACAATAAAGCACCCTTACCTCTTCACCATAAATCAACATCTCATTTGTAATATTTCCAGGTAAACGATCATCTCTGTTAGCAAAGAATTAAGTTTTGGTAGCCAATCATTCTGACTGCACAAAAAAAGAACCTCTAACTTTCATAATATTTTAGGTAGTCAGAAGTTAAATTCTAGATTACCTAATCAAACACCTGCATTTTGCAGCACTAGGGTGTGTAATTAAAGGTGGAGCACTGAGCCATAATGTTCAAGGTCAACAACTAAAACATCAGTCATGTAAGTAATAAGCCCTGGCTGACTTTCCTAAAACCATTCTTCAGCAGTAAAATGTTTTTAAATAGATCAAGAAGATGGCTAGGTTATGAAATAGTCATAATTCCCACTGACAGACTTTTTCAGAAGTTTTAATTAGAATATAAGCTTCAGACTCCACAGCATACCATGCCTATTAAGACTCATATAGGTATTATCAGGAGTGGTGCTCAATTATGAACATGTTATAAAGTGATTTTCCTTGGGTATTCCTCCCAAGCTAAACAGTTCACCTCATACTCTAAATATTGTCTTCATTAACTGTATCTTAATAATGCCCAGAATTGTGTACTGTAGATATACTTCATCATGTTCCATTAGGCTGTAATTCAAGCATATATTTAACCACTAAGAATGTAATTGATGTTATCTAAGCCAACGGGTCTATTGAAAAAGCTGAGCATTTCCTGTGGAAAAGCTGAAAGTTAGTACCAGCACACAGACTGCAGAAAGAGTCATGTTCTAAGCCTAAAACAGGTCACTGGGAAGATTAAAGATTTGCTTGCAGAAGGACCTTGCAGTATCTGGAGAGAAAGAAATGGTTTCACACCTGCATCTTGCTGAGGGGTGGATGCAATTAGTCTTAGGCAAGACTTTGTCCCACACATGTCGTGGCATTTTACCTGAGTGAGCTAGAATGGACCATTAAGCTAAATGAACTTTAAAAATCTCTTTCAAACCAAAATATTCCATAATTCTATGACTCCGTGGTCGAAAACTGTGTGAGTTTTACAATTCAGTACAATACAGAAAAGCAACCCAAAAGTTTTCTGAATATTTGACTATGCTCCTTCTCCATTCAAACATCGAAAATTACCTCAGAGGAGTTACACTTCTCATTTTAGCTATTTAAAAATAGAGAATAATATCAGATACATGCATTGAGAATAGAATTATTCAAAATGTAAATATCTCCCTTTTCTTCATAACTCTCAAGCATGCAGGTGCATAAAAATTTGGAAGGAAAGTTCAGTGCAAAATGTTCACAATATTTTTTCATAGAAATGATACAAAGGAATAATTAAACCCATTTATGTTTACAGAGCATTTTGAGACATATTAATTCAGTTTTAGTAACTTTTAAGGAACATAAAATTCTCTTCCAGACTCCAAAATTCCAGGAAGCAAATGCCTCTGTCCTTTTGACTCAATTTCTAAAGAGTTCTTTCTACTTGACTATGCAAAATGTAAAATAGGAAAAAAAAAAGGGTATAATAAAAGCAAGAACTACTCAAAAGCAGATGTAATGGTTCACTGTTTCACAGAGTGCTGGGTGAAAAGTAAATGGTAGAAAGAAGGAAAGAAGAGTGGATAAAGTGTTTCAAAGATGAAGAAATGAATGCTTTGTACTATGTATGTGCAATGTAAACCTGTTCTACAGATACGGCTGCTCTGAAGAGGAAAAAAGGATTTTTTTTTCCTTAAGAGTTAAGAAAACATCTTATAGAATTAGTATAAATATCAGCTCCTCCAAGAGAAGAAAAAATAAACAAACCATTTGCAACACAGTGGCTTTTATAACAAGTTATCAAATGCATAATGCTTTTAAATGGAAATTTGCTGAACGTGTACTCTCCTCCCACTAAAGCTTTCTGATGGAACTGTAAGAATGCTTCTGTAAAATAGTCCCATGTTTTGTTAAGTATATTTATGCAAACTACAAAACTAAGGGGTTAAACTTGTAAAGGAATCAAAACTTGTGATTATGTGAACCAACTCTCTGTCATATCAACATTTGGATATCATTCCATAAAGGCCATATATATCTACCTATGGATCTATTTACAGAATCTCATAGAAAAGTACAAAGCCTTTTAGTTTCAAAGGAATTGGGAGAAGGTGGTGTTTGCATTAGAACAAAGGTTAAGAACTGTCTTAATTCCCCATATAGCAGTATATTCCAACAGCTATGTTGGAAGTGATACTTACCGTCCTGAATTTGCAAATCCTTTCAGATCTGAGAGCCCTGTACCACTCTTTTTAGTCTGCGGCATTTATTTTAGGGTCTCATTTCTCTTCTGCAAACGGTATTCCAAACAACTGCTCAAAGCATAGCTAAATTCTCAGAAAATGATACCTTATGTATTATATTACTATGGTTCTACTATCTGAGCACACATCGCATAAAACCCTTTCAGACACTAAACTAGAGGTCATTAAGACCAAACCCATTACCCATCAAATATGGTTTGCTTCCCTTTTTTGTCTTATTTCAGTCAAGTGCTGCTTCTTAGCCATGCAAATTGTTCTCATTTATATGTTTATACCTATTATTACATAAAATGGATATTTCAATGTATAAAGTGCATAGACCATATGTGTTTTGAACTCCACATTCTCAGAAATCTATGCATTGAGAAATGGAGTAAACAATTTCAAGTATAAGCCAAGAATTTAAAGGAAAAAATATTTTCTCTTTAGAAGAGTTCTTCTATCCTTTTCAGGTAAGAAAATTATCAATGGATGTTCATATTTTTCAGTGCATTGACTGCAATAACCCACTAGAAACTAGTAACTTTAACTAAGAGAAGACAGAGATATACTTAATATATTTACACTGATATATATGTGGAAAGCATTGATTTTTCTGCTTGTGCCTTGATCAGAAGTGAAATTTGCATGTCTGCATTTGTTTAACAAGAGTAACATCAACTCGCACAGTGTCTTGACATTTCCATATATCTCTGTCTGCATGCTACCACCATTTGACCGATAGCTGCATAACCCTAAGAACAGTGATTGCTTTTCAAATGTATCAACATTACAGGCAAAGAACCAAAATCAATGCATACTCCACAGAAAGAGTGATTTTAGGAATCCTAATATCACACTACAGTAGCAGTGACCCGTCCTAGGTATGAGGGATCTGAAGACTGCAACCCAGCAGAAGATAACACTCAGTGGCTGAGCCTGACTTGATCTCTGACATGCTATTACTTGATAATATATCATGACAGACTAATACCTGTTTGTCTTCTGGCTACACTGCAATCAAAGTAGTCTGATTACATTATCGTTGAGGACCTGAATAAAAAGATGGGGTTGGTTTTTGTACTGCTAATATTGTAACAAACACCACTGTGCTCGTGCCCTGAAGACTCTGACTTTTAATACGAGAGAGAAGAAAAAAAAATGTAAGGAATAATTAGTATATAAGAATTATTTCTGTCTCAAAGAAAAAATTAACCAGGCAAATAATACTGCATGCATAATATGTTGTAAATGAATGATATATGGAGCCAATTACAAGTTTCCCTACAAATACATAGCTCTAGTTACTTGCAGATATAGATCTTCAAAGGCATTTGAAAAAGGAAGACAGAGTGACCTTGAGGACAGTTGCTGAGTTCTGTTATTATTACACTGAAAGAAAATCCCCTGTTTTTACAGAGGTGTTATTCACAACAAAAATTCTTGCGTGTGTGCTCCTGTGTAACAATATTACTTAAAAAAAAATACTTTGTCTGAAGAGCCTAGTATATTAAAAATTATAATAAAATCTTCCATGTATTTTGTTTCAGTAGAAAACTGGAGCTGGTCCAGGGTATTTCACTTTGTAGTAGGCAAGAAGTGAGTTGCATTTATGGAACTGCAGACCATCTCTGAATTACATGTATTTGACTCAGCAGTCACTTACAGACAGAAAAGTAAAGTTTTTCCAATAGTAAATCTTAGAGTAATAGCTTTAGCTAGCTGGTACTGTGGGATTAAACTTTTCAGTAGCTCATCAGCCACAGTTTAGCCCAGACAAGATAAGTTTAGGTCAGAGGTTTGGGTACAGCTGCCTTTAGCTGACTAGTTCTGGGATAAGCAGTGCAGGTTGTCAATTGCTGTCAGAGAACAAGAAAATGAGCAGAACTGCATGTTTCTCTCCAGTGTATTTGGATGAGCTTAACACAAAAGCTTTCTCTTCACCCCTTCCCCACGAACTTTTTTGCAGAGGTTTGTCTGTTCTAAATTTTTAAGCATATATTGGTATTCCAATGTATTATTGAAATAGCTTTTGCCAGACCTACCTGTGGAGTGCTTACTTTTCTTAAAACATTTCTCTGCTATGCTTTGATATCTGCTTCACCTGCTGTGCCTGCAGTCACGCAGGGTATGTTCTGCAGTTGCTTCATCCCATATTCTCATTTGAGATGTTATCAAAACTTCATCAGCTGGGACATGGTATTGCAAATGGAGAACAGAATAAGGTAGCTAATGGGACAGTGTCCAGGGAGGGACATGGACAATGACAAATGGAAATACAATAGAAGGAGTAATAAAGATTGGGAGGTAAAGTTGTGGAAGGAAAGGGAAAGAAAAAGCAGAAGGTTTGGGGACACAGGGCAGTTATAAAAGCATTCTGGAAGTAAAATGTTAGGTCAAGTTCTGTGGAAAAGGGAGAAAGGCAAACAGATAATGGTAGAAAGTGGAGAACAGAAAAAGAGAAGAAGGAAAAGAAAAACAAAACAAAACAAAACAAAACAAACAGGAAGCCATAGTGAGCTTTTTTAATATTTTAGAACACATTCACCTTAGTCAGTAATTTCTAGATATAACAGTGAAAAAAAATAGCTCTGTCTTTTTAAATAATAAAGGTTTTTAAAATCTCAGGGTGAGAAAGTAAAATCACCTTTTATTTGAACTTTTAATTCTGCCTTCACCATCTTACAGGAAAATACATTAGTTAACTTCAACTGATGCAATATGTTTCACCAAAGGTAGGTAGGGCCATGGGGATTCACCCCCAAAAAGCATCTTCTCTCCTT
This sequence comes from Leptocoma aspasia, assembly GCA_013399835.1. Classification (NCBI taxonomy): domain Eukaryota; kingdom Metazoa; phylum Chordata; class Aves; order Passeriformes; family Nectariniidae; genus Leptocoma; species Leptocoma aspasia. The sequence continues at coordinate 120,990 of VXAX01005465.1, read as the reverse complement.
AGATGCAAAAACATTCAAGATGCTTCTCAAACCTCATCAGTCACACAGACAGAGCTATGTGATACTAACCAGAAATACAAAGAATAGATAAAAACAGAACAACTTGATGAAAAGTGCAATAGAATTGGAGAATTGCTTGCAAAACATTTTTCCTTCTTTGAAATGTCAGCATGTTTCTATTTGAAATAATAAAATCAAGCAAAATATCAAAAACTGGTTCCTAACAGCACATTTCATTATGTAGGCATTTATTCCCTTTTCAACCAGTCACAGGCAGCTCCTTGCAATATCTTCCTGGTAAGGTATTCAAGTTAGTAAAAAAAAAAAGCAAATATAGCATACCCAAGAATATGGCAAAGCAGCCTATTTTTGGCTCCCTACTTATAGAAACCTTATAGAATATGACCAGTAATCATATTCTGAACCATTTAAAATAAACATGCATAGATAATTCTGGAAGATTCAAACAGTCAAAGTGCTATCCTCCAGGATTAAATAAAATTTTGCAGCTGCTATCACTTATATTGAGCTAGTACAAGCATTTCAAGATTCAGGCATAGAAATAAAATGTGCAGCAACAGTTTGAACATAAAAGCTCAATACACAAACAGAGTGTGGAATGAAAACATACCATTTGTAAAAAGACAATCCTATTTCATCCTAATAGGTTTCATATGCATTTTAAATTTCAGTGGACATACAAGAAAAACAAAACTGAATATCTTAGAGAGCTTGCCAAAATCAATGCTCAATCAGCCATCCAGAAGATCCATTTTAAATAAATGCTTACTCAAGTTTTACAAATCAGCATTTACATTCAGAAAAACACAAAATATAGTGGGCATCAGCATCAGCCAAGAGTTTAGCTTATCACAGACCATATGGGAGGATGTCCCCATAGACTGTGTATCTTGTACTAGCATGGCATCTGCAGTACATAGCAACACTTTATCTGATGTAATAACACCTTCTGCTCTTAGCCTTTCTAAGTTATAAAACAAATGATTAAGTGATTTCACCATAAACAGCCTCATGGAACATAGACAGAATGGGATGAAAAAAGGGAGTTACCAGCCCACATGTCAGGCACCTTGTAAGTCAATATATCAAAAGTTAAAGCCTAAGTTTATGCCTTTTTTTTAAGAAGACCATATTGCTTTTAAAAAGAAATAGAACTAGTACATTGAGTGAAGACTCTTGGAGCTCTTCAGTTCCTTCCAATGCTTTTGCCAATATATCAGTAAATTCAACGAAAATATAATAAATTCAATGTAAACCTCAGTTATCAAGAAAGTACTATCATGCTCTGAAATGATTCTGTTAGGTAGAATGTTGTAATGTAACCAGCACTATTCATAGCATCAGGCTACAAATTCTGAATCACCAGTCTGGATTTATCAAAGAAACAGAGACAGAAAAAATGAACTCATCCAATATTTCATGAGTCTTCATCACAGGAGAAAATAAGTGTAGAAGAAAAGATACACAAATTTTTCTGGTTTATCAAGTGTTTTACTGACACGTGCTCTTCCCTAATAAAAACAGTCCATCTGGCTCTCACCTTGCCCTGTCCTATGCTAAAAGCAATGAGTAGGAAATGCTCCACTGAAGTTATAAACCCAACAATACAATAAAAATATCATCAGAGTGCTACATCTTGTGAGAGCTCCCTTATGCAGTCTATATCCAAAATGAAAGCTCTACTGACAAAGCTAGCCCAGGACAGGACCACACTAGAGATTAGTTTCAAAAATTTCTGCAGTGATGTCATGTCCTCACAAAACAGAGTTTAATAAATTACAATAGTCTTGTTTTATTACAATATCAAATTTAGTATACTATTGCTTTAACAATCTTCACTGATGTGTGAAGACCACTTGACCAAACTGTGTTCATCAAATACTTGAAATTATTTTTCAGAATTATAAGGCATGGATTATCCAGAAAACCAGAAAGTCAAATTTTATACTGCTTTTCATTAAATATTTTTAACCTTAAAGGCCTTGACTCTCTTATCATATCTCTTAACACATAAAATGCACCTCCAAGTAACCTAGTCCTGTTTAAACAGGATTAGGTTAAATTAGTTAAAAACTTTCAGAGTTTTCTCAACATCTGTAAAAGATGTTTTGTCTTTTGGCCTCAGATAGAGATAACCTTAGAATAGAATGGATTTTTCACCCTCAGAAATGCTTTTGATTAATATTCAGAAAATCAGAATTCTTTCCTCTGTAATAAATATCTACCTAAGAGATTATTTTGAATTGTTTGTTTAGAGCAAAAGAAACACAACTGCACTGGTTATAAAAGAGGTCCTCTAATTTTATGGAGGTCCTCTGAATTTCCTCAAACCATCCTATTACATTGACTGCTGAGGAGATTACAGAGTTTAAGGATCCATTATTCAAGAAGTTCCAATAACCTCAACTGGGTTATGGGTCCTGAGCACCCAAACAAAAGTTATATGATCTCCAAACATCTGTGGTAAGTGGTCAGCTCTGAGCAGGGCTTTTGAAGAACTCTCTTTCAATTCCACCTGAATTTCCATTCATGTACCAGAATGCTTCTTGTATATTTTCATAAAAGGGATTAAAGAGACAGAAGATGTTTTCATACATGCTGCAGACTACCCAATATCACTAAAACATGTGGTGGGTCAGTAGTTACTTCCTCCTTGAAAACTGTCACTCATGTCCAGATCCGCTTCATGCAGTAAGATCATTCCAGAACTAATCATCAGTAATGAAAAAGGAACACATCTTCTTTCAGTAGAACAACTGTTAACTCAGTTAATATCTAAAAGGATCAAATAAAATCTTTAAACAACATGTCTTAGTTTAATTATTTGTCAAGTCATGCCAAATGAAACACACCCAGGCAACAAATGTGATTATAATGAAACAGGAGGGCCACTCTCTTCCCATTCCAGGCACTGATATAGATCTCTCATCCTCATTTTCAATATGAACATAGGTCTTTTTGATATAAACTTCTAAGTAATTACATTAAAAGAGGTACATTTATGGCTTAGATTTTTGGCATTGCCTTTGATTTTGGACAGAATTCTCTAGGCCTTTTTTTCCTACTTGGAGGTTTTTTCAAGCACTCATCCCTATAATTCCTATTTCCATCTGTGACTGTTTCCTTTCAGTTTTGCTTTCAGAGGAGGATAAAAAGATAAAAAAGATTCAGAGATAGGGCTGGGAGGCAGAATACTAAGCTTTGCAGGGATGTGCCAATGTTTTTCCATGACATTGTTGCTGTATGTAAATGAGATCATGCAGAAAGAACCAACAACACTGGTCTCTAGCTGGAGGTAGAACAGAAACCCTTGGTTAAAGAGTAGGAGAACAGAAAAAAAAGGAATGAGTAACAAAGACAGAGGAAAAAGAACTGAGTAAACCCATGCCAGAAGAAATTAATTATTCTGATTTTTTTCAACAACCATGCTTGGCCATCAAGCTTCTGCTAATCTTTGTCAACAGCTGACATTTGTGAGGTTCAGTGAAAGAAGACGGAATCAGGAGTCTTTTCTCTTATTTACTGGTAGCCCAAAGAAAGGTTTATTTTATACTTTCTGTTTGATATAAAGGTAATTAATGCTGATTCCAGAAATGTTGTTTGTCCCTACAAGGGCTTGTTTATAACAGCTGTGTTCAAACCTCCTGACTTGGGAAGGGAGGAGGAATTTTCTATGTACAGCTGCAGGCATTGACTACACAACGTCCAAGTAACTCCCCATGATAATTCTATACTAAGAGAAAATCATAGAATCATAGGATCATAGGATGTTACAGTTTGGAAGGGAATTTAAAGATCATTTAATCCAAATATCACTCTCATGGACAGAGACACCTTTCACTAGACCAGGCCTTATCCAATTTGACTTTGAACACTGGTCAGGGTTGGGGCATGCACAAACCTCCCTGGGAAACCTGTTCCAATATCTCACCGCACTCATAGTAAAGAATTTCTTCCTAATATGTAGCCTAAATTTCTCCTCTTTCAGTTTGCACCCGTTACTCCTTGTCCTATCACTACAGACAAATCCACACAAAACAATCAGTGGAAGAGTTGCCATGCCTGCTTTGGTACTGCTGGAAGCTGGGATTTCCATTCCATTTCAGTCAGTAATAATCAAGGGCCCAGCTGTTCCACTATGAAACAATGGGGAGGTACAGCATGGTGAGGACAGGAATGTCAAAAGAAAGCAGTGAGACACACTGATATAGGAAATGGGTTTAATGAAAAGAGACTCCTACTCTTCTGCTTGTATTTTTACCTCATCACCTGAATTTCCATGCAGACTGGCTCTGAGCTGTAATGCTCTTGCTCTGCATAGGCAGTAAGCTGAATTCCAACCTATGTCAGCAGGATATAATGCTGCCTGTGGAGTTGCACAAGCCAGCTCAAATACTGGAGGCAGTTTAACTGCACTGTAGAAGTGTTCTGCCACAGCTAATGAGACTAACCACTGCATCGTGTCGTGGGAACATTCCCTAGGAGAGTTCCTGAGATCTGATGCTACATTTCTCTTAGATTTTAATTTCCAAGGTGGTGTATCTTTTGTTGAACCTAGACTGCTCCATGGCCTTTGAAACACTTTGGATGCTGAGCTTTCCCATCTGCACTGACTCAGAATACCAAACCAGTTAATTTGCTTTTGGTTGGGCCCCGGCCACTATCACAAACTCTTGGTTTCTCACTGAGTAAGTTGTAGGTTAATTTGTGAAGCACTTTATAGTTATCAGCAAGCATGATTGTCAGCTTCTGTTCCAGGCACATGCACAAATTACAACATGTTCCAATGATAAACCCTGCATGATATGGTACTATGGGAGCTGAGTCTTAAAAATGCTTTGTCTTTGTAATGCAAGCTTATTTCACTTGCAGTGATTTCCCACATCTTCCTACTCTGTGTTATACCAAGACATCTCCTTACTGTTTTAAACTCCCAGCAGTCCAATAGTTTTATAAACAGTTACAGAAACAGTACCTGCTATTCCTGAGCCAGAACAGCCAGTTATTACTCATATCCTTCACCTGGAGGCTCCTTCTACATTCTCCAAATATTTTACTTTCAAAAATTATGCTTTCACACTTTGATTTACAAGTGATACTCTGAGGAGCACTTTATACTGCAAAATGGATGAATTTACCAGTTCATATTCCACTAATGTCTACCCTGACATGAGGAACTTCTTTAATAAGCTTTCAATAGATCTGAAAACAAATCTGAATTTTAAGTCTCCTGAATTATATAAGGAGATAAGCCTCTCTTACCATGCATATTTTCCTTCTGCACATTCAATTTTTGTTCTTCGTCTAGCTACTGTCCTAAAATATCAAATATTTGGTTAAGACATCAGCATTACCATGTTTATGCTCATGTCCACTTTAAATTTATAATCTGTCATAACAGTTCAGGATTTTTTCTACCCACTTAGGAAGCTGCCCCTCAAGAATCCCAAACCATAAAAATCTATTGCAGCGATACACAATCCTATTAAAGAGAAATATTGAAAAATAAGATTTCAGTGTTCTAGAATGCAAACACAACAACTACAAGGTTATGCAAGTATTTCTCTAAGGAAAATCTGGACTTCTCCTATATTGACATACGACCTCCTTAAGACACTGGTATATATTTCTGAGACTGTAAAGACTGACTTCTGTGTTCAACTTTAGAGAATTTTGCCGTGCAAGCAGGTTGAAACTAGAGAAATGGCTGTGAATGCTTGAAAAGGGAAAATTGCATTGTATTAACTATCGTAAGCTTGCTTTTCTCATTTAATCTGTGTTTTTTTTTCTGTGCAATACTGGTTTAGCAATATTATTCAGCAAAACAAGAGGCTCCTGCAAAACTTTCTATATCTTAAAAGGAATGGAAAAATATCAATTTCCATATAGCAATAGTTACTACAGAAGAAATGCTGACCCCACTGACTTACTGTCTGCTTTTTAAATAGCCTTCTTCTCTCTTGCCTGAAAGACAGGCTCCAGTTTATCAGAAACTGCTTGCCAGACACTTCTTCCAAGATTCAACATGCATTAAGCTGTATTAGCAGGATGACAAACAGACCTGGAAACTCTCTGTTGATTAAGTTGTGCCAAAACTTTCACTCCTGTCTTTGTTTTCCTTCGTTCTCTTTACTTTGTCATACCTAGCCACCAACCCAAAAACAGCCAGTACATGCCCAGAATGATGTTCTGTCAAAGCTTTTCCATACACAGCCTTTCAGCTTCTGAGCTGCTTTGCACTGTTGTTGACTCAGACAGAGAGAAATACGTATGTCACATGTAACCAGCAGAAATGAAAGCCACATATTAAACTATTTCCTTACTTTGATTTGTGAACATGAACAGTAAATTGAATGAATGAATGAATGTTCAGCTTTAGTCTACTATACAGCTGCTGATGCAATGATTCTTTTCAAAAATTAGAGAAACAATGCATATACAAATATTTCCAGAAACTGAATAATGTTAAATAGCAATAAAGGGGCAAATAGCTTGCAAATTCAGCAAGCAGATTTACATTGCTGTTATATCTCTTTTCATAGTATTAAATAGAGCCAAGATTCAAAGCTTTTAAACACATGCTGTACTTATTTCTATGGAAACTAAAAGTTTGCTTTCATTTAGAGCTGCACACCAAGCAAACCTTACAAAATCCATACAACCTATTTCAGAAGGAAAAGTGCCCAATTCTCACAGTCACTTATCACACCAGAAGGGCTTTCATACATCCAACCTACATACCTCACCAGCTAAAATCCATAATGAATAAAAGGAAAAGAAAGAGCTCGTGGCCTTTCCTTGGACACTTGGCCTGTCACCAAGGGGATGAATAAGGACTCTGGATTCATAAGACTGACCCCTGAAAAAGCTCTCATCCATGTTCACAATCACCATCCTCATGAACCCATATATGCACACTTACAGGCAGGGCAGCACAATCAGGAACACACCAGTGACTGAACAGCTTTTTCTTAAGCGTCTCTTTTGAGAAGAAAAGTTACTGATCATCATACTAAAAAAAGGTATGCAACACTCCCATTATACATTATTCAGAGAAATACTTCTGTTTGAGTGTATTTTGAAGGAACATTTAGAAGTGACTCCCCAATGAAAAATCTTTCATTGTTCCTTGAAATGAAGTAGGATCATTTTCAGATGAAATCACAAAACTGTCTGCATGTATAAGGGAATGAAAACAATTTTAAAATCATGCAAAGACAAAAATATTTAAAAAGTACTTCACACAGAGGCCATGAGTATTTTTCTGAAAGTATCTGCTTCACATTCTTTGTTGCAATTGTCTAGTTTTGCATTTATTCTTATTTGTATTGCCTTTTCAAAGCTCTTTGAATTTTCTTAGGAAGCTAAGTAATCTAGTTCTATTCTAATAAAACCTAAATGTAATTTACATCTTTAATTATTGATTTAAAAGCCTTTTCGTTTCTTTTGAAGAATTCCTTATAAAGGCAATTTTACAGACATCTGCCTTACAAGATGGGCTGATGTGGGGTGCCATGAGCTAAAAAGAAAGTTCTCAAATCAGGAAAGCTTCAGAAATTTCTGGCAAAAAGAAACAAACTGACACCAAGGAAAATAGCTAATAACAGAATCAAGCTGTACTTAGTCTGTAGGTTTTACAACTTCATGGATTTGGCTGTCAATTCCAGAACTCAACCCTGCCTAGGTTTGACCCCCGACTGCTGTCAGACAACCATCTACCAGAAGGCATGAGAAGTGCCTCATGAACAACAAAGTCAGATTCAACCCAGCTATTTGAAACAAGGAAAGCAAAGCCCACAGCACCCACCACCTCCCTGAAGCCCCATTATTCTCAATACTGTCAATGTGGTTTCAGACTGTGACATTGCCCAGAGAAGCTGTGGAGTGCCCCATCCCTGGAAGTGCACAAGGCCGATTTGGATGGGGCTTTGAGAAACTTGGGCTAGTGGAAGGTGTCCCTGACCATGGCAGCAGGGTTGGAATGATCTTTAAGTTCACTTCCAATCCAAACCATTCTGTAATTCTACAAATACCCCTCAAGAATTTTTTTTCTAATACTTTACTAAATCTAACTTTTATAACTGTTTTTTGGAAGCTTATGCTTTTCAAGTTAGTCCAAAGTTGATCCTTTCTAATTTTAATAACAGCACACTGAATAGCACAGACTAACTTCAGGGCAACGTTCATGCTCATTGTCATGATAGAAGTATACCCAGAGCAGCAGCAATTTCTGGAGCAACACACACAGGAAGGTGGGCAGCTGCAGAGGACTGGGGCATGGGGGAACTGTCCAGCAGCGTAGGGAATACACTAAATTTTGCTTCTCTACTTGCAACTTCTTTTATAGCTGTACCAATCACCAAACCCATGGCAAGTAACATCTTTTCCCTGAGAGCCATTCCTCTCTGTAGTCTTTACAGAAGCTTAGATGTGTCATGAGAATCCTCTCATGCTTCTTTGTCTGTAATATTCATGCCAGTGTTCAACAGATAGAAAATACCAAAAGCTGATTAAGGTAAGCAGGCACTAAGGGATATTCAACCCATTGCACTAACCAAAAAGAATTAAAGTGTCATTTTTTGAGTCAGAATTTGCATAATAGAAACTTCTCCTTCCATATCTAAATTATGCTGTACTATTGAAAGGCTAGCCAGCTAATATGAAAAGTATTTCTTTAATAATATTGGATTTAATTGCATAAAGTAAAGAAAAGTGCATTTCACACTCTTAAATTATGGATTGCAGTTGTCTTCTTCAGTCAAGCTATGAGATCATACACTGCATTAAATGTTAATTAGGGTATTTTCTTTCAGTTTCTCCATAAATTTAAGGACACAGGAAAGAATTCTGTGGAACAACTTGGGACAAAACTCTCTTCACTTTTACCTAGGATGAAAGTGACAGGTAGAGTAGTAGTCCACTTGAACAGCATTTTTTTTTCTGAGTAAAAACTATGTAAAATTGAAACTGACTTACAAAAAATTCTCTGATTCAGAAAATTCTGAACATCAGGAAAATATTTGAAACAATATACTAAACTGGACAGCAGAGTTTTAATTGGTTTGGAGAACTTTGCTTGCCATGATTATTGTATTTTTAAAAAATATTTTCTTTTTCTTTTTTGCAAAGCACAAAATACATTTTCGATGGCTTAGCTGAAGTCACATTATCTTAATGGAATTCTTCAGTAAACACAACTGCAAACTAAAGATCTGCAGGTGTCATAATATTTTTTTAAAATACCATTTATCCTTGCTCCAAACTCTTCTTTTTTAAGTAACAAAAGACAACATAAAAAAAAAAATATGGCAACTATTCTAAATTAATACCACAATATACAGCTAGACCACTGGCAAATCAGTTTAAGTAATGCTTTGATAAATTTTTAAGCATACATACATTTTAAGAGGTTCTACACCTCACTTTTAAACATAGTATTCAGCAATAAACCTAAGACAGTGATTCAAGTATTTTGACTATGACTTTCAAACCTTTACAAAACCAGCAGAGATACAGAGATTAAAATTCTTTCTTCACTAGGTGCAGTAGAAAACTGAGGTATTTCAACAGGGCAAAATGGCACAAGGGGATTAAAACAGTCAGTTTTACTAAAAGCAATGCTGAAACATCATAGCTGAACCCACACACTACACTGCTGGTAGAATTAATTTTTACATGTCCACCAGGTTAATACCAGCTTTTCTCAAAAGAGTTGAAACAATGGGGCCTATCTCATAAATCATTGTAACTGTCAATTAGTAATCAAAGCTGGTGAAGGCCTCAGCAGTAGCAAGACAGCCATCACCTTGGGTGACAAATGCAAATGACCAGGACTGATAAACTGATACTCTCAAATAAAGTCTAAAAATATGCCTATCTGAAAATAAAATATATTACTTACACGCTTTTAAAATCAAAAATAACGCACTCCCATCTCTCAGTACCTTCTTTAAAATTACAAATTATCCAGCTGATGTTAATGAGATCAGTCTAAGGAGATTTTATACTGGATTTTTATCTCTACTGTTGCAATAGCATTTCAAGGAATTTATTTATTGCCCAGACAATTGTTTTTGATAATTTCTACAAAGATGCTTTAAATTTTGATGTAATTTTTTTGGTAAGATTTTTAAAGTGAAACTAAGTATAAACTTACATATTTGATTATTTGGGAGTAAATATAATCCATGTAATAACAATACTCAGACATTCCACCTATCAAAAATAATACAATCTAAAAGCTATAATTAATTGCTTAATAGCCTTAGGTAGAGAACCACTCAAAGATTCAGAACCCCCTAGTTAATTCCCCCAAGCTCCCCCAAGAATAATGAATATTCCTATAAATGAAGAAAAATTAAGGTGATAAAGTAAGCCTTAATGAAAAAAGAGAAGATTACTTGTTGATTATTCACAGAAAATGTGGATTTTATTATTTGATATAGTCAGAAATCTGTGTATTTTTTCTGCTGAAGCCACCAATGCTTCTTCACTGTAGTGCTTCAATACTGCGGTATGTTTCTCTAACAAAAAATGATTATTTCTTTTTCTTCTTTTTTATCATTAGCTGTCTGCCTTTGAATTATGTTGTATATCTTTACCATGACTTTGTAAGGTCTTCACATTCTTGTATTCTCTTGACTGTAAATGAGTTCTGTGTTTATTAATCCATCTTTATTTGCAGCTGGCAGATGCAAAGATGTTAGCTACACTCAGGAGACACTGACATGGGAATTCTTGAAATGTAGAGGAGTTACAATTTTCCCTGTAGCAAATTATTGCATGTTTCGTTTTCAAGAAATGTGAGTCCCAAAGCAAGATGAGATTATTAAACTAACTTACTTGCTCTTAAAACAAGAACTTCATAGTCAACATGCAGCTTTTTACTTCTAATAGTCTAGCTAAGTTTAGTTCATGTAACTTCAGTTTAAAACAAAAGCAGAGTGCAAGGGAACAGAGTAAGCTTGGCCACCTCATTCTGTCCTGCCTTGGATTTACAAGCTGACAGAACTGTTAAGATGATTCTTCTGGTTGAGGAAAAAACTGCAAAGAGGACTGGAGCCAATGTTAGGCTCCTTTGCAATCACTGATGGTGAAGAGTAGCGCTGGTAGCATTTTGCCAGGTTAGTTCATGGACAAATTAAGCAATATGCCAAGCAGGCTACATTCTTTCTGCTGGTTCAGATTTCATGAAGAAGGTCTGTTACATGTTGCCCTGTCAAACCTGAAAGGAATTGGTCAGTCAAGCAAAAAAATATACCTGAACTTCAGCCTCCTGACAAAGACATGCTCCCCACTGAACCCACTGAACAGCTCATTTGTAATCCTTACTTAGTGCTGCTGTACACGATGGGACATAAGGTAAGCGATTGTATTGCCCAAAAACATGCAAAAATATACCAGGTCCAGGGTAAAAACTATTTTAAATATTTAATATTACTGACATGAACAAGATCTTTAGTCTGTGGTAGTATGATGTCATCTTGCTTCCTTAGAAAAAATATTATGAGTTCTTCTGGAAAAGAGGGCTTTTGAGTCATGCACATTCATGTAATAGTACTCTGCCCTGAAGTACATGCACAAGAAAAATCCTTTATAGACTAAACTTGTAAAAATCAGACTAACTGGTAAAATCTGTCTGCTAAGTCTGTGGTGCCAAACCAAGCAGTGTACACTTGATGCAATACTTTTTCTCCCAAGAATACAAGTTTTCTTCATACCTACAGTAGATAATACTGCTAGGAAAAAAAAAAAAACCTCCTGTCTATTCTGCTTGCACTCCCCACCTTCAGGTTGGCCTCCAAAGCCAAAATTGCAAATATGTGTTTAGGGTTAAATATATGTAACCAAGTGCACTAACACTACATAATGCATATACAGAATAAAAATCAGTTGTCAGAAGGTATTGAAAACTGCCAAATACTTTTTAACAATCATCTAAATACACAAAAACACAGAAATCTTGGACATAATTACTTCTGGGCTTAATAATTTAGTGTATGACATTCTCAAACCCTTGTCATAATTTCTAAGAATGTGGAGTGCTAAAAATGGAAGAAAAAATTGTTTGAATTAAAAGAACATCAAAGGAAAAACAGACTATCAAGTTACTGAATTATTATTCTCTTCTGTTCATAAACATTGACAAAATGCTGGAATCCAACATGGACAATGATAAAAAGCATAAAGAGCTTTAAGAAAGGAAAAAGCAAACTAATGCCTCTGCTCGCTGGTGAGAACCCTGGAGCACGTTGGTATGAGCAGGCTGATGTCACCTTACTGCTCTCCTCAGTTACTCACTAGGAGCCTGTTGCTGTATTTTTGATTCAGCAGAGCTAAATAATTCATCAGGGCACAGCGTTTTGTGAGCAGGCCAGACTGCAGGCACCAGGCCAAGACCAAGGTCGCCATGGAGACCTACATGCAGCTTCACCTCCCTCCCTTGCAGGGAGAGCCTACGAAAAATGGCATCAGCTGAGCAGCCCTGCTCATTTCAGCAGGGAACAATAGGTGTAATAAAAGAAGAAAAGAAAAAAAAAAGAAAGAGGCAGCAAAATAAGGATAAAATAATGAAAGCATCTTCTGTAGCTGCGTTGAAAGACTGAAATGACAAATGAGTCATTAAGCAGTTCCTATTTGGACTGCCACAACCATTATTTTACATGAAAGAAGTACTAACCCTCCCATTGTTAGTGAGAGCTATTGGTGCTCTTCAAACAAATAGATTATCCTATACAATGCAGATGGAAAATTATTAAAGATAGATTTTCTTTAGAACTCATTTTTGTTAGTAAAATAGAGTTGGAGGGGTGAAATGAAATCCTAACACAGAAATAAGATTTATTGCTTAGATTTCTTTTACCGTCTTTTGCATAGTTTCTGTCAAATACTGATCTTTAGAGTTCTCTCATCACTCTTTAAAAAGACAGGCATATTTATTATCAAACGCAAAAAAATAGCAGTCAGAAATGGAAAAACTGTATTACATCAAAGAGGAAAAATGCTTTTGAACTGCGTTTATTGAAGGGTTGTTTTACTTCTCACTTAATGTTTTCCATTAACATGAAACCAGCATTTTTGTATGCTTTATGAATGAAACAAATGGAAATATATTCTGATGTATTTATAGTAGAACATCTTAACTTCACAACCATTATTCTTTCTTTTTTTTTTTCCTACTGTGTAGTGCTGTTCCTTGACTATCTTGTTCTCCAGGCACCTGTTATTAAACATCACCATATTTTTTTACCCAAAACCACCTCCAATGCAAGAGCCTGGTCATGTTTTTATTAGCTATATAAAGTATAAACCTTAAAAAAACTGTATTCTGCAACCTTCTAAACATCTTGATTTTTTTTTTCCTCACTTGTAACCCTGTTTATTCCAGAACAATATAAATCCCCTCCCACTAGAACATTCCCATGTCCTCAAGCTTATACATTCATTGATTCTGTGGAATGCTGACATCACACTAATACAGCATAGTACTATATGCACAGCCTTTACAAGCCACACTGAGCTCTCTATAGGTGATAATGGGAAAATTTACAGTATGAGACCACAAGTACGTAAGTGAGAGGACCACATGACTTCTGTGTGGTAAACCTGAAAACAGAAGAAGAGTACCTCTGACTGCTTACCCTGGAAGGTCTTACAGAGCCTCCCACTGCCTGCCATACAAACTCCTGTTAGGGCTGCAGAACCTGTGTTTAGTATGGACCAATTCCTTTATTTTTTTTTTCTCCGTAACTGTTAATCCCACCTTCTGCTTAGGTTCAATGTCTTCCAGCAATATTCTTGTCTATCACTTCTCCTTATAGATTTTTGTTTTACTAAACACTGTAGTCTAACTACAAGAGGGCTGAGTGGAAATAATTGACCTCTTCTGATTTTCAGTGTTCCTACAGAGATTCTTCATGTTCAAAATAAAGTTCATGAACAGAAGTTCCATTATATTTTGCAACAGTGTTGCCCTGGCAATTCCATGTATGTAAGCCTTACAGAACTGGAGACCAGATTCTACTAAGGTAAGACTGATAGACAAAAACTGGAAATTAGTGCAGTTCCTGAAAAAAAATCTGAGGAGATAAAAGTTAGGCAACCCCTGATGTCAGAACCATCAGACCTAGTTTAAATCCCAGTCCAACCACCAAAACCCATCCTATCAACATATTTCTTCCATCTTTTTGTCTTATTAAGGAGGCAAAAGAGTTTTAAAAAAAATTTTCATGTTACAAAGATGATCTTTTTTCAGAGTAATATATTGGCATGAAACAATTCAGAAAACTGACTCTTGTCATCACACATTTTCTAGGCAGAAGGCATGTGGGACATCTTTTCACTATTTCATCACACCAAAAACAAGATTTCCCTTGTCTAGAAAGAGACTGTTAAATCACAAAAAAATCTCTTCTGATGTTCTGACACACTTCAGACAGAAAAATAAAACAAGTATAGTCCCTTTGCTCAATTATGAAATGCTAAAAAACCCCTAATTTTTAAGCCTTGCAGCTCAGATAGGGATAATATGATCTGTTGCTGGAAGACCAAAGGCCACTTCAGGAGGAGAGAAGATCTCTGAGGGGAGTTTTCATTCTTGATGATCTAACTGCATCCTTCTAAGCCAGCTGGCCATTACATTTATTTTCCATTGGCTTTGACAGGTCTGGTTTGCTTCCAAGGCTGCACACAGAACAGCCTGGTTATCATGGATCTGAAGACCTCATTATGGATGTGTAAAAAACCCAGACATGGTAACACAAACACCAGTAAGTGTTGGACAGCTGAGGAAATGTGCTGATGATTTTGATGCCCACACTGATTTAAATGGACTAGAAGAGATTTCATTTAGAATCACAGAATATTCTGAGTTGGAAGAGACCCACAAGGATCATTAAATCCAACTCTTAAGTGAATGGCCTGTATGGGGATGGAACCCCCAACCTTGGTGTTATCAACACCATGCTCTAACAAACTGAAGGAATCTATTCCAGAGTCAGACCTTTTATCCTCTCCTGAACATGCACAGCTTGCACAAAAAAACCCATTGATATTCACCTGCCTTAAATTTATCTATTGTCCCAGGTATATTGCACTTACACCATTTTAAATCCTTGGAGTTATCTACGTCACTAAATCTCTTTTTTAAAAACTGTTGCTTATAAAAAGAAAAAATATTTAATAGCTTAATTTATTTCTAAAATGTGCAAATATATAGCATAAATTAGTTTGTTGACACATTTTTCCTTTAGAACACTTTTTTCCTTTAATGTAAGTGGACACGGGGAAAAATATAGGAAGAACGAAAATTTACTAGAAAATGTTGTAATAGATGGATTCAGTGACTGCTAAGGGCATATGTCAAAGAAACAACGGGAATAAAGAAAAATCACATTTCATGACATACAGCTTCCTCTGATGTTATCATGATCACGTGGGACACAGAAGACACAGGAAATGGGTTCTTTAGACTTAGTTTTCAGCTACTGGTGTGCTCTTCCAACCTTCTCTGGACAGGAGTCCTACAGCAGACCTGAACGTCATTTACAGAACTTGGGATTCTTTTAACACAGAAGAGGGTAAAGAAATAGTTATTTACATGAGGTGCATTAATTTTCACCTTGTCCTAAACCAATGACTTCCTTCTTCTCTATCCTTTCAGGAGAAAGGAAAGATGGGGTAGAATGTACAAGCCCTTGTCCTCTGTCAGAGGAAGCCACATCTTTAAACAGAGGGAGGCAATTTTCTCCTTTCTTTATGGTTGCTTGGGTTTCTTTCCATCTCCAGGTTCCTTTAGCATCTCTTAAGCACTCTGATGTTAGTTATTTGATCTCCATTTCTTTTTATCTTGTGTAACCCTTGCAGACAGTGTGGCTCATGCACTAGTGTACACAGGATTTTAAAGCTCATTAAGAGGAGAATGTGTGACACTGTGGTCTGACACTGTTCTTCCGAAGATATAAATCATGATGTCTGGGTCTGTCTCTTGTAGCAAAGTTTGGGCTGATTAAATGACATCAGTTTCCTCACATATATCCTTATGACAGACTAATAAAAGCATGTAAGAAAAAGCCCATTTGACAATGAGGGCATACTTTTGTCAAAGGTTTGCTGAAGTTTCACAAGGCTAGAATGGTAAAAAATGTATTGGCATCAAGCATGGTGTATTGTGGCTTGCTTTTGACACAAAGATCAAATTACCAAATATCTCACTTATACCTGAACTGCTATATATGAGGAAGCCTCCTGGAGCAAGAACTTTTGGATCCATACCATGATTCCTTAAGAAATTTACATGATAGTAACTGTTATACTGTTGTGGCATGTGATAGATCCATAGAAATCACTGGGGATGGTAGGCATTTGCCAAATGGGACATTTAAACAGAGTGATCACGTCTAGAATGTAAAAGTGGTACAGACTGGGGAATCAAAAAGAACTATAGGACTGTGACAGTGATTGAAAGAGTGTCTGGAATGATGACTAACATTTTCTAGCATATATAT
>VXAX01005465.1:86004-104447 GCA_013399835.1 Leptocoma aspasia | reverse complement strand
ATATATATATATATATACATACATACAAGGTTTCAATAAATGTCCTGTAAAATGCTACCGGAAGTGCAGAGATATTACTTTTACTCAGCATTATTATTGCTATGAGGATTTGCTTGATGATGTTTGTCAAGCATTTTGAACAATGGCACATTTATATGCAATAATACAAAAATACAGGATGCAGACAGGACAGCTGAGCCCAACTGATCAAAGAGATATTCCATGCCATTTAGTGTTATATTCAACGTATAAAGCTGGGAGAAGAAGGAGGCATGGGGGGAAATTCAAAGTTGTGGCAAGTTCCCAAGTCCCTGTTATGCAAGATGGAACCCAGCATTCCTGGTCATGGCTAAACCATGGGAAGTGGTGGAATACTCTCTTATCTCTCCTCATTTGCACAGCTTTTGCTTTACCTCTACAACTGCCTTTACCCAAACCCACAATTTTTCTCACTTTCACCCTTCCAACTCTCTCCCCCATCCTACTGTGGGAAAAGCAAGATGTGTAGGGCTCAGCTGCTCCCTCAGGGTAACCAAGACAATTGCTTAACAAAATGCTAGGCTGACTAGCAAAATGAAATACAGCAAAACAGATTTTAAAGCTAGGAAAGGATCTCCTCTAGATCTCTGTCCAAAAGGAGTAAAGTGATGTAGGTTTGGATCTACTCATGCACATATTAATTTTCTGTCTTTGGATAAGGAGATTTTGGGGTCAGGCATAGAAGTGTATGATTGCTATCAGGAGCCAAATCAAGTATCAGGCACAGCAGGTAGAACCAATAACGTTCAGGATATCTGTTTTTTACTCTGTACTGTAGGACAGATACCCCTTGCATATAACAAACAGTATCACAGACTATACATCACTATAGTGACATGACTATCTCATATATTTTAGAAGAAACACTTAATTTGGTCCTTAGCTAAAGAAAGAAGCAGTAACACTGCTAACTCCAGTGAAGTGGCAGTGGTGCAATCTATCTCACACTCCTCATCCACATGGAAAGGAACTGCAAATAATTTGTCCCAGGAGCAGTTCAAGCAAAAAGGTTAGGCCAAAGTAACATTTACACCTTGATCCACTGGTGATTATTCAGATCAGAATAAACAAATTTAAGAGAGAATAATTTCAAGTTGGTGCAGAAACCATGTTCTCATTCTATATCATGATGAAATACAAGAAAAATATTTCTAGTGATCTGGTATATATCTATCTGGTGGATATAAATAAGTTAAACATATTGATAATAATTTGCCACATTTGTAAGTGGCTTAAATTTAGACAGTACCCTGAAAATTTCCAGACATCTTATTGAAAGGATTCCTAATCAGGTTTCCCCATTTCAAATAGATGTGTTGCGTCATTTGGTATTTTCTTGCATTTTAACATTTTCAAAATAAAATAAAATAAAATAAAATAAAATAGTCTTAATGACCTGAAGATAACTTTGCCACATACACTTGAAACATTTCTGGAAGATTATCAGCCATATTATCATCCTGCAAGAAATACTCCCCTGAATTACAGCTACCCCATAGTATGCAGCATTCAAGCTACAGCACTGGTAAGGCTTAGGCTAATCCTGGGAGCAAAGAGCAAAGTAACATTAAGCACTCTGGTTGGTCACAGGGGATTCACAGCTTCAGACATTACTCCTCACACTTGAACTGAAAGCATTGTAAGAGAGGTGCTCCACGTGAAACCACAGGCACACAGAGGTCAGTAAAATTCCTGGGTTTTTTTCAGTCAGGACACAATTTCACTGTAGGGATTTCATTGTCGCTAGTCTCACTGTATTTTGATATCCTTTCTTCTACTTAGAATAAAGAAATGATGTTAAAAAGCAGAGAGAAAGAATCATATATTATATGGTAATAACTGTATTTACATAAAGAACAAGGAGGATCTGAAAAACTGCAATCCAGTAACTCTGACTACACTTTTAGAACAGGAATTGTAAATACTTCGTACAGCCTAATGTATAAACTTTAAAATTGTATGCAGCATAGAACAGCCAGAGTAACTTAAATTCACTGAGAAAAAACCAGCAACACTGCATGTATTGCTGATATGACAGAGATAAATTTTACACAATTAACATTTTATTATGTCAGTTTCAAATCGGTTAATGCTGCATCACACAGCAGTTTCACCTATGAGGTCAGACATTAGAAAAGTTGCTCACAGAGATTAAGAAGTGGCTTTCAAAACAAGAATGGTGGGTGTCAGATCAAGAGAAAACATTTGACTTGTGTAGGAGTAATAAGCCCAGTAGGTATCAATCGCTTGATTTTGTTTACACAGTTTATACTGAAGGCAGTATTTCACGGGCTATCAGAGCAAGCTAATAGTATCAATGACAAAAAGCCACTCTGGGCTTTCTCCTTTCAAGATGCTGACTGGTTCTAGCTTTCCTAAACACAGTTCTCAATAGCATGTTTTACCAGATCAAGGCTAAAGTCCTCTGCTGTGTACCAGGCTGAGGTTTATAAAGAGAAATGGAAAGGAATAAAGCAGAGGAAGACTCTAAGCACTACTCTGAATGTGGTCTTAAAGGCTAATATTGCTAGACCATTGCTACTACAGGAGTTCAGATTGCTGCTAGCACATAAAACAAGTTGAAAATCCCAGCTCAGCTCCCAAAAATATAGTACAGATAATTCTCAGTGACATTCTTCCTTGACAGTCTTGGGAAGTACCAAACAGTGATGAGCCTTGGAAAGCTCTCTTGACTTACCTCAACTTCAGCAGAGGAGACTCCAGGAATTGGTTTCTTCTTTTCCCTGAATCATATCCCAGACATTAATTGTGTCACCAGCATACAGCTGTCCAAGTGCCTCAAAGGGCCTTTGGTTTTCTCACCAAAGGGGAACGCATTTTCCAGCAAAATTTCATGCACTGTGAGACTTTACCTGAAGATACGGGCCAGACTGTGAAGTGACGATGTAACATTTGCATCATCCACAATCTACAGTCTAATGGAATTCACAGGGTACTGCAAACATGGGAACTGCAGGGAAATGTTTCACTAGAGCCAGCTGTGTTGGCCATGATCTGAGGTAACAATGTTTCTGCTTCAGCTGATTCTATTCTTTCACCTCCACACTTGGGTGCTCCTATCCTTAGAGAGATCCTTTGTGGGACTACAGCTGAAGAGCCGAGTCTAACCCCATTAATACAATCAAAGTGCATTGTCTCAACAGATTACCTCTTCTGCTTTTTCAAAAGTGAAAGTCACACTATCCACTGCTTTTCTGACATATTACACTCTGTTTCTCTTTATCTTTTTGAAATTGATTACTTGCTGTCTCCTTTCTACCTAATAAATGTTTTCTTAATTGTAGGACAGAAATGGGGTGGCTGATTTTAAATACCCTCTACTATAAATATATATGGTTAAAATAATGTTAAATTCCCCAATCCTGCATTCTTGAACAAGTAGAATCCCTACTGGCAGGTTTTCCAGAGGCCATCCTCTCACTTTCAACTCCTGATTCACGACATGAATTCAATCAGTATGGTAATTTTGAAGTTTCAGTTTATACTGTTGGCAGCCAACTGTCTATAGTGTTGTGTCATCCCCCTTTCAACCAATATTCATTGAGTAAATATCAATCAATGCATTTTTCTCATGAAAACATTACCTAAGCAGTCGGCTACTAAGTAGTCCTTTCTTCTTAAACTTCATATATCTCAATCAGAGTGAAATAAAATAAAACAACAAAATAAAAAGGACCAGATTACATAAGAGAACTGAGAATTTATATTATCTAAATATTTATCTAAAAAATTAATTTGTATTATTTAAATACTACTTTAATTCATTTGTATTATTTAAATACTACTATCTACTCTTTAGTTCAAAATTAATGTTAGTTTATAACTAAAAGTACATGTTACTACTGATATTGGTACTTCGATATGATGCTTTTGAAGATCTAATTCTAAACCTCTGCGACACTGGTCCTACCTCACTTACAACCCTATTTTTGTCTTTCATAGATGCTACAAAATACCAAACCAAGAGTACCAAGTCACACAGTTTAAAAGCTGTAAAATCTGTGTTTTCCTGTTCCTACTGGAGAAATTGCAACACCTATAAAAATAAAAGCTAAATTTCAGGAGAACTACCCAGTCCCTGCAGCTACAAACAATTAACATCTAAGTCCTAGAATCAAACAGGCATCTCCTGCCATAGTGATGCACAAGGTCAGCCAGTTAGCTACTGTTAAACAGCTTAAAGGTGTTATGCAAATTGTGTAATGTTAACAGTCATCATATAATGAGAAACAGTGTTTGTCAGCAGTTAGAAGTACTTTGACCTTATGAAGTGGCAGGTTTTAACAGGAGCAAAAATAGCAGCAAATACAATTTTGAAGACAATCAAAACTGAAAAGAGGTATCAAGTAAGCAGTGTGGCTAGCGTTAGACAGCTTTCATGTTAAACTTTTGGAAAGCTTCTTGAAGACTTGGCTTACTGTATAAAATGAAAATATTCTGTTTCTTCTTTAACTGTGAATTTCTCATTCTTGTTTCAAAAAGAAAAAAAGAAAAAAGAAAAAAGTGAACCTAAGAGCTCAAAAAGAAGACAACAAAAAATATTCTAAAAGCCTTTTTTTATGATTTTCAAACAAGTATGGTTGATTCTTATTTACAATTTTCAGCATTGAATTAAATGTTGTTGGAAAAAAAAGACTTTCACACATGGTGACTGAAAAGTGTAAATGACAAAAAGCAGTGAGGCAGAAAGCTGTATCAATGCAATATAGCCCACAATTTTTGGTCTAATACAATAGCTATAGGGTTCTTAAGGTAGACACACCAGTGCAGAAGAATAAACATTACACTCAATGGCTGTCAGTAGAGCTATCAGCCTCTCTGAATGAGGAAATTACTGTTGGACAGAGTATAAAACAAGGAAGGAATCCAGTTCATTATTGCTGATGAGTAAGGTTATACATTGTAAGCCCCCACATTAGTTAGATCCCATCTCAAGTTAACTTTTTCTTCTCTGCACGACCCCACTACTGTTCTTTTCAAAAAATGGCTCAAGAATAACACCTCTCTAATGATTTGAAACTTTCTTCTAAAAATAAGTTAAAACCTATAAAACTCTCAGACTGCAGGACATTTAATGTTAAAAGTCCCTTTTCCTTTTCTAGCTATCAGGATAAACCTAAAAGGATAAGGATAAACTTCTCTATTGTATTACTGGAGATGGAACATGAGAAAAGCAATAATTGCTTTAGGCTCCCCTGTCCGTTATCACTCACAACTTTTACAAAACATCACAGAATGTATTGTTCCAACATTTTAAAAGCTTAGTTTCACCTTAAGAATCATTTCCTCTGATGCTGAAAATATAGATAAGGAAGCAAATATTCATAAAGACATTAAAAGCCCCCAACTTTTAATGAAACAGAATTTTTATTTTGAGCAAAGCTAGAGAAAGAATATATTTCTATAGAATCCAAAACTTTTGGTCCAAATTAAATTGACATCACCTCCTCAGGAAGATCTTGCATATAAAAAAGTCCTCTAATATCTCGGTGGAAATGGCATCTAAGTAACTAATCTATGAAGAACAATTATTATATTTTTATCTGACTGCTGGGAGAAAAAGTAAATTCTCTCAACAGTCAGGAAAAATGATGGAATTATTCACAAAGGATACCGTCTTATCTCTAAATGAGCCTGTGAGTGCAAAACAAGAGTAGGGCTATATATTACAAAGGAAGCTCTTCTGGATTAAAAGATTGCAGATATGTCACTCTTTCTTCACAAATGCAGACTTAAAAACCCACAGCAGATCTAGTCTCTCTCTAATTACAGGATAGCAGAAAGCTCATTTAAATAGTATATCAAGTAGCATACTCAAGTATTTCAAATTTTGGATTTAAAAATTAAGTAAATAAGCAAATTTATAAATACAAGCTGGTCAGGTACACCCTTAATCTGACACAGTTAATATTACCATTTTGAAGAGCTAAATCAAGTAGTTTAAATAAATCAATGAAATTACATACCTGCCTATTATGAGATCTAAATTCTGGTATAAACAGAGAAATGTAAATTTCTGTTAACTTAATCCCTATTTTGCTTTACATAACAGAAGTACTTGAAAACAAGATAATTATTCTTGAAGGCCAAGGGCTCTTAGCCAAAAAAATTATTAAAATGTCATTTTCATTTTTATCTTCTTGGGGATTGTCTACCAGGCAATAGACACTAAGTGAGCTTATTCTTCTAAAATATATTTTCTTATTACTTGCTTTTTAATGAAATGCTTAACATTCTGTTTTCTCCCCTCAAGCTGTTTAGATGTTTGTAAGTTTAGGACAGAAAGAGATCCTTTAAAACCATTTAAGGTGAGGCACAAAATAAGAGTCAGAACCAGTAAATTTATAAAACCTGCTGTAAGTGTTTGCTCTGAATTAGGTAACATGCTTTACATGGATTTCAACAGGCTCAGGCCTGATCTCGTTACAGTTGAAGGCAAAACTGCCTTGTTACAGCACAGAAATGTTGTGTTCTTTAAATCCCTAACTAAGTACTTCAAATGTGAGATCCAAAGACGTGAGGAAGTGTTAACCTTTTACACTAAGGGGTGAATATATTTAATAGTGTGCGGGGCATCGAAGTGACAGGGTAAAAATTGTAGCGACATAAGCATGGAGTTCTATTCTTGGTTTTGTCAGGAGTACAGGTGTCTGGTGTGATCTGAGATGAACTACATTAACCAGGGGATGGGAGATATATCACTGGATTTTTTAGGAGGCCCATGATTTTCTGGGACAGTATCTAGGGACCAAACAAGTTAGACCACAGGGCCTAAACAGCACCAGGTCCCTACACAAGTGTGATGAATCTTACCACTACAGAGGGAAGGGATTCAACCCCAAATTATGACATTGGCATGCCACTGTCTACCTGGGGGAGCCCCACAGATATGTCTCATTGCTCTCCACCATCATTTAAAACTAGCAACAGGTTTTTAGTTACCTAAACACAAGTGTCTAGAGTCATATGAGCTGACTTAGAACAGAGAGACTGGCTTCATGTTGCTAGCCTAAAGAGGAAACTTTTGTTGTTGTCCCATGTTATTTCTGCCAGCCTCATGCACATCCTGGCCAAGAGCACCTTAAGAGGTCCTCAATACCCACATGTGAGCAACTTAATCACACTTCTGGTCAATACCAACAGGAGAGTTCAGAAAAATACTTCAAGTCACTCTGAAACAGAGTCATAAGGTGAACAGATGGTACAGGAACCTTGAGGAAAAAGATTCAGTTTCCACTTCTATCATACTTAACATGTCAAAACAGCAAATCTTATTCACCTTATCTTCTCCCCATTAATTTCTTAACATCCAGGGTTATGTGAGCAGTATGGCTGCCTGTTAGTGGTCCCTAATATAAAACATTAAATGCATGGACCAGTGCATCTTTTATTGTATGTCATAAAAATCCACAAATACTCAAATACAAAAGGAGAAGATCAGGTATTGTGATGAAAATGAAATATGAATGTTTGTGGAACAATTTACTTGTTTAAGGGTACATTCACTCAAAACCACAACATTTCTAATTGTGCACTGTGTGGTATTTACAATCTGATCCAGAATTTATTTATATGTTAAGACTTTTACATTTATTTAAAATCATTTTGAGTGTGTTTGGGTAACAAACATCATCTTATTCAAACTTTCATTCTGAAAGAGGCTGTGATGCTCTCTGTCTTCAGTTATCTAATCAGACATCCTTCACCTAATCCTAATAGTGCTGTCTACCAAGTTTTGGCACTCATATTTTAAAAGACCAAAACAAAACAAAACAAACAAACAAAAAGCCAAAACCTAAAAAAGTCAAAAAGATTCCACAAAAAATCAAAACCAGTGTTCAAACTGATATAGACATGTCTTTCATCTTTTCTGCTCTGGTACTTTTTTTTGAACACATTCACTTCTAGAATGATTATACAGATTATTAAATTGAAATGTATTTATATTTCATGATATTCCTCTACTACACTTTATGAAATAAAGTGAAACAGTCCCAAGATAAAGGAATGATGAAGGTATATTCCTGGCTCTTTTACAGCAGTTTTCTTCTATTGCTCTTGATATGTATTGGAAAAGGCTGGAATCACTCTTCACTTAGTTCAATGCACATTTGTGCAAGCTAGCTTACAAAGATGGATGAACTATGTGATCCATATGAAGACTCATGATGGAACTGGACACACATCCCGGATGTTCAGCCCCGCACCCCCGCCCCCAGCAAAATGCCTCAGCCACTTATACCACATCCTTTTCCCTATATATTTTAAAATATATGCAATAGAGAAAAATATAATAAAGATGTTTCCAAAGCTAGCATTTCATGTAGAAGCTATAAAGGACAGAAGCTTCAGAGCTCAGCACTTCATAATCAACAAGAAAAATCAAACACTGGAACACTGTCCTGGGTTGGTTTGAGGTATTTTTTTATTATTATTTCATTTCTCTAAATACATAGAAGCAATGAGAAAAAAAAAAAAAAAAGCCTCACATGCCAAGACCAAAATTATGCTGTACAGTTAACAATATATTTCTATTACTTCTCATAACAATAATAATTAATTTTATTGCAGGAAAGATCATTTCTTTCACTTGCAATTAAACATAAACCACAACACAGACAGATACAATCTGTCAATTTCTCTGCAAAGACAGTGGGTCAAAGCAATTTCCTAGAAGAGCATCACGCAACCAATGTCTTAGGTAAAAATGTGACAGGATCATCACCTTCAGATCTGCATGCCATACAAAAAGAAAGCTATTTCCTCAGTTGTACACTTTGTAAATATCCACCAATACATTCAAATAAAGTAACTTCCTCCCCATTGAAAGGGAGGCTTGTTTTTCCGTTTTACTATCTATGTTTCAAAGACATTGATAATTTTCTTTCTGCCTTTCAGCTGGTAATTTTCTCAGAAATTAAGTCTTCCCTTTACCAACATCTATTTCACATCTGTAAGTGAATTTGTGATTACATCCCAGCAAAAATGAACAGTACCAATGAAATAAAACAACTTTTTCTCTACAATACAATGAGAAAAAAATACTAAAGACCAGATTTTCTGAGGTTAGCATTTCTTTTCAAATTATCTATACAGCTTTGAAAGCAGTTCAACTGTTTCGTAAAAGGGAAAAAACACACAACACAATCTTCATTTATTACCAACATGTTACTTGAGTGGGAAAATCTGATGAAAATTGATATAGATTTGTCTTACAGCAGTTATTTTGTTCCCCCTAACTGCATCATGATATGATGAGTACTTGTGAGTTAATACAATCAGAAGCTAAAAGAAGAGGGCATCATACCCAGAGGGACATTCTTTCACATAATCACAGAATGGGTCAGGTTGGAAGGGACCACAGTGGGTCATCTGGTCCAACCTCCCTGCTCAAGCAGGGCCATCCCAGAGCACATGGCATAGGATTGTGCCCAGGTGCTTCTTGAATATCTCCAGTGAGGGAGACTCCATACCCTGTTCCAGTGTAAAGAAATTCCTCCTTATAGTCAGGTGGAACTTCCTGTGTCCCAGTTTCTGCCCACTGTCTCTTGTCCTATTGCTCAGCACCACTGAGCAGAGCCTGGCTCCATCCTCTTCACTCCCTCCCTCCAGATACTGATAGACATTGATGAGATCTCCTCTCAGTCATCTCTTCTCAAGTCTGAACAGGCCCAGATCCCTCAGCCTGTCCTTGGAGGAGAGATGTTCTTGCACTGAGGAGCCCAGAACTGGACTCAGCTCTCCAGATGTGGCCCCACTGGGGCTGAGTAGAGCAACAGGATCACCTCCCTCAACCTGCTGGCAATGCTCTGCACCACCCCAGGATACCTTTGTCTTTCTTGGCCACAAGGACACATTCCTGGATCATGGACAGCTTGTTGTCCACCACGACCCCCAGGACCTTCTCCACAGAGCTGTTTTCCAGCAGGTCACCCCCAGCCTGTACTGGTCCAAGGGGTTGTTCCTACCCAGGTGCAGGACCCTGCATTCACCTTTGTTGAATTTCAGATTGTTCTTCTCTGCCCATCTCTCCAGCCTGTTGAGATCCTTCTGCAGGGCTGCACAGCACTCTGGGGTATCAGCCACTCCTCCCAGCTTTGTGTTGTCACGATTGCTGAGGAGGCCGCTGCTCTTTCATCCAAGTTATTGGTGAAAAGTTAAACAATACTGGGCCCAATATTGAACCTTGGGGGACACCACCAGTGACAGGCCTCTAACTAGACCTTGTGACACTGATTACAACCCTCTGGGAGCTGCTCTTCAGCCAGTTCTCAACCCATCTTTCTGTTCATTCACCCAGTCCACACTTCCTGAATTTGCCTGTGATGATGTTGAGCAAGACAGCTTTGAAAGCCTTGTTGAAGTCAAGGGAGACAATATCCACTGCTCTCCCCCTCATCTGTCCAGGCAGTTGTATCATCACAGAAGGCCATCAGGCTGGTCAAGCATGATTTACCCTTGGCAAATCCATGCTGACAACTCCTGATAACATTCTTATCACCCATGTGAATAGAGATGGCCTCTTTTCCAAAGCACTGAGCCAACCAGAATAGAGGCAATCCTACCAAGTGGTAGCAGCAGAGACATAAATCTCTTTCCACCCAGGCCACACAGTGTAGATGCTCTTTTAAGATGCAGCTATAAGGAATTTTCTTCAACATTCTTTACAAAGACATCTTCTACAAATACTCCATAATCCAACAATCTCATTCCACACTGCTATTCCACACAAGGGTCAATGATATGATTCAAAATGAATTAATAAAGAGAGCAAAATATTCTCATCCACAGTCACAAAGCAATTGTTGAATATTATGCTTTGGTTTTTTTACAGTGTAATAAAAACCGCTATTGTTCTACAGAGAGAAAGCATCAAGTGACTTTAATGTTCTTCTTATTGCTTCACCTGCACATCTCCTTGCACAGCAGCTTTAACTCTAGAATGTGAAACCCCTTTCCAATGTTTGGGAATACTTGAGATTGGATTGCCTAATATTAAGCTCTGAAATCAACAGGACATAAGTTTCCTAGCACCCTGAAGCCCTGATCTTGAAATTAATAGGAATTTCTAAACATGGCAAAAATACCTGAACAAGCCCCTAAGTCAATTATGTGCTGTAATACCTCAAAAGGTATGGTAGCAACATTATTACTACAGCCGAACTCCTCAGCTGGTACAAACCAGATGTTAATAAGCAAAGAAACATTGTACCAACAGTTTTGGTTAATAAGAAAAACTACAGAAATATTTTTTCTTTATCTGTAGTTTATGTCAAATTTAATTCATCACAGAAATAAAGTGTTGCCACTTAATTGCTCTTAGTGTACAGCAAAGATGCTTACAATGAATGATGATAAGCAGAAACATGAATGAATAGTTGCCAGGCAACCAATAAATAAAGGTTCCAAATAGCATGACCTCTCTTTAAAGGATAAAGCTCTAATCATAATTATTTTTCAAATCCATTTCAGTGCCAACTAAAATCATGTTTGCAGCACTAATCCTGGCCTTCCTCATACAGAATGAAACCAAATCTGTCATTTGACATATCACAGATAACAAATTAAACAGACTCAACCTGCTCCTTCAAATTATGGTCAACAGCGCATTCTGAGGATGGCAAAAAGGTTAGACAAAAAACTGGAATCTGAAGTAGAGAGCTGAGAAGATTTAAGCAATTTAAATAGGGTAGTTAAAATAATTTTTTAAAATGTTATATTTTTTCCTAAAGGATCTTCAAAGAGTATCAACACAAAATCCTCCAATGTATAACATCATAAAATGATCATTCGGTAAAGTACAAGGATGAGACAGACTTTAAAATACTAAAAACAGATGCAGTTTGAAATGCTTTAAAATCTATATAATACCACATTCTATCTTTATAAACTCTTACAACACAGTCTTGCTGAGTGCATAAGCAGAGCTGAGGTGCCTAGAGCAAGCACTGACCTTTTAGATGGATTCAAATAAAACTGACAAAGAGCAGCATAAATCTTAAACCAGTTCAAGAACACAGTATACCCACTTTGAAGAAACAATGAATGGTTATGCAGGAGTTTTACATTATGCCTTCCAAATAATGGAATGGGAAAGCTTGGGCTTGGTTCAAGGTTTACTGGTGGGCTAATACATTTTGTATTTATTTTAGTAAGCTCTCATGTCAGAAAACATTAGGAATACATGTTTTTGTAGTTTTATCTTGCACTACTAAGGTGATTACATAAATCTCTTTAACCATTTTATTTCTTTTCTTTAGTAGAATTGATATTCACTAACAGCTGTGATGCTTAAACACTAAACTGACAAAAATTTGCAACAAGAAAACAAGTTGAACTACAATAATAAACAAATATGTTTTGTACCTAAGGTATAACATACTATGTCAGCAGTAAACCCATAAGAACAGGCACCATCCTTCCAACCAATCTTTGAAAAAAATACAGACAGACAACAGAATCCATGAACTTCCCTGCAATGTCAGTAGCACAAAATAATCTCACACTTTACAGTAGAAAATGCACTCTAACAACTAAGTAGTATTTCTTCACATGTATTTCTTCATATCAAATGAGAGCCAGTTCATTTTATAATAGGTATTCTCTTTCTTTGATAGAAAAGCATTCTGTTGCCATCAGAATGCCATCAGACACATAATTTTCTAATTATTTTCCTTATCTAGATATATTTGCTCACCAGAGACCTTTACAGGAGTTTTTCTTTGTATCTGTATTTCATGAATAAGCAAATAAGAAATACATCACATTATATCTGTATTTTCCTTGACTAATACTTTACCCACTAATCATCTTCACCACCTGATTCACTAACTCCTCTCCATCTTTCTAAAAATTTCAGTTTGAAGTCCTTGTTCTAACAAAAGTCCAGTTCATTTAATTGATATCCTATGCAAGAGTGAGATTCAGAATTTAAGTAATTGAGAATCATGCTTACTGACTGTAATTTAAAATAATGCAGAAGATCCTGTAAATTCCTGCTAGGACACATGGCATTATTGGTACCAAAACCACATTAATTCCTTTTCCGTAGTTTTCAGCTTGCATTTAATGAACTATAAAAGAATTGTGTTGTGCCTATAAACCTCACAACCAAGTCCACTAGTTCAAAAGTGTGTAAAGGTGCTTTGGAGGATTTATTCCCCTCCCAAATGCTTATTCCTTTTCAGGTGCCAGCTGAAGAATGAAACTGGTCTGGTTTTAAGCCTAAGAGCTTATGGAATAAAAGGTCATGCCTTATCATTCAGCAGGAGCTAGAAGCTAATTGTAAAGTTTATTAACAATGAAAACAATGCGGTTCTCAGAAACTTATTACCATGGAGGAAACTGATGTTATTTTTCTGAGGTTTGGATTCCACTGTGTTTTGTTCCACAACATGCAATTTAACTACCCCACTTTTGAAAATGGGAGACGACTGCATTGTTTCAAAATCTGCTCACACTAAAGTAAGAGTCATTTTAAGACCTCCCCTAGGGATTCAAGTCTATACATTTAGCAATAGAAGGAGGAAAACAACGTAACTGCCAGCTTGAGGAGAGAGATGATGAGGCATGCTTTCTCTCTAGTGTTTCCCACATTACAGATACAGTCAATGAAACTAGGTGGAATTCTAAAAACACTTTTCTCAACAGGGCTTAGGCAGATACTCATCTGAGTGAGAGTAAGGAGCATCATGTTCCAGAGATCAATCGTATTCTAGATGCATGCTGATCCTATTTTCTGATCAAGATATTTTTGTTTCAATAACCATTTTTCCCATAACAAAATGGTAACATTTGTTTTCATTTTTTTAATATTGGATATTTAATAGTTAATTAAATATAAACATACTTATTGTTCAAGTTCATACAAAAACTAATGGATGACACTGGGAGATAAAATTGCAGAACAGTGCAATATTGTTTGGTTTAGGAAAGCAAATATATATATATGTATACACACTAGATGTATATATAGATACTTGTGAAAGACTATCTATAGACACTCCCAGTAAAGCACAAAGGAGTTACCTTTGAGCACACAAAATATTATTACTATAGTGAGGAGCCCAGTAGGGGGAAGAAGGTAGTTTGTTGCTCTATCACTTTTTAGTAACAATTAGCTTCTGTGTGTTTGATTCAGTTTTATATTTGGAATGTACTTTTCATAACTGCTATTCCATTCAATATCTCATTGATGGACATCTTCCCCTGCTAGTGTACAGAAACAGTTGAAAATAGCAGCAAAACTCAACATTGATGACATAGTCTTTCACTAATATGCTTAATGAAGTTACTGTTTTGGACCAATAGCTCAGTTCTAAAAGAGAGAGCTAAGAGTACAGTCCTTAGTTTTTCTCATGATGTCAGAAACAAAGTCTGACAAAAATGCTACTGGCAATCAATGAACTTTGAAAATTAATACTAAAACCTTCCTTCACATATGACTAAGTGATTCCTAAATTCCTAAATTTCATCATGATTTCTTAACCTATCAGTTACATCTCATGAAGCTTGAGCACAAAACTGTCACCAATACAGAGTGCAAGTGTGCCCCTCTCATGTACCATACTGCATGATCTGAATCCTATTCTGCTGTGTCTATTACATTAAATATACATTAATACATTTCAGGACAGACAGCTGAATTCAGCTATCATTGGAGGCTTCAGGAGTTCCTCCATTCAGTTGTTTAGCTAAAAGAAATTTTACAGAGAGACAACCAAATTACAAGGAACAGAAATGTTCATACAAGCTTGTAAATTTCAGCTTTGTGTTTTACTTTTAAAAGGAAACATTATTATTTAATGTCTTTGAGCTACTGTAGTATCTCTTAAGATTCACCCTGGCTCACATCACTGAAACAAACAAACCAAAAAATTCAACAAGACTGCACAGATTTTACTTATCAATCAGGAAAGTAGATTAAACAAGACAGAACAAGAGAAAATAAATCATCTCCATATTTTATAATGTTCAACAGGTATTATCTGTATTTTATTTAAAGACAAGAAAGAATGAAAAGTAAATCTGCTTTCCAACCATCCTAAGCAATTTTTTTCAGTGACATTTCATTCAACTGTATGTACACTACTTCTTCTCTGAAGCCTACTTTGCATATTTATTCTTATTGTCATAAAAAATCTTTGTTATATTTTCACAATTTACACTGAAGTACAACTGCTTTATGCACTTGTGCTGACACGCAGACTTTTACAGCACAATACATACTTGCTGTTGCCAAGTCCTTTGCCTCAAATTTCCCAAGCTTTTAGCCTTTGCTGCTCCCAGCAAAAAGAAAATTGAATTTTCAGCACTATCTAAACAATGTGAACACAGCAATGGCTGTTCTAGGGCAAATGTGAAGTTCATTTAGGCCAGGACCATGTCACTAGCAATGGTCAAAGGCAGTGACCTAGGAAAAAGCCTCATATTAGGACAACTCTCAAATAACACAGCAATGTCCTGGAACACTCTTCTGGCTCCCAGCAATGTGTGGCTCAAAGACTTAAACATGAAAAGACTGGAAGTGTTGGTATATGATAACACTCTTTGCTTTCAGAGGGGCTGGAAAGAAGAGCAGGCGATGGCATATTTTAAAAAGGAGAAATATGTGCCCTCATCACACATACACGTCACTCCGTTCTATCCAACAAGGTTTCTTGCTCCTGATACTGCCTTCACCCTCAAAATGTGCTGTTTTCCATATGGAAGAGGTGGCAAAAATGAAAGTGTTTCCTTTCTTTCCTCAGAAAACCTCCTCCTGGCTGGAGCTGGCCTCCTGTTCATATTCCACTTGACTAAACCAATCTTTTTCTCTTCCCACACTAGCTCCATCTGCCGCCCGTCTCTCCAGCAGAGCCAGATGCCAGCAAAGCAGACTGCTGTGGGAGGAGAAAGTTCTGTCGCTGGAATTTCATCCCTACAGTCTGCAGGGGGCCAGCCTGTGAAGCATGGGGAGGATACAGAGAGCAACTTCCTCTCTTCCACACTCCTTCTCCTGCTCATCAGTAAAGAAGGCAGCTGAGGACATGAGCACAAGGATAAAACACCAATGTGTGCTCTTAAATACGCAGCTTTAATATTCATATAGCAGAAATCTCACAGTTGTACTCCAGACCTGAGCATGGTACACACCAGATATAGATGAGAGAAGACATGAGTCCTGCTCCAAAGACCTTACAATCCAACAGAAGCAGAGATGCACACTTGTGATAAGGATAAAATGAGTGACTAGAGCACAGATGACAGAGAAAAAAGACTTGGATTTATAATCAGGAGAGATTTTAATGATGGAGTAAAAAGATAGTATTTTCTGAGAGATGGAAGTCAAAGAAAGAATCAATGGATGAGAGAACTGCAAAGGAAACTGCCTTTAGAGAAGGAAAGAGTAAGATGAAAACAGACATAGAGAAAGAAAATGTGGGTTCTTTATACATTTGATGTGATCTTGCACGAAACAGAGGGAGAAGACATACAGGTAAGAACTTCAGACAAACAGTCTAGTAACAGAGGAGGATCTGAATGAGCAATCTTGTCAGAGAAAGGAACAAGAATGTGTGTCACTGAGTGAGAACAAGAGCTCATATAAAACGAGCAAGTGTGCATATGTGTGAGACAGGGACATAGACTTCATTTTTCTGAGAGAAAAAATCATGGGAACCCAGGAGACTAAAGAGATTATAAAACCAAAAAAGGCTGGTGTATGGGTGCAGCAGAAAGTTTTGAGTGGGGTTGGCAGGACAGAAGAAAGTGAAGGTACAGAGCGACCTAACAAAATACCAGAATTATGTAGAAGAAGTTGAAAGAGCACATATAAATTACAGAGACATAACAAGAAAAATCAATAATATGAATTGACAAGGAAAAGAAGAAGGAAATAGACACATCACATTGCAGTAGAGTAAGGGATCACAGCAGAACAAATGGAGTGACAGGATGGAGAGAAAGGAGGAAAGAATATATGCAAAGATAATAAAAGTCAGTAAAGAAACATCAGTTAAGTGTTACGTAAAAACTCCTAATAGGAAAACTGGGTGTGTAGACAAAGGTGACTGGAAACGGATGGTCACTGTAAGTGTAAACTCTTAGGGTTTGCCCCATCTTGGTATCCCCGCCTTTTAATCTTTATTTTCTCTCGGAAAAATACTGTTTCCTTGTCCTCCACACCCCCTAACTTCCGAGCTGTAGTTGCACCTTTATGCCATTTGTTTCACTATTTCTAGTGGCAACTCTTTTTCTTACGTCTACATGGGAAAAAGATCTTATTTTTTTCAAATACTCTACCACAAAGAAACGTTCCAAAAATCTCAAGTTTCCTTTCTCCTGTCCCCATAACGCTCTTTCATTCATTCTTCGAAAAAAACCCCAAACCAAACCAAACAAACAAAAAAAAAAAAAAAAAAAAAAAAAAAAAAAAAAAAAAAGCTGGGAAAACTCAGCACTACAGTGGTATCTTAAGTCCAAGACATTCAGCGAACCTTTCCTGAGCTGCACGCACATACCGAGCCCCAGGTTTCCTCCGTGCCCGGGTGAGGATTTCCCGTCTCCCGCGGGCTGCGCTCCAGCGCCCGGCATCGCGCTGCCGGGATAACGGGATCTCCGGCTGAAACGCATCCATCAGGCGGGGCAGCGCGGGGAGGGGAGCTAGCTACCGGCTGCTGGAAGGAAAGCCTACACAGACGTATGCCCTGGCTGCTGGAAGACATGGCTGGCTGGCTATCTGATTTGAGGGACATGAAAAAAGGGAAAGGAGGAAAGGGAGAGGGGGAAGCACACACGCTCGCACACGCATCCGGCTGATCTTACCTCCACATTGAAATACTGCTCCGCTTTGCACACTGTAGCACATAAAATCCAAATGAAGGTTTGCAAGAAAAACACCCTGGACTGAGACACGAAATCCAACCGGCTTCCAGTGCTGGATGCGAGTACGATCATAGTGAACTGTGCTTCAGCGGGTGGAAGATCTCTCTTTATCTCTCTTCGCCTTAAACAAATGCACAAAACAAACCACCCTCCCCCGTGTCGGTGAAGAGCCCGTAGCGCAGGTTCACCCACAGCCGGGGAGGAGGAGGAGGAGAAGGAGGAGGAGGAGCAGACACTTCACAGCACAGGCGGCGGCGCGGCAGGGTCAGCTCTCGCTCATCCTCACCACCAGCCCCGTAAAGAGAGAACGTGGCGTCCGAGTGCAGCCGCAGCTCCTGCACGACTCCTCTCTGCCCAGCAGCAGCAGCCGCCTCCCCGTGTCCTCCCTCCGCTCCCGCCTCCTCCGCCTCCTCCACCTCTCCTCCTCCTCTCCTGCCTCCTCCCCTTCAGCCTCCGCCTCCTCCCGGGGAAGGCGGGCCGGCTCGGCTCGGCTCCCTGCCGTGGCCCGGCTCGGCTCG
>VXAX01005465.1:19030-85878 GCA_013399835.1 Leptocoma aspasia | reverse complement strand
ACCCTTCATGGCCCCGCCCCATAGGCGGCCTAAAGGCGGCGGCCCCACCAGGCGGCCCCGGCGCGGCAGCGCCGCACGGCTGCGCTCGCCGGGCCCCGGCCCGGAGCTTCCCGAGGCGGCTGCTGAGGACCGGCAGCCCGAGAGCGGCAGCCCGGGAGCAGCCCGAGGCCTTTCCCCGCGGTCCCGTCCACAGGAGCCGAACGAGTGCCGGAGCCCCCTTCCCTCTTCACGGAGCGAGCGCCCCGAGCCACCCGCCCCGTGCCCGGGGAACGGAACGCCGCTCTCCCCTGCCCGCGGTGCCGCTCGGGTGATAAAATCTGCTTAATGCGTCCGAAAACATGGCCATACACTTAAGGGAAAACACCGTGTGAAATACTATAGCACAGACTAACTTCATGCTGGACATTGTCATATTAAAATGCCTTATGATTACGGCAGATGAAGTACTCTTGCAGTGATTTAATGGTAAACGGGACTTTCTATGCGGCCCTTTGATATGTCCTCTGGTATAGGGACGATGAGATGATCCATAACATCAGTGGATATGATATTGCAATAATGCATCTTGGGGAAAAATATGCAAAGGTACTCGATAATCATATGGGACAAACAGGAAGTAGAAGGAATACTGATGTGAAATTTCCATACTCTGCTGATAGTTGAGGCCAATGGCTGAAATTAAAGCACATGCAGACTACATGTACACAGTTTTGACAGCACCTAGTAGCAGACTGTAGGAGTGTATTAAGTTGTCCACCATTTCATATCTTAAGAGTAAGGCAGTTACGTGAAGAAGTCATGATGTGCCTAATCAAAAGTAATCCTGTTTAAGAAGAATTCCTTACGTGATTTTTCATGCTAAGTGCTTGATCTAAAAGCATTTTCTGTTATTCTGATTGTTAGTGATGTGAATGATGAAATTATGAAATTCAGAGTCGTCAGCAAGCTAAACGGACCTGTTGACACTTTGGTGACAAATATGGGAAGTCAAATTAAAGAAATGAATAATTAAGCACAAGTTAAATGTCATGGAAGAAGCAGGAGAAAACGTGATTCTGACACATGCAAATTATATTTGGTAAGAAAAATTAAAAAGTAAAATCAAAAAGGATACTGGTAAAATAACAGCACTTCAGAAAATAATCTGGGGGCTGTAATGTAAATATGAGTCAGCAATGTGCTACCATTAATGAAAAAAGACAGTGTCACTGTGGAGTATATTAATAGGTGTGCAGTACATCTGACAGGACAAATTATCTTTCTGCAAGGGATTGATGAAGCCAACTGTGTTTGGTCTCAAACTGAAGACAGTCCAGAGGAAAATTACAAAATACTAGAACATGTAGAAAGTTAGAGGTGGGTATAGAAGTTGAAAGAACCCTTGTTTAAGAAGATATAAGTAAATGATCTCTTAATGTGGTAAGTGTTGCTGTGAATAGGGCAAAAATATTTCATTCCTTCTGGGGGAAAAAAAAAAGAATAATCTAAATTTTTAATTAAAAAATAAATTCAATGTTGGACAAGGCTTTCTAAAGTGTTACGGCTTATAAACTGAAATATATATGTTTTTATATATATATTGGAACAATAATGTCCCAAATTTAGCATTTGGAACAAGATACCTACCTAATGGAAGTGGGGAATCTCTTCCATATGTAGGTTTGATAGGCAAGATTATTATAGTTAACCTCTCTGATCTTAGGGAAGTGGATTGTATTATGAGATCTAGTAAACTTTTTTACTTCTAGCAAAAGCAGTTCAGAAATTTCTTTTCTTTTATTACTGTGAATTCATCACTGTAACTGGTATGAAGGAAACACTAACTTTATACTGTCTCTATTGTTTTTCCTCTTTCCCAAAGGGACTGTGTGTGCCCTCAGCAAACACTAGCTCTACATTTGCCAGTCTATTTTGTAGAGTCTGCCATTACTGCAATATCCAGAAATGGAAATGGAAATTAAAACAGATAAGTTACTGTAACGGGAATTCCATTTATCTGCCCTGCCAGGACTACTGTGGCTATTTATTGTGAAAAGCACAGGGCCATAAATACAGTTACCTCCTTCCTTTACATTGTACCCATTGGAAGAAAGAAGAAGAAAAGCAATGGTATGAAGAGAATGATGGACAACAAAGGCACATGAATATTTCTTAAGCGTGTTTGAGAAAGAAAGAGAAAGATCACACAAGTAGAGAGAGATTGGTAAGGAAAGAGAGTAGCAATGTATGAGTAAGAGCATCAAGGGAGATACAAGGCATATGAAGGACAGAGAAGATATTTGAAGTGAAAGATATTCAGGAATGCTTGTGTGAGTGAAGAAATGCCAGCAATGGTGGGAAAAAGCTTTGCATATTTATGAGTAAGCTGCGGGCAGAAACATACAAGAGGAGGGTCAGAACCTCATGAGACATGTAAGAAGGAAAAAGAAAATAGAAAAGAATTGAAACCTCCATACAGAGCACTGTTTGTACTTATGTGTGTATGAGATTATGATTGAGATTAAAGAAAAGACAAAAAAAGCAACAAAGATGAAAGGGTAAGTAAACAAACAAAGAAGGAAGGAAGCAGAATAATGAAATAGGAAAGAAATGGGAAGTGTTTGTTGCAGTGCTTGAATGATTCAAATAATGTACTTTATAAGCATCTAACAGATTTTTATCTTTATCAAATACCCATATGATTTTTATATTCTTGCCTATGGCAGTTACCAGCAGTAATTAATAAGCAGTGAGCTGGTTTGTAGGGAAGTAAAATCAAAAAAACAAACGTTTTAGTTCTAAAACTTTTAGCCTTTTAAAAAGGCAGGAAGAGATTTGTCTTTCTACTGTGTTACCAGTCAGCCCATATACTGTCAGAGTTTCTTAGACTCTAGAATATATCTTTTATGGATGACTGTAGTCACAGGTTTGCAATGAAAAAATACCAGAATCTGACATAGACATGATAGATTCCCATGTCCAGCTTTGAACACAAGGCAGAATATTTCACTGTTCTGATTACCAATTATGAATAGAAATTCATATGGTAAATAATAAAAAAAAAGAAAACATTACATGTTGTCCTTTCTGCGTGTTGTGTTGCTTAGCTGCAGATAGTACCAGCTGGAACTTTTAAAAAAGAGAGCTTCGTTACAAGATATAGAAAACTGCAAAGAGTGAAGGTAGATAACACATATCTTACACTGTTATATTTAGTTGTGGTTTACAAAAGATTTTCTAAAACCCTTGCCTTTTATTCATGGAATGAGATTTTCATAGATGTGTCTATATTAATTCTGTTTGACTGTTTGAAAGGTCCTACAGGATGTGAAGGCAATGAGCAAGTTTAACGCTGTAGGAGGGATTATTACATTGAATATATATTCCTGCCAGGATCACATTCCATATTGCCTGTGTTCAGGTATCTGTTTAACCAAGGTTCACTGTCAGGTTATCCTGTCAGGAAGTAGAGCTGACTTACACTGTCAGTGCACTTCACTGTGTTGTCTTGCAGCTCCATCGATGGCTTTATAAAGAACCTAAGTAAAGATAGTAAGAAATGACAGTGTAAAACCTTGCACATAGTTGTAGAATCACAAGGAAAATGCTTAGAGTCATAAAAATCAGTAATATTCCAGAATATTTTGATTCACATGTGGTTGGGGTTTTTGACAAAGAGCCAGTGAAGTCAGAGAGGAAGAAAATCTGAAAGTGTAAGGCTTTTTTTTTTTAAAGGAAATTTTAAATTGAAT
Organism: Leptocoma aspasia; assembly: GCA_013399835.1. Lineage (NCBI taxonomy): Eukaryota > Metazoa > Chordata > Aves > Passeriformes > Nectariniidae > Leptocoma > Leptocoma aspasia. Next base: position 82,147 of record VXAX01005465.1, on the reverse strand, counting down.
TTCTAATTCATAGAACCATAATATCATAGAATAATTTAGGTTCAATGAGACCTTTATAAGTCGTGTCAACTCTGTACAAAGCAGAGGAAACTCGAGTTAGGTTACTCTGGTGCTTGCTCAGGGAGTTATAGATCAAGTTAGTCTAACCCAAGCATCATTTCCTCGTCTGCAGTGTGATTTCTCTGTCTCGGGGAGCTATTTTGAGGGTAAAATCTCTTCTGTGAGGCATTTTTCAGGTTTTCAGTTATTTTGGTCTCTGTCGAGACAACACCTTTTCGACAAGTAAACCAGGTATCTCATCACCTCTTGAAGGCAGGAGAAGTGGTCAAGAGAAGGAGGAACAGAAAATAGAATTCTGTAGCTGATACTGAAATACATTTGAAAGAGAGAGAACAGAGTGAGAAAGAGAAATGGCTCCCCTGGAGCCATGGAAGAAAAACATCAATAAGTATACAATAATTAAAAATATCTCTTTTTTGATAATAGCATTTTTAGGAACATGAGTTATTATTGGGTTAGTGAAGAAAAGGCAAAAAAATGCACTGAAGCAGTCAAGTCCTTACTTCTTTACTCTGTGAAACTGTTCACATGAAACTATTTTCTTTGATTTATGACGATTTTCATGGTGCTTTTTTCTCTCCCACTCTTGATGCCTTGTCTCCGTGCTTTCTGATTTTTTGCTTTCTTGCAGAGCAAAAAAAGGCCCATTCAATTATCAAGTCTATCAAAAACTACCCAAAATGTTTATCTCAAATTAGAGGATTCTTTACAGCCAGAAGCTTACAAGCAGTCCATCTGTCCTTTGGACTCTGCTGGTGATTATCCACTGAGTTTACAGTAGGGTCTGAATGGCAGTCCAGTGATTGTTGTAAGATTTTAACAATCTCATACATTTTTACAAGGTTTTCTGTGTTTAAAATTGATACTGCTATTAGGTAAGAGAAGAACACAGTACATGAAAAAGAAAAAATAACATAGAGCAGTGTCAGGTGAGTCTGACAGATTGAGGAGGAAGACATGAGGAGTTCTGAGAGAATACACAAGCATAGCTTAATGGCTTGAAAAGTAACCAGGTCCTCTGAGAAATATTGAAGGGTTTGGTCAAGAAAGACACAAACTGTCATAAATATTATGTTTCAGAGGTATTTAAAGGTCTAGTTAATAGATGGTTTCTACAGTGTAAATACAAAGGCCTCCATAGCTCTATATCAATTTGAATCTTAAATGGAAGATAAATATTCCTGGTTTTGTATTGCTCAAACCCAGCTGGAAATGCCACATCAAGATGGCTTAAAAAAGGCATTTTTAAAATTACTCTATTAATTAACATTCCCCTATCAACTGTACTTAGAACCTGTGTCATTTTTTTCATTGTCCACAAAATGAATTTTATATTTTCTCTTTTCAGCTTTCAACATACTTAATACATTTTTCCCCATATGTTTACAGCGTAAATGAACATTGGAAGTGTTACGTGGGGAAAAATATGTCTTGGTAATTGGAGTTTTGAGAGAAATAGAATTGTGCTTGGCAAAAGTAAACTTAAGACTGGACTTCCACACATAGATTGGGTGTATCTAGCAAAAAGAGTACCAGTAAAATAGATAGGAATGTTAATATTTAAATATCATTGGTGAGTTTCAGAGTTAATTGCCAGTGTCACTAATTAAATCACTGCACCTCTTAAAACTATATTTCTTCAGTCTTGGGAAAGAAGATAATTATTATGCTTGACATACACATTCAGGAATATCTTTACTGTGACAGCATAATTTCTTTAATTATTTGCTTCTGCGTTAATTAAAGTTTAGGTTCTAAAAACCAGTTCTGCAGATTTAATAGCCCAAGAACTGGAGGACCTTCCCTCAAAACCATCAGACACATATGACTTCTTAAGGTCGTTTTACTTTATACCATATACATATGAGCTTTTTTGTTTAAGAAGAGCTGAGAGGAGAGCTTAGAGAAAAAAACCTGCGTGTTTCTTGTGAAGGGAGAGTAGTGCTAACAAAAGAAATGTGTTCTAAAAGGACACACTTGAAAATATATCTGGAGAGGCCAGCCTTCACGAAAGAGGAGGTTTCTTAAGGTTAAGGTTATTTTTACTTAACTCTGCAATACTGATACACCCAAAGTGACAGATGCATATCCGATAGAAACAGTTATTCAAATGAGAGAGGAAAAATCACACACAGACAGTTCAGTTCCTCTCTCTCTCTATTCCTCCAACTACAATCTGTTTGTTTTCCCCTTTTATTGACAACCTTCCATGCTAGGATTATCTTAGCATGCATTTGCTATAATTGACTGAGTATTTGTCATTTGGGAAGTAGTCATATGGTCAAAGAGGGCTATACAATAATGCACACTCTCATGGGACTAGCATAAAGGTTCCATTTGCAATTTCAGCTTTTTATCTTGAATGCTGGTGGTGCAATGAGAAACATTAAATGTAGAAATGCAGCTTGTAAGTGCAAGAATATTAGAATGTGGGTGAATATTTATAGTCAGAATTATCCCAAGGTGAAAATTTTGGGAAGGTGAAGGGAAGAAAGATTCAGAAAATGATTTTTTTTGAATAGTTGGGTGGACATATTTACTGGGATGTTGCTGTCTGAAAATGCATTGCACACTCACAGAATCTCGTAGTTGCACTGTGTAGATGATCTTACATATCTTTGGGGAATGTAAATTTGGACCTGACTCAGTTTTCCTGTTCCCAGGCTCCTCTGACTAAAGAATATTCAGTTCCTCTGTTTTTAACATAGTGTACTTCTTAATTAGAGCACCATGAACCTTCTCTTCTTACTCTTACAGGTGGTTTTTAATTTATATTCCAGGAGGAGAGGATAGGAAATTATTTTAAAGTAATTAAGCTGAAACCAGATTTTGCCTTGTTAACGTTTTTCATCAGTCAAATTTCATGGCCACCTTGGTTGTTCTTTGCTATTCCAGTGGCAGTCATGACCTTAGCAACAAAAATTTAAATAGTTACCATAAAATATGTGGAGAAGGATGAATGTACTGGTGTAGATTGTCAAGAAGAAAAGGATAGATCTGATGATGCACTACAATATTACTCCAGCATTTTGGTGGGGATGACCTCATGTAAAGAGTCACATTTCAAACCTATCTGTACATATGCTAGTATTGTATATGTGTGTAGAGCTATTAAAGTTTAGCTTTAAAAAATTTATAGATTTAAATTCATTATATTTCTAGTGCACACTGGTAAAGGAAAAAACATAGGAAGATCAGGGGGTTGCAACTAGATGATCTCTAAGGTCCCTTCCAATCTAGGCCAATCTGTGATCCTATGATTCCATAAAAAGGGGAGGCACAGCTGATGGTTATTAGCTTTGAAAAGTCTGTGCATACATGGCTCCTGGTGACAGTGACATTGGCAAGAAAGTGAGATAAGCGGTCCAGTTTTACATCTGTATTCTGGAAAGAGCATATAAAAAGTAGTTATATTACACTGCAGACTTTTATCAGCTCAACTTTTTTAATTTAAGGTATTATTACTGGATACTTAGTTTTCCAACCCTTTGGAAAATTTCAGATAACTTGACAGTACTCATACAATGACATTGGCATCCTGGTAGTGAACTGGCACTGTGGAGTTTGCAAGTATTGTGGAGATGAACATATGTCAGAGAAAAGATCCCAAATCTGATTAAATTTAATGATGATATATACAAGTACCATGTATATGGGCAGTTACAAAAGGAGGAAGAGCAACACAAGAAAGACTACAGAAAACTATAAATGTGCCATAGTCTGAATTAAGGTTTATAAGAGGTTGCCAAAAAAGGTAAATGTTGTTCTGGGAATGACTCATGGAAAACTGACATCTCTGAGTGATATTTTTTCTTCCTTCCTCAGTCTTGGCAGGGCTTCATCTAGAAATTAGGTTTGGGCACCATTCTCTAAGAGAAAACAAACAGAAAAGAGCAACAAAGTGATCAAAGATTTAAAAACAGATGAGAAAACCTTTTGTCTTGAACTGAAAATCGGATTTGTATAGCCTAGAAAGAAAGATGGTGCAGAGGACATGGTAACCATCTCTATGAAAATGTTCAAGTATTATGAAAACACATTTGTCCCTCATCACTGTGAGATAAATTTGACTTAATTTAAACCCAAGACAGCTAGGTTAGACATATTTTTTGCCTTGCTATAATAATATGTAAATATTGGATGAGGCTACATTAAAAAGGCCATGAAAATTAAAAACTAAGAATGTTTCAAGTTACTCCAGCCTGAAAGCAGAGTAGATTGACCAAATTATTTACCCACCAATTATCTTTTTGGTGAATTACAGGTGAATAAGGCAATCAGCCTTAGAAAAAAAGCAAATTGATGTTTGATCAGCGTTTAGATATGTATAAAAGTTTTTTACTAGTTCCAACCCTTGAGAAGGAGTACAGGACAAAGAAATATTTGCGTTTCTGCAGTATATAGATCAAATTTGGTTATTAAATATAAGGTTTTTTTTTTTTCCCCTTGGTCAAGAAAGATCATTGCATGATGTGAAGTTTTGTGGGCTTTTGTGGGACGCAGTGTGCTGACTAATGGGACTACTCTTTGAAACAGAAGTAGTCTCCCATTTCATTTTTGCAGACTGATGATATATTTTTCTCTAGCTCCTGGAATTAAAATTTTTTCAGTTAATGATTAAAAATGTACTTGCTTGGAATTACATGAGCTTGCCATTCTGAGAATATGATGACAATACAATTGTGATGTAATTACAGCATGTACAGCTTTGGGAAGTGATCTCATTTTCTGAAAGCCATGGGTCCTCATAATGATTACCAGTACACTCTTTAAGCTTACTGTTACTGATGGGAAAAGGGCATCACAGTCTTTGACCTTTGTGTTATTGCCTCTGCCTGTTCTCCCCTTTTTTGGGAGGCATTTTGTTTTTTGTGGTGAATGGAAGAAGCAATCTCTTCCCTGTTCAAAGGGGTAGGTTCGGTTTGTGACATCCATCTGAAGGCTACTTTCATATTGCTCTAAAATAAGGAAAGAGAAGAGCAAAATAATAATAATAATAATAATAGTAATAATAATAAAACCAAACCAAAGAAACAAAACCACCAAAAAACCCCAAAAACCAACCAACCCCAAAAACCAACCAACCAAGAATAACAGCTCCGAACCAAACCAAAAATAAGAAAACAACAAAAACCCAACAAGGAAAAAGATAATGACTGATAAAAAACAATGATTCAAACTGAATGGGGGAATATCCTTTTTTGATGTAGGCCAGAGATTGATTGGATATGGTAAAGAAGAAGTATCAGTGCCACTAAGAGAAAGCAGGAAAAATGATACTGTCTGAGGACATCATGATTGGAACAATGGAACGAAGAAATAGTGAAGTAACAGGATGAGATCAAGTGGAACTATGAGACTTATTACTGCTTGACTGAACTGGGAGAAAATATCCTTCATCTGGAAGTTGCCTGGTATATGTTAAAGCAGCACAGGCAAAATTACTGTGCAGCACAGAAAACAGTTTTTGATTCCTTGCAAGAGAAATCAGGAAATTCTGCATCCACTGAAATTCAAAGGGGCATGTGTCATATAATTACAACCCAGAGATATGAATTCCCCCAGTTTATTGAATATTTGCCTATAGATTTGTTTATCATAAAACTAGCCCTAGAATCTCATTCACAAATATTGCTGTAAATCTGGATCCTGTCGATTTTATCATAGAGTCAATCCTATAATTTTATAGAATGTTATGAAATTCTTGACAAGACAAGCACAACTCAAACTCAGTCAGAATAAGCAGAGAGATTCCCTAATATGAGAAATCCACCTTAGTGGCATTTTTTTATCTAGCCTAAGGATGAATCACATTTATGACCAAATGGCTGCTTGCTTTCATCAGCTGCATGTAGAGTTTCTTTGTAGTTGATCTGACCCCAGGAATAGTACAGGGATGGAATTGTTGCATGGCTGATACACATCTCAACATGTTCACCCTTAGCAGCTGTGTATATGATGGCTTGTATCAGTGCGGTGATACCTGTACTGTGAAGCACTTAAACTGATCAATTTTTTATAATGGAAGAGGCAAAGCACCCGCTTGCCAGATTTTCTTGCATTCTTCCCTGAGGCTGTGTAGGATACAGTATATCTGCCCGCATTTTCACCAGCAGATTAATGTTGTGCACTTCCCCTACCCTCAGAGGTAAAACTCCTAGGTAGGCACCAAATAGTCAAGGGAAGATTTGTCTAATTTTAGATTTCAACTGTGTATGTCTCTTCTTTCATAGTGATTTTACTGTGATTTTTTTGCCTAAATCAAAAGTTGCTGAGAGAGTATACTTGGTAAATCATGCAGTCTGAAGACAAATTTTAAATTGCAGATACAATCGAGCAGTTAAAGCTCTGAAAAGGGATTATAAGAGAAGGCTGGGTTTTATGAATATATTAGGCTTCTTTATGACAGGAGCAGAATAACACCAGATTAAAAAATACTCAGAATGGTGCAAGAAACACGTTGTAGAAAAATTTATCCCTAATTCTTTATGAGTGATATGTAGAAGTCCTCTCTGCCCATAAAACTCAGAAGATTAAATGCGTTTCACAAAATTCACAAAATTTGTGCCTAATTTGCTGATACTGAAAATAAAATTGTTAGGGAAAAATTCCTGTTTTCTGTAACTCTTTTCCAGGGAGCAACAAAAGCCCTTGGTTAAAGGGGTCTGGTCTAGTCCAGAAGAGGATGGTTCACTGGTCTATTGAAGAGTATGAGCCAAGAGCTGAGCAGAGGCAGGATGGTGCTCTCCTGACAAAACAACAGCACAACTGCAGGAAGGCAGGGCCCTGAGAGCAGCAGCATCCATCAGCAGTCCCATGTAAGATGAGATCATGGGTCAAGTCTGGGGTGATCACAGGGATTCCTTCAGGAGTGACAGGAGACAGGGCTGGATACAAGGCTACTACAGCCTATGTTCCAGGTCTATGCAGTAACCCCTTGGACCAGGACAGCAGGAGCCAGGTCTGGGCTCAGGGACACCTTCATAGCAGGGCTGTGTGTCCTGGCATCAGCTTCGTGAAACCTCCAAGCCCATAAGAAAAGTGGCTGGATGAAGGTCCAGGTGAGGCTGCTTAGGGTAGCTAAAGCCTGTTAATGTACTCCAGGCCCTTGTGTAAATCCAGAGTAATCCAATTCACTTCAAAGCATAAGCAATGGAATTTGCAGTAATCAGTCTCTCTCAGTCACATTTTCAAGCCTGATATGTGCTAAGAAACAGTTTCAAAAAATTATGCATCATTTAATAAATATTTATGTAGCCCTTATTGTGTGAAATAAGTATTATTGATTGACTCCAAAACAACTCCCACTGGATATTTAAAAATTTTAAATTACCAAATTATATTAATATTAGAAATGCTGCAACATGGAAATCTGTGATATTCGTGAAGCCGTATTTTACTCCCACTAATACTCAGTATTTCATAAAAAATTCAGACATGTTTTATCCCAAAGAGAGTTTTCGCTGATTCTTGTTCTAAATTAAAGCATCTAAATTACAATTCATTTCATATTTAAAGGCCACATTTAGACACATATGAAGGGATCTAGCTATACTATCTAGATTGATGCTCAGTGCAATTTGCAATGGCAAGTTAGGTTCCTTAAATAATGCTTTTAAACCTACCTATGTGGTTTCTTTCTAAAATCCATCTACATCTTTATTGACCTTAGCCATCTTTACTAGACCAGTACCTTCAATTTTAATCTTTATGAAGTAATTTAAAAACTCCTATATTTTATGCATGGAATGATAATTTTCCAATATACTTCTGACAATATTTTCTTTTGTTGCCTTTCAGTGCTTACCCTTTACTTTTTTCTCTGATTGAACATTTTCCAGGGCTTGCTGTCTGTCCCCAACAGTGTTTGACATGCTGACTAATTTCAGAAATTTAACCAAGCATTGAAGCTACAACAGAATATGATTAATGCCTGAGAGTTATTGGGACTGATTAATGCACATACTGAAGATCTGAAACCATAGAATCATAGAATGGTTTAGGTTAGAAGGTACCTTAAAGATCATCCAGTTCCACCCCCTGCCCTCTACCCTGTCACAGACAAGGGCACTTTAATTACACTAGGTTGCTCAGAGTCCCATCCAGCCTGGCCTTGGACACTTCTAGGGATGGGACATCACAGCTGCTCTGGGCAAGCTGTTTCAGTGCCTCACCACCCTCACAGTAAAGAATTTTTCCCTAATATCTAACCTAAACCTACCATTTCTCAGTTTGAAGGCATTTCCCCATGTCTTGTTGCTACATGCCTGATGCACTGTTTGGGCCTTAGGCAGTCATGCCATACTTGACTGGTTGGTGCCACTGCCAGGTGGATATTTGAGCCTTTATTGCAACAGACTTTTTACGTTGTTTGATGTAATACAAGAAGTTTTCTGTCTTCCAATATAATTTGCATTTCATAATCCCCAGCACATACCTTATGAAAAGTAATTCATGGGATATTTTTCAATCAAAGTTATTTTCAGACTCACTGTTCTGTGTTACAGAGCATATGTTTTAAAAAATATTTTCAGGTTAAATTATACAACTGCAAATAAATAAGTCCACTAGAGGGCAATAACATTGTTAATGTAGCTGAAATAACAACATTTCATTTTGATTTTAAAAAATTTAAGTGAATAGGGAAAAGCACGGGGAACCATTTAAGTGACTGGGTGTTTGACTGACTCCAGACTGGGAGCACCACTCATTAAGCTTCTTCAGTTTTTGTATTCCAGGCATACAAAAGAACACCCTGGTAAACATGTTCAGATGTACTGGTCCTCAGATGTTCCCTTTTTCCACGAGGAGAAAGGAAAATGTCCGAAGGACAATTTTGTAAGTAGAGAATTTTGAGGACTCCATTTACCTAGTGTAATTCAACCTGAGATATTAAGTACTTCAATCTTTATCCTCAACAATAATTTCATGTCCTACTAGTTAAAATGTCCTTTACTTACATAAAGAGGTTGGAAAAGTAAAATCATCAAATCCCTTTTTGACCTGCAAAGTACCAGAAAGACTTACCAGTGTCTTTAAAAGCTATCTTTTAGGAGTTTGCACTAAACCTTAAAGTATGAGAAGGAAAACATGAATAAAGAATCCAAGAAAAGATAGGAGTAGTTAGGAGTCTCTTTCAAAAATGTTTTGACTGTAAGGAATGGCAAAAAGAATATTTCTGAGAAAATAAATATTCTGCTCAGTTCCCGCCTCACTCCTCAGAGCTTTGCTGCAGCTTTCTAGCACGTATGTGTCATATCTGATGAAACGATGAACTGATTTTTACAGTAAGTGAAAGCCTAATTTTAATCCATGGATTATACAGAACGTGTACAAAAATTATAAATACAATGCAATTTCAGACTTGATGGGAAGTTGAATGTGAGTCAGCAGTGCCCTGAGAGCCAGAAGAGCCAGCCGTGTCCTTGGGTGCACTGGGGTGGCCTCACCTCAAGTCTTGTGTGCAGTTTTGGGCACAACAATGTAAGAAAGACATGAAGCAATTGGAGACTGTCCAAAGGAGGGCAATGAAGATAGTGAGGAGTCTTGAGGGGAGGCTAAATGAGGAACAGCTGAGGTCACTTGGTCTGTTCAGCCTGGAGAAGAGGAGACTGAGGGGAGATCTCATTGCAGTCTGCAACTTCCTTGTGAGAAAAGGGAGGAAAAGGGGCAGACACTGATCTCTTCTCTCTGGTGACTAGGGACAATATGAGGGAACAGAATGAAGCTGTGTCAGGTAAGGTTTAGAGAAAAAGGTTCTTCACCCAGAGGGTGGTTGGGCACTGGAACAGCTCCCCAGGGAAGTGGTCACAGCACCAAGCCTGACAGAGTTCAAGCATTTGGACACTGCTTTCAGGCACATGGTGTGACTCTTGGGGATGGTGCTGTGCAGGGCCAGGAGCTCAACTCAGTGATCCTTGTGGGTCCCTTCCAACTCAGCTGAGTCTGTGCTTCTGTAATTCTGTAATACTCATTGGAATGCGAAGGCTAACAAAACCTTTTAAACAGTCTGTTGGTGTCCTTCACCTAGATTTTTCTACTTTGATGCTTATTAGACACTACATGCTTTAGCATGTACATGTTAGCTTATGGCCCTCTATTGTCATGCCAAAAAAATCAGACTTTTCTTTAGGCTTTGTCACCATAAGAATTGATACATCAACTGGTCTGTTCACAACAAGAGAAGAGAAGAGAAGAGAAGAGAAGAGAAGAGAAGAGAAGAGAAGAGAAGAGAAGAGAAGAGAAGAGAAGAGAAGAGAAGAGAAGAGAAGAGAAGAGAAGAGAAGAGAAGAGAAGAGAAGAGAAGAGAAGAGAAGAGAAGAGAAGAGAAGAGAAGAGAAGAGAAGAGAAGAGAAGAGAAGAGAAGAGAAGAGAAGAGAAGAGAAGAGAAGAGAAGAGAAGAGAAGAGAAGAGAAGAGAAGAGAAGAGAAGAGAAGAGAAGAGAAGAGAAGAGAAGAGAAGAGAAGAGAAGAGAAGAGAAGAGAAGAGAAGAGAAGAGAAGAGAAGAGAAGAGAAGAGAAGAGAAGAGAAGAGAAGAGAAGAGAAGAGAAGAGAAGAGAAGAGAAGAGAAGAGAAGAGAAGAGAAGAGAAGAGAAGAGAAGAGAAGAGAAGAGAAGAGAAGAGAAGAGAAGAGAAGAGAAGAGAAGAGAAGAGAAGAGAAGAGAAGAGAAGAGAAGAGAAGAGAAGAGAAGAGAAGAGAAGAGAAGAGAAGAGAAGAGAAGAGAAGAGAAGAGAAGAGAAGAGAAGAGAAGAGAAGAGAAGAGAAGAGAAGAGAAGAGAAGAGAAGAGAAGAGAAGAGAAGAGAAGAGAAGAGAAGAGAAGAGAAGAGAAGAGAAGTGAAGAGGGAGAAGAGAGAAGAGCAGCAACTGATGCTCTTTGCCAGCAATGCCAATATACTCTCCAAGAGTTAGCGAGCATGAGAGAACTATTTTTTTTTTCAGTTCCTTGTATGACTGTTGTCTGTTGTTTACAAAAAGTCATACCTTAAAAAGAAGTCATGAAAAGAAATCATCTTTGTGTCTTCATGGGTACTTTGAAGACCCTTCAGACTCAGGAACTCTGACAATTCTGTTGCAGATTTAATTCCAAACAAAGCCTTCCATAATCAAATATTGCTAGCTTGTTTGAAAAAGGTTTAATGATGTTTAACAGAGAAAACAAGAACTAAATTTGGATACTTTATAAAGGCTATATGTAGTTTTGTCTAAGTGCTATTCTCTTTGGTATTATAAGAAAATTGTCCTCTCCACAGAGTGCTTTGCTCCAGGGAAAAATTGCCATTACCTGTGAATCCTGGGAACATCAACTAAAGAAATTTGAAGAAACATTACTCAGTAACTGTGGCACTAGTCAGGTCTCTCAGAGGCCTAGGCCTTCGAGGTAGAGGACGTGTGGGTAGGTCATGTGTATTAAGTAAGACAACATTAACAAAAGGAGTATGTTAGAATATTATTCTGAGAAAAATAGTAACATGCATTTATTAGGAAACAAAAAATCCAGCTAGTCTATGTTCCGTTATAAAACTAATCTTGCAAATTAATTTGAGCAATAAAAGTAGAAATAAAATCTTTCTTTAGACTTCATTCTAGTATTAACCAAGCTTTAATGATATCTCCAGTTGCTATACACACATACACTTACATGCAAGGTCTGAAATGGATTAAGGAAATAAACATGCATATGAAATTATAGGTAAATCAGTTTAAATGAGAAATATGTTCCAGATGCCAAAGGAGATGCTGCTAAAATGACTGGGATGTGACGTCAAAGATGATGAGTAAATGTTGTTTAGTAGTAACATTGAATTAATCCTGAAGATAAAGCAACATTGATGTATGCTCCACAAGGAATTCACAGAGGAAGCTATAAACTAGAAGTTCTTAACTGTTGCACTGGATGGATGGGGGAGTATATTCTGTTCGAGCCTTCTCTCTGGCGCACCGTAGATGCCCTATTATGCCAGGGCTGCTGAATTCCCTGTGTCTTCTGATAGGCACGTGGAAACAAGGGAAATAGAAAATGAAACCATCTTTTCTTTCTGCCTGGGTAAACATTAAGATAAGCCCGTAGCCTCTCCCATTTTTTCCCCAAATGTACTGGACCTGTAAAATCATTGTATCTGCATCAATTCTTCTTTATCCTAATCACCTCTAGGTAGCATGTACACAAGAAAAAGACAACACATCTAAATATTAAAACTCAGATTGGAAAAGCCTAGATGGGTTTTCTCTCCAGAATGTCCAAGTGAAGTTTTATGGAATAATCTTTCAGGAAAGACATCTGCTCTACCTAATGCAGTGAATACTGGTGTCAGCCCCTGGCCCCAAGAAAGCGGTTGGTCCTTTCTGATCCTTGGAAATCAGCTTCTGAGCAAGTTTTCACTAGTAATAACTGTAAAGCTTTCAGAAATAAGAGGGGTCTGAATTTAAAACCTTGAAGAGATAAATTCCACATCCAGCTGTGAACAGGTTGTTCTTTAAACCTTAGATATTTCTTAAAGCGTCATGTCCAGTGCTGAAATAAGTCCCACACTTTATTACAATGAAATCTTTGTCTGTTACTGTGTTCTCACAAACTCAAAATTAGGTTCATTATAAGAATACTATTAAATTATATGTGAAGTCTTATCTCTCAAGAGCTATATGCTCCTGACTTTAAAACTACATGTTCTCTCCCCAGGAGAGAAAGGCAGGATTGGTAGGAAGGTGTCATGCCAGCAACAAAAGGCAATACTTGCTCTTATCCAAGTGAAATCCTCTTCTGTGGACACCTCAGTAACTCAGTGAACTTTCAGTAAACTCAGAGCCTCTATTCTTTGCATGTGGAAACTTTTCAAACTAATCCTTCAGCAACTTAAAAGAAATATTATTTTCACCATGTTTTTAAAGGGACCTTAAGCACTCGAACCAAGTAGCAGAAATAATATGTAATCTTATTAATTTTCTGTTAGAAGATTGAGGGGTTTTTTTTTATTTCTACCAAATATCCCTTATAAGGCAATTTTAAGTGGATTAATGGGTTCTTTTTTTGGAGTTACTAACACTTGCCAGGAGGTGGAGTAGAAAAAAGGATAATCTCCACAGCTTTCTTCTTTGTCAGTAAGAAATGTTCCTCCTTTAACTTAATATGCTGAACTACCTCTGGAGGAAACTTTCTACACAGATTATATAAGAAGCCAAAGCATAGACATAATTATGGGTATAATAAAATATATTTAGAATAAATTGGGGTTTTTTTTCATTCTGAGGATGAGCCCAGATATGTAGGCCTTCTCTAAATTTTATACGATTTTCTGGAAGTCTGAAATTGTGCTATTATGTATGGTGGTTAGATTATTGTATTTCTAGAAAATCAGAACTAATATCCAGTGAATCATAGTTCACATAGGATGGTTGTGGTCCAATTTTGTGCTTGAATCAGATTATCTGCTAATTTTCTTTGTCTGAAAAGTATACCTAAGTTTTCTCAAGTACCTATCCTAGCCAATAAAAAAACTTTTGGTGAAAAAGTATAAGGAAACATGTTGATTTATGAGCTAAAGTATTCCTTTAGGATATTTTCTTATTGTTTCAATGTCTTCCTTTTCTCCATGTGTTTTACCAATTAGTTTCCCTCAGAAAATTAAGGCAAGGAATGACATTGGCATAGTTAGAAAATCCTTCCTTTAAAATTATTCTTCAGGAAGCTGTATCTTTGAGGAGATGACCCTGAAAGACTAAAAAAATTCCTTCAAGAATTCTCGATACCTTTTAGTTAATGCTCCTCAAAAGTGCCTGTAGTTTCTTGCTGCCAAAATAATTGAAGGTTTCTCATGTCTTTGTCATGACCAGCTTTTTGTGTCTAAGTCACAAGGAACCAGACAAATAAGATAAGAAATGTGGGGTGAAACCTTAACACGGAGATACAGAGGATGTCCGAAATGTGACTTTCTGTGTCCAGAGCTTAAAAAGCACTGCCTTTACATATGGAGCCCTCCAAAGTTTTGTAAAGTCTGTTACAAAGACGGACTGAGATTCGCCCCTGTGCCCTGCTCTGAAAATGCACAATAACTATCAATGCAGTTTGACTAGGGTCTGAATTGCTTGGCGTGGTAAAAAGCCTGATCTCAACAGTCAAAATATTTTCATTTTTTAAGTTTTGCTAATTCACATTTTCATGTCATTAGAAGTCATGAAAGGAGTATTCTGATTTCTTATTTCAGTTTTCTAGTATGAATTGTTTGGCAATTCCTTAAAGTTAATGTGAGTAAAAGAATGAAAACAATCACTATTTTCTTTCTTGATGGGCCTCTACTATTACTTCCCAAAAGAAAGGCACAATTATTTATAAACTTAAAGGTTTTTTAATCAGCTCTTGAATTATACAATGAATATGCTTGGGCCATTATACTCAAGTGGCCTGAAGTCTACTATAAAATAACATTATTATCCCAAACTCCTTGTACAGCAATGTCAGAATGGTACAAAAAATAATAATTTCTGAGCAAGTTGCTCTGATTTAGATCCACTGACTGTGTCACTTTGGATAACAAGTGACTTTGGTGATTCTCTTTGAAAAGGATTTTGTGTTTTCATGTTAAAATAAATGCTCATTTCACTTTATATACAGATTTCTTTTCAAGGTGGAAAGTAGCTGTGTCATGCTAATGAAATGGAACTAATTTTAGTATTTCTGTTATATTTTCACTAACGTATGTACATTATTATGAACAAAGTAACAGGTTTTTTAAGGTTTTAAGGTTTGTTTTTCTCCCTTTTCCCCATAGTACTTAGTTAAAATAGTAATAATAAGAAAAAAATCCTCAGAACAATGATACCTACATTCACCTTGTAATGAGACAATTGTGTCTCCACAGACTGAAACTTGACATCTCATCTTAACAAATGGATGATAAGGAAGTTTATAATGTGTTTATGTATCATCCTGTATTCTTATCTTGGCACTTTTTTTTTTTTCCTAAAGATTAAATGTAATAACATCTGATTTTATTAATTGTCTTTCACATTCCAAGTACCCTGAAGTATATTACAAAATGTTGAGACAGAAGCTGGTCTTTTTAATGGTGTGTGAGAAAGACTACAGTGTGTCTGGTAAAAGGAGGGGGGTGCTCTGCATATCTTCTTTGGTATGATGTGCATTGACCTCATGCAGAACTGTCCTTAATAATTGTTGGCAGAGTTTTGCAAGAGGAGGACTGCTTGAGCAGGCAGCCCAAATGTTATCCCTCCCAAGGAAAGGGATATTGCTGAAGTATCAGTGGAACTTGTGCTCTAACCTCCCAGATCAGACTGGCACAGGTTATTGTGTGAAGTACAAATTAAAGGGAAGAAGAGAGAAAATGCAGCCAGAGCACTGCTGCACTGAGCACTGCATATGAGCACTGCTTCTGCACATATCCTCTTCCTTATCTCCAGTCACTTTTTTCCCCATACAAAATCAGGGCAAATAAATATCCAGCTGGATGCAAAGTAATCTATTTTGATTTTAGGTATCAATATCTATATTACAAGAGAACAAAATAATTGGGAAATTGTTTGGGAAAGGACCCGCCAACATTTTAAACTGTCAGATTCATATATACCAAAATCAGTTAATTGCTGTTGCCTGTATTTCCTGAAATTTCTGCAAAGTATTTTGAAATATCAGACACAAGAAACTTTTAAACAGTACAATGTAACCTAACAACTTTGGGCAGCACCACCAAAATGTTCAGACGTAGTGAACATGACTCACACTCACCAACCTCTATCCTAGGAGTGGTTTCTAAATTAGGCTTCTAAATTACTTCTTCATTGTAATAATATTGTCATCCTTCCTGTTACTGCTATATTGTGGCCATAAGATGTTACTCAGCTTCTCTCTGCAAGCATGCTATAAGTGAAAACACTTATCTCTGAGTATTGGTATTTAAAGAAGAGCGCATTAAATACAATAAGAATTGACAACAACACAAAAGCATACAGGGACAGAAGGTAACTGATTTCTGCTGTCTGCACCAAGGTTAAACATACCATCTTAGCTTAAGGCCAGAATAGTATTAGACTTAGAAGAGTAGCGGCTGTGGCAGAATACTTTTTTGAAGGAAGAAAGAGAGCAGCTTATTTACAGGTAGACTTTTTGCTGCACATAGTGTAAATAAATTAATAAGATATTTCTTAATGAAAATCAATTTGTCTTTAGAAACCTTATGTATTTTCATCTGTGTAATGAGTTAATGTAACTAAAGTAACTAGTGTTATGTTAGTTGTAGTGGAAGGGGGTTGTCTTATCAGAACCAGTGTTAAGATGAGTATTTGATTAGTGAAAAAAAAAGTACTTTAGAACAAAGCAAAGTGGAACTGTGGAAAGATTCAGCTTCTAGAGAACCTTACCTCTTCAGAAACTAGAACAGCAATACATTATTTTTTAATAATGTTTCAGGAACCACTGGTGTGGTAGATTTTGCCCTTTATCAACTATATTTTCACAGAGGTGAATCAACAAGAATGCCTTTTGATCATCGATACATATTGGTGTATGCACGTCCTCAGTTACAGGCAATTGACCAAACTTTTATATAGTGATGTCACAAAAAATCAAGTCATTTTCAGAGAGAAGTAGCATTGAGCTTTTGACCAGGTCAAGCAGGTGGTAGCCTATAGAGTCAAATTCATACTGATCAGAAAGAGAGCCATAAAAATTCTGCCACATACCAGCACAGGAGGCACCAGCAGCTTGTGACAACAGCAGCAAGAGCTTATGGCAATGAGCTCCTCAGGAAATGCAAGGCAAGCTATTAGGATTCAAGAGCTGAGGCCACAAAATATTCAAAAATAACTACATTTCTGGGGAGTAAGAGGTTTGTGCTGCTGTTAAGGACATTCTGCATGCCGCTGCAGTGCTAGGCACAGAGCAATCACTGTGACTATACTCTAAACTATCTGCCCTGAACTTTTTCTTCAAGGATTCAAAACCTACTGGTGGAAGAACAACTACTGCCCTGTATCAAAAATGTGTGCTGACCTTTAACCAGTAAATATGTACTGGCTCAAGATCCAGATTGGGACTAGGTGAGTTTATTAGTCCATAGCCAGCAAATCAACAGTGTGAGAAAACCAAATTCCTCAGGCTATTGAAGCCCCAGCCTATCATGAATTTAGTGCTATAAACAAACAATGGAGTTTGTTTACACATAGGTCTTGTAAAATTACAGCAGGGATCAGGAGGTGGTGAGCTGCTAATTGGAATCCCTCCATGGGAGGAGCTGCCACCTGTGAAGGGACTGGAGGCTCTAGTCAGTTTGCAGAAGTAATGGACTTGAAAATAGCCTTGGAACATGTTCAGATGCATCACTGGCCCTGGTATATGTACACAAAGTCTTCTGGTTAGTGGCTAATGCTGTGTAAAAAAAGAAAAACCGGAGTCATGTTAACTGGCAGCAACAAGCAGGTGAGCCTGGGGAGAGAGGAAGAAAATGTTAGTGTTTAATTGTGTGTTTTCCTTTTTTTTTGAATACATTAATCTTTAATCAAAAGTGTCTGTTAACTGACAATAAAACATAAGTAAAATTCCTCTAATTGAAAATATTTTGCTTCTGACAACTGTTGGCAAATTGGCACAAACAAAATTCCTGGAGGATAGCTCTGAAAAGCAAAATAATGATCCCATCAGGTTGCTAGCATACCCTTACTTGTGGAAAATGCTAAGAAGGGTGCTAAATAGATGGACATATCTTAAGGAACAAATACGCCAAATTACTGACAGAGCTGTAGCGGTAGCCCTTGCAGATTTAGGAACAGACCTAATAAAAACGAATGTTTCATGCTGGACAAATATAGACAAGTGTACACAAGATTATTGTGCATATGTTTAAACAATGAGAAGAGTACAATACTACAGAAGACATATAACCTCAACAAATTCTCAACTAGACCTGGAAAAGATCAGATCAGTATTTAGGAAATATTTGGATGCCAGAAGATTGTTCTACAATTTCTGAGAGAAACTCTATCTGGAGGGCAAAATGTGTCATGACAAAAGAAAGATAGATTCTGACCTATCTGACATTGAGTCAGGAAATGAGCAACGCATTACAGAAGAATTCTAGTGGTTCAGTGGCATCTGGGAATCTGAAAACATAATGGATAGCAGTAGGCATGCATAATCCCTTGGAAAGACATCCAAGAAAGTGATGACAAGGGCAAACAAATGGAAAAGGATCCTTACCTAGCAGTGTTGGATCCAGCAGAACATCTTCCCAGGAAACAAAACAAAGTGTGATGAGCTAGAAAAACATTTTTATCCCCTGAAGTCATCTGGACCCCATCAGGGAAATGGCAGACTCTGTCACAGTTAGGAGAATACCAAGCAATGTGGGCAGCCCTCTACAGCAAGGAGGATCTACAGCTGCACATGATCACATCAAATTGCCAAACAGTGGCAATAGCCCATGTTCCCATGGAAAATACTGCCTGTAAGGTAAACAGACTGAGAGAACAGTGGAGAGAGAACTGTGGACAACAGCATGGAATTGGCAGACTGACAGTATATAAAGGACAGAAGGATAGCTACAGAGTGACCTGGAGTGACGTCCTGTGAGAAATGAATGTGCCTAATACATCTACAACAAGGGCTACATCAGCTGATAAATCCTCGTAGGTACTAAAAATACTTCCAAAATCTGACTTTCAGAGACCAAAATCTTTTTAACATTGATAGGAGTTTTGAAAAGATCTTTTACCATTCTGATTCAGAAGTAATCATCAACATTTATCCTCCAAGAAGAAAGCTGGATTTAGCCAACTGTACATCAAACCCATTTCAAACTGATGGCAAGATTTTTCCACCAGATTCCATCTATGACTTTGTTTTAATGTCTAAGCTATTACAGTATGTAGACTTTCTGAAAATGCACAAAATAAGTAGCTTAAGCAATATCAGATGTTCCCAAGTGTGAGTTATTTAACAATACATTAATTTGGTGGAGATTATTTAAGCAGTTAATGCAAACACAAAGGGATGAAAATCTGTTTTATTAAATATAGCACAAATAAGCAGAATTTCAAGTTATGCCCTGATTTGATTAAGTGAGAAATGTTACATTTATTCTATATAATCAATACTAAGGAAATATATATATAGAATATATAGAATATATATATATAATATATAGAATGATCTTTCATATATTCATAGACCGCTGTCACAAATGGATTATCTGTGTTATGGATTCTAAATTTAATCTAGGTAGAACTGGTTATCAGTGTCACAGAATTACATCAAAGTAAAATTATACAATGTTTGTCTTCACAGTATCAGGGAAGAGCTTACTAATTAACACTACTTAGAGATTTTAGTTTTCTCTTAATTTGTATGAAGGAGCTCAAAGCAGTTTCTTAATTTTGTCTCCACCACATTAGCACCAGTGGAACTTCAGTGTTTTAAATGGAAATTAACTGGCAAGTTAAAGTTTGATGGGAAATGGTGAGGTTGTAAGGTAACACCTTACCTAGCCTCCTCTCAGTGAGACTGTAAGAGAGTTGACAATGTAGTAGTGCCCATTTCACAGCTTGCTGCATTTTTCAGGTAGCCTTACTGAATGGAATCTCTCACTTAAATTGAAAAATACAACTGATCCATTGTAGACAAGCAGGATGGATGAAAGAAATGGTGCCAAGTACTGGAAAAATAGGCCAAATACGTATTTTGCCATGAAGTATGCTGGTATGCTGGATGTGAAATATTAAATATTTGAGCTTTTAAAATACAGCTGTAGAGAGTCATGATACTTAGGCATCAAACCAAATATACCCTTCCAATCTGTGCAGTATCTACAGTAAAAGACATGATCCTTTTTGACATATGTAGGCATGAAATATGATGGAAGGTTTTTCTTTTGTTTGTTTTTTAAGGTAGGCAGTTATACCTCTTTTGGTTATTTTATTAAAAAATTATGCATATATTTTCAAAGCTCTCCGTATGATTCTGGACATTCCTACAAATTATAAATCCATTCAGGGAGTTTTTCCAGTTAATGCTATTTATGGAAAGATATCAGAGATTCAACTTTAATCTTAGATACCATTGTGAATAGTATTTTTTAATATTTCACAAACAGATGATCAGGGTTTTAATATAATTTCTGGATCGCATCTAGAATATCTAACCTTAAAGTAGGAAGCTAATCTAAAGAGATAGTTTACCAACTGAAAAATTGATACCATATTATATTATATTTCAAAATTAGTTACTTCAGTTGATGGAAGCAATTAACCACAGAGTTCAGCAGGAAATGTATTGGATTTTCATGACACTGAATTGAAAACTGAATGCATTCCTAAAAGTCATGGTCTAATTAACAAATTATTTAAAGGGCACATGGTGAATTGCTATTCCTTTCATATACACAAGATGTAATTATAATGATACTTCTCACCTGAAGTACTCTAAAAATATCTCTTACCTAACAACATACCTGTAAATTCTCATCACAATAGGGATGAACATACTTCCATGCTAAAGGAAAAAAGAAAACATCTTTTGATGCTGGTGGCATGCTGTGATATGAGAGCATTTATGTGACACCCTTCACTTCCATTCTCATTGCTTCTATTGCAATGTTTTGGCTAGCAATAAGTATTTGAAGCACATGAAAACTGAGAAATTTCCCCTGATGTGGCATTTGAAAACTGCCTCTCTGGAAAACAGTTTTATATTTTATGTTAGCTGCAAATCTTATTTTAAATACATATAGATGAAACTTTGATTTTATAGGTTTTAAAATTTCTCGTTCATAGTTGTGCTCATGTGTTCATACATATAATGTGAAGTGAGGAGGGAAGAGTTAAAAACCTTACAGTGTGTTTCTACTACCATATTTTTCTTGAAATGAACTATCCATTTCACTATATCATTACAGTGCCGATTTAGAGCCTTAAAATGTGATATATAATTTCCCTGAGAAAAAAAAAAAAAACGTGAGATTGGAATATAGCTTATCTACAAGGGAAATAAAGAGTTTGAAATAAAGTAGGAAAATGTGGATAGGTAGTGTTTTGAGTAGGTTAGTATTTTTGAATGCAGATTTTAAAATGTTAAAAATAATTTTAATTGCCCTGGCATTGCGTGACCATTATTGGATTAGTCATTAATGCATGCTGGAAGCAGATTTTTTAATACCTTTCCTACTTTGCTCTGTGAGAAAACAGATCATTTTAATGGATATTTAAAACCCCAAGATGTACCTAATACTGGAAAATCTTCAATGCAAAAGTGGCAAAACCATAGTGACTTGTTAATTTTATTCAAAACTGTCTCAATGCAGCCAATACATCATGGAGACAGGTCTCACAAAAGAGAAATCTTGTTTACAGAATGACAGCGATGATCAGGTTGGCTCCATTTGTGCTGCGTCTTCTTTGTTTTCCCTACTTTTGCTATTTTAAAGTTATAGAGTAGAAATTTGCTGTTTCCTTCCAGTCTGGAAGGCTTTAATTGAGGATGGTTAATGGGATTGAAGAGTAGTTTAGAAACGAAATAACTGACAAATAATTCTATATTAATTGATTCCCACTGGGTTATGTTTTCCTATTCAAGGCTGGACCAACCACAGACTGAGCCACAAAAATGAGTAATAAACTTCTCTGGGGTCAGACAGAGGACGAGATTTAGTGAGAGATTTTGTTACCCAGAAGTGTTTGATAGCAGCTAAATGCACCTTTCTACGTAGATTCATCAGATAGTTCAAAAAGAGATTATACACCTGTACTAATATCATAAGTTACTTGCCCAGATTCTGAAAAGGTTCAGTTTTGTTATCTAAAGCTCCACATACCTGGAAAAAAGGATGTTGTGCAGTGCAGTACCATGCACAAAAGCACAAGTGCTCGCTGGAATATCAGAGTTTACGAAACCCTGATAACTGTAAGCATCTTGACCTCTTTTGCACTGTGTGGTATTTACACATTCTTGGCTCATAAAATCATGAACAATGATTCATTTATCTATGTAAACAAATAATTAAACCCCAAAGTTTTATTACTCTTAATTACACTGAGCAGTCCTTACTGGTATCCTTGTAAAAGGTGCCTCAAGCCTAACAATTAAGTCACCAACAAAACCGTTGTTACTGGTTCAACACTAACAACCGACAGTAAAACTTTTAAACCCTCAGGTAAAAAACAATCAAAACAATTGAAACTTAAGTGATCAGTGAAGGTGAGTAAACAAAGTATTGCTAACTGCAATACTACATTCCTCATTTTAAATTTTTTCTTTTAACTGTGTGGAATCTTAGGCAGAAAAAGATTCACTTGACAGCATTTGAAAAACATTAGAGATTATAGGATTCAATATGCTGGTTTTGTCAGAAACGAGGCAAGCTGAGCTATATTATACTGAGCAGTTATTGCTGCTGCAGAAATCCAGTCAGTTTTCTTTTAACATTTGCAAGGGCAGGAAAAAAATAAAAAGTTGGTGAGACTCAATTGCAACTTAAAAATAAGGAAATTAGAAATACCGTGCACCATCTTATCTGTCCATTCCAGACTCGATAAATCTCTACCCATGCCTGTGAACAGAGAAATAAGAGTCTGATGTAGGAAAGCTTAAGTTTCCTGACTTACACGGGTTTGTATAGGCAATCTGTGTGTGTAAAATCACCCATCCCAGCACTGTCAGCCCCTTTTCAGAATTTATGCCTGCGTTCATCCTGACCCATCTCTACTTAGCTGGAGAAAGTGCCTTACCCCTAAACCCTCGTAGTGCTAAGTGCTACCTCCTCTTCCTTCAGTCTGTACATTTGAAAGGGAAATGCAGTGAGGATTCTTGCTCAAACTATATGAAGGATAGTGATTTTGACCTGCTTCCCTTCCTAACTTCTGCGTTAGCTCAACAATCTCATTTCTGGATTGCCAGTACATCATGTACAATGTAAGAGATCAAGGCTCTTAATTTGTATTTTAGATTCCAGATTGGTAAGTCTCACATATCAAACCAATATTCTTCTAGTGATTAAATACAGCTGATTTAACTTAAATAACTAGCTAACACCCCCATTTTAGATATCTAATGTGGTAAGATTTATCTCTCCTGCAAAAGCGTATTTTTCCAAAGTGAAGCACCTAAATTAGGCAGATATGATGTCACTCATGAGGACTTCAGAGGCACCTACTCTCCCTACTGACCAAATGGATGTGAGCTCTATCTCTAGAAGTTTGCATGCTTTTATACAACTGAAATTGAAGGTAAACAGAGCAGGCTATGCCGTAAGAATACTTGGGGGTCTAGGCTGCAATGCCAGGCCCTGCATTTTAAATTTTTCATATTGTCCCATTTATGTTTTATTCCAGTCCTCAGAATCATTCAGTCATCATCACATGATATTCTGTATTTAAAGTGCTTTCAATTCTCTATCATCAATAAATTTCATTATCACATTGACACTTTTGTGCCAAGTCCCTAATGAAATATTTAAATAACATCAGACCCAAAGCTAACGTTTTAGGAACTTCACCAATAAGTTTCTTCTATGAAAAAAAAATCTAATTTCAGTTCTTTTTCAGATTTCATTGGTCAGTTTCTTACCTATAATACAGTTTCTCTATTATTCCTGGTTTAATGAACATCCCATGTGACACTGCATTAATTTCTTTTAGTGAAGAGCTGATTAAATCTGCTGCATTTCTCTAAATGGCTTAGAAACAAAGTAACATGACCCATTATATTAAATCAGCTCAGAAATTATATCTCAGAAAAGTTTAGTGTGAAAAGATAATAATTTTAAGATAGTAATCAAAAATGAGAAGTAATATTCTCAGAATTCACTCAGAGCCCTAACTGAAAGACTCCTTATTAAAACAGGTGAAGATAAACCAGTATACCACTCTTCAGAAAGGAAAAAAAATCAAACTAAATAATTAAGCTTTTTAAAATGATTGTTATTAACTGAGCTATTTTTAGTGATCTGATATTTAAATATCAATCAGCTGGGTGCCCTACTCCCTTGGAACTGTAAATACTGGTTTTACAATATAATATGATATTTTATTTCCCCCTCCTTGGTTCTTTCCTTCTGACAGTGTGATGAATTATACTGATGTTTAACGTTATTGAGTCACTAAAGTTAGAGCACAAACTAATTTTTATGACAGCACTAAGATATTACTCTGCCTATTCCTTGAAAATGAAGAGTCTTTTTGAAGCTGCAATTGTTTCTGTCTGCACCAAAAAAAAACAATTTCTGTGGTCTCTTAAGAGAGAAATTACTTTCTCATGCACATCACATCTCTGTTTCACGTATGGCATCAATAAACCCTGATATGTTTCTTGCTAGGTCTTCAGGTCAATGCCTGCGATACAGTACTGCTCAAGAGGAAAGGAATAACCTCAGAAATGCAGATAAACAGAGGACCTTAGTGATTCAAAAGCATAGAAATGTCTAACTGGATGCAGTGCTGAACATGTGCTGTATACTATTTTCCATCCAAGGCAGAGTGTATTTTTTCTTCTATGAGCAGAAGAGATTAGTACACATACGTGCAATAGTGTATATCAGACAGCAAAACCAGAAGCTGACAAGATCAAGGACAATTTATTATTCACAGAACAGAGGATTGAAATTTAGGGGTGATCTCTGAGAATGAGGTTTTTTTGGAAAAAGTGGATGAAATATTGGTTCCACTGAAGTCGGTGAAATGTTGCCATCAATTTTAACAGAGATAAAATTCTGTTTTCTTGCTTTTGTCTTTCTTTTCACATGTCCCTCTTTTTGACTCCCTGGACAATTCATATTAATCGTTTTATTTTTCAGTTTGGGCCTAGGAAAAAAATTTGCATATCTGTATGTCCAAAGCATTTGCATCATCTCACTAAGTTTTGACTGGTTATTTTTAAATTCAGATTTATTCCTGACTATTACTGTGGAAAAGGTTGGAGCATCTGTGAGAAGGGTGATCAGTTGAAAGGCAGTTGCACAGATTTGACACAAATTCAAGGGGAAGCAAGTCTAACTTACTGTCTTTAACAATGTCTCTGTCTCTAAAGAAAACTGATGCTCTTAATCATGATTAAAAGTTGTCTACCAAGGTGGTCAGACGAAAAAGCCTGTAGGAAGAGGTTAAAGGAAGTTTTTTGGACTCTCAGAGGGAAGACTAAGAGACAATGAATTAACTAATTGAAGGGCAGTTACAAACATGAGGGAGTAAAACTCTTCTCAGCAAGTGTTTCACCAAGTGGCAATAAGATAATTCAGGCTAGACAGATGAACTCAGGAAACCTCTGGGCTGACTTCCTACTTGAAGCATAGTCAGCTGTGAGATTGGAGCTGTTTGCTTATGGTTTCACACAGTCTGGTCTAAAAACCTTTAGGGATAGAAACTGTATAACCTTACTGGCCAACCTCTTCCAGTTTTTGATTGCCTTCATTGTTTAAAAGTTTATCATTATATCCAGTCTGAGCCTCTCTTGCTTCAACTTAGGCATGCTGTACATCTTCCACCCAGTATGCACCACTGTGAAGAGCCTGACATCTTATTCCCTAACTCCCTGTCAGTATTGGTAGGTTGCCATTAGGCCTTTTTGAAGCCTTCCATTCTCTGGTGTGAACAAGTCCAGCTTCCTCACTTTGTCCTGATAAGACAAATGCTCCAGCACCAACCATTGTGGTGGTTCTTTCTTGAATTTGATTCACTTGTTCAAAATATTTTTTCATACTGGGAGATCCCAAACTGGATGCAGTATTCCAGATGTGGTCTCATGAGTGCTGGGTAGAATGGAACTGCCTCATATGTGTTTGCTGTGCCCCTGTTCATTTCACCCAGAACGCAGTTGGCTGTCTTTGCTGCCAGGACACTGATGGCTCATGCTCAGCCTGCTGTCAATGAAGACCCGCAGGTGCTTAACAGCACAGCAGCTCCCCAGCCTGGCTCTTCCCAGCCCATATTGTTTCCAGGGCTTCCTCTTTCTGAGACAAAAAATTTTGCATTTGTCCTTGAGAAATTTCGTAGGGTTCCTGTTGGACCATACCTTCAGCCTGTCCAGGGCTCCTTGGATGGCGGTCTGCTCCCAACCGTGTCAGCTGTTGACTCCATTTTAGTGTGTTTTGAAAGCCTGAGGAGACTGCACGGTCATTTCTTCAATATAATGGTGTTAAACTGAACAGGTACCAGAGCAGACCCCTGCAGTTCTATGCTTTTTGCCACCTCTGGATAAAGCACAAATCCATTAACCACTACTTGCTGAGCCCCCTACCCTCCAATCATCTTTTTTACCCATCTAGACTGAAATCTACTAATTTGGATTCAAGAATATTGTGCAAGTCAGTATCAAAAGACTTGCTAAAGGTAAATTATTATTTTCCTAGGGAGTAAGCAGGCTGCCTGGCCTGCCACAAACTGAAGCTTGTAATACTAAGGATGGTGATTAGATAAAAAATTTGATAAGGACTAATGCAGTGCTGGAACAGATGATGAAACTTCCATCTCTGGAATTTGTCAAGACTCTGTAAGGCAAAGACGTTACTGACCTAATTAAACACTGGTGATCTCCTATATTAAAGAATTGTATTGGATTCCATGACCTGCAAAAGTCTGCCTAACTAGCACTTCTCTGATTTTATAGACCTTTGATATAATTAATCCTAAAATTCATAAAGTTTTGAATATTCTCTATATGATGGGATGTTGAGATGCATTTATTACTCTTAATAATAATCTTACTGTCTTGTGAAAATTTACTTAGTGTTGTACAACAATCACATTTTTATAAGTATCAGATTGAGCCATTTTTTAGCTTTCATGCAGCATACATAGGACCATGTTTTGCCCATTGTACATTATTTTTTAATTACTCTGGGTAAAAAATAAGGATACTCTAAGGCAACATTTTAAGTACAGCCAAGAGAGCTTTAGAAAACATTATGGAGAAATGCACAGTCATTTAAAGTTTTCTCTCATATGAAGTTCACAACAACTCTAATTGTTGGAACAAAGAGGCTAGGTGGCATTGTCCCTCCTCAACCACCCTAAACCCTATATATACACAGAAGGAAATTTTTAGGTTTTACTGTGCAGTATGAATAACTACATTTCAAATGGCTTTGCATCCAAGGATGACCTAAATACCTCAAAAATGTTGAATCCCATCAATCATATATCATACAGATTTCAAGAGTGGCATTTCAGTAGTGTTATGAGCACTCAACATCTTGCAAGGTTATGCCAAATAAGTTCCATTCAAGAAAGTGTTGAACTGACATTTTGAGAATCATGATAAAGATGCTGTTCCAACAAAGCTGTATTTTCCATCTTTTTATGTTATCATCATGTTCAATAGGACCCATGTGCAATTGATTCTATGTTGCTTAAGGCTTTTCATATAGAGTCACTTTTTTTCAGGTCATAAAAATTGTATTACTATACCTTCATTGGATCTACAAAATCAGAAACTTAGTAGTTATTAAAACTAATGGAGATTTGACCTGAATAAAAATGTAGCAAAACACATTAAAAATTCTCAGATTCTATAGTCATTTAAAGAATTGAATATATTAATGTATATTGAGAGGGTTTTTTAGCAATTAAGCATGGCACTCTGTATATTTATTTTTTCAGCATGATTTTACATTTTTGTGTATTTGAATGTTTCTTTAAAAACTGTGTGAAATTTGATTTTCACTTACAGTGTATAATATTATATACATATAATTTTCTGTCCATCCAAGGATACGGCTACAGAAAGGGATATCATCTTTGCAGTAAATTATACTGACACTGGACAGCTTTCAGAAGAATGTGATATATTCATTTAAGGCTTGAATTAGATTGTCTGTTTTCATCTCTATTCACTACTATATTTTCTCCATGATTTACTTTAATTTCCAGACCTTGGGGAAACATCAACCAGCTGCTTAAAAAAAATAAAATCAATGCACTGAAAAAGTATTTTCCATCTTCCCCATTGCAGACCCTAGTGCTACATCCTCATTTTTATCTTGGAAATAATGATCTCACAGAAACTATTTTTAAGGCCTGGTTTCAAATCTAGCTCAGTATTAAAATGGAATGAGCAGAAGTTTTCCATCTCTTGCCCAGAAAAAACTTTGCCATGTTTTAAACATACGCGTTAACCCATGGTCGTTGCCTTTGTCAAAAGACAGAAAATAGAGCGCTCCAAACTGAGCGGTAAGCAAGAGCCCAGTGTTACAAAACGGTGCTGGAATTTCATCTGTGTCATTTTGACCCCATGCTCCATAAGGAGGTCAGAAGGGGCCTCTAGGGGAGCTGCCCTTCTGGCTGGTGCCCACACAGACCTCAGTGACAGTCAGGCCTGTTGCTCACCTGCTGCTGGGTGCCAGACGATGGCAGATGCTGCCCCAGCATGGCCCTCACTAGATGCCAAATGGAGCCACCTTCTCTCTCTCCAAACTAGTCTTATCCAGTTTGTTATCAGGTCAATCCCTGCTGCTTTAATATTTATCTCTAACCAAAGATTTTCATAAAATGAACCTAAAGTAGGTTTTTAAAGATCAAAACTGTCTATGTCATCTGATTACCTGCTAGGAAATGACAGGTTTAAACACCCTGGAACTACTCAGGTTTGACAAATTAGTGGCCCTTGAAATCATAAAGTATCAATGACCAGCAAACAAACATTTTCTCATCTGAAATGTATATTGTGAAAACATTCTATAGCTTGTTGGGCAAAAATAAACAGATTGGTGCCCCATGCACCTGATGTTTTATACAGCCTGGGCATTGACATAGCAAGCTTATGAAGTTGGGGCCAGGCCAATTCTGATTCCAGAACACAGCAAGAGATTGATTAAAGTGAGCTTTATACCATCTGTGGTCAGGTTATGCTTGGTATACTTCATCTATCTGCAAGAGTAGCAATAAATATGCCATTAGAGAGAACAGGTTTTCATGAATTGAGAAAAGAAATAGGGAGGTTACTAGGAAGATGGCTTCTGCTTATTGGTAAGGATTTGAGAAAGAGTGGCTCCCTGTGACTTGTGAGAGAAGATCATGCACAAAGGGAAGCTAGTACTGGGAGATGCTCCCTCAAAATGAATTTATGATTCAAACTTAGATTCATTCCAATATTTATTCAATTAAATTTGGTATAGGCATTTTGGCAGAAGTTCAAAGTCTACATTAGCAAGACAGCAGCAAAATATATATCTGGTTAGGAATGACTGGCTCTCAACTGCATCACTCTACTAATGAAATTGAAAGTAAAGACCAAATTATAGCCAGGGCATAAGCAGGCAGTTTAATTGTCTTCAGTGGTATGGTACATATTTATGCCAGATAAAAGTTTTGCCACAGAAGGTCAGCCTGTAACTAGTACTTTTTTCTCCACACCTTTGGCTAACACTGGGCAGCTGTCCCTCCCACCACAAAAATGACTTGATTCTATGTACATGGCATTTCTGATCCATCCACAGCATAGGCCTTGTGCCAGCTCCAGCTGTGGGTGGTTTGGCAGGGAATTCCATTGAGACCTGAATTACCAGCACACATAATCACCAATGTCAGTTGTTAAATATGAGGCATTTTTTTATCAAAGGAAAAAGCAGAGATTATAGTTTGTGATTAATTTCCTGTTTAATGTTTTGTTATCTCAGTCATCCAATTGGACCCAGAAAATACTTGTTAGGAGGGCCTATAAACATTATAGCACTGAACTTATAAGAGTTGGAATACTACAGGAAACTTTCCATGTTTAAGAGAAGGCAAGAAGTAGATAGCTGAGAACAGTAATGCATATAATTTTAGCAAGTAAAGCAATAATGTGTTCTCAGATCCACTTACACTGGAGTAATTCAGATACACTTTTGTTGCCATTTTCACTGGGACTTTGATATAAAATTTTCCAAAATTTGTTATGTGTGTATATATAGTAATAAAAACATATGGCATATTTCTAATAGTAGTCTAGATTTGTGAGTTTCTCAGGCATGTGTAATGACTGTTGAATCTGGAGCAGTATCTTCTCCTTAAAGAGTATCTAATCCATTCTATGCTATTAATTAATGTTATTATTACATGTATTGTCTCTGATGGAGTTTGCCAGGGTAGACCCTGCTTCTCACTAATGTCCTCATCAAATCCCTTTAATATGGGATTAGACAGTAATGTTAACAGACTAAGCAGATGTCATGGATCTAATATCATCTTCTGGAATTGTCTTTTAGAAGCTATTTGATTATGAAGGAAGTCTAGCAACTCACTTTTTCTAAGAATGTATTTTCTTACTTAGCGTTCTCATAGAAAAATATTTTTCAAACTTTATTGTACCAAAGGCAGTCTTTGGATGTATCTCTGGATATTCTTTGAATGAGTATTGGCTAAGAATATTAACCTACTTGTTATTTAATTGTTTTAAGCTTTACTCCTTTTTTGATCAATTTCATGTAATTTTTGATGACCAGAATAGCTCTTAAAACTTTAAGTATACGGTTGCTTTTTAGGCATTAAGATTAACATAAACAACTCCCATTAGCTTTGTTGATGTATGGATTTTCAGATAAATCTTTCATTTGACCAGGCTGATTCTAGTCTCTTTTTTTTCTGGATTTTTTGGTTGAGCTTCTTTTGCCTATAAGCAAAGCCATATGCCAGACTCAGGATGGTGTGTCTTTTTGATCATTTAATACCACAGAATCTTCCTGGGAACCTTAAGCCGTAAAAGAAATACATTTTGCAAGTGATGTACCTTTCATGTACTTGGTCTCATACAGATAGATGTTTGACTACTCTCATAATTTTGAAGCAGCATTTTTAAGCATTAAATTCTCCTTTGCACATCTTAAAAGATGTCTTCTTCTTTGAAACCTAAAATTACCAGGTCCAAAAGCATTCATATTTTGGACACTCTGTGAAGCAGTGACTCTCCATTACAAGCTAGGAATCCATATGGCTGCTTTATTTGATCTTCAGTAACAGAATCCTTTCAGATTTATTTATCTATTTAGAAAAAATTAAACAGATTAAGATAAGAAGCCAAATACACAAGAAGGAGCTAGCCATGGCTTAGAGAGCATGAAAAACTGATTATTTGGTTACCATGGTGAATGACAAGACTCCCAAATGCAGGTCCAAGATTTGTCACTACTTTTGCCACATCTCCTAAGTTTAGCATCACTGAAGGGATATTCTGGGTGTTTGGATCATAAGCCTAAGGTGGAAAACTGTCAATTCTTAGGTTGGCTTTAGGTTCAGCTTTATCTTCAGCTTAGGTGAGTAGAAAATGCATGTCATGGGGAAGGCCAGCAGAACAATCCCATTATACAGAAGCTTAGGTAACAGTACTCACCCAGCCACTGACAGAAGCGTGCATAACACATGCATAGGCTTTAAGTCAATCTCATAATAACTGTCTGATAACATCTGACTCATAAATTTTAGAAGGGCTTATATCCTTGCGGATGTTTTTCACAGAGGAAGCAAAGGGATGGGCTTCACGTCCCCAGTAAAACATTGTTTTGTGTTCAAATGTTTGCTGTGCTTCTGGTTTTGTGCGAAATTTCCACAGAGTGATTTCTAAACATAGGGAACACAGTTTTGCACATACTTCAGTTTTGGGTAAAGTTGAATTCACTTTGTTTGAATTTTATCAAATTTAGACCAAGGTACATATCTGGTAGGAAAATTGTAGCTCAATTGCTGAAATTTCAGAAAGGTAATTGCAGGTGGAAATAGAAATAAGTGCAGGAGTGGAATCATTACTAAAAGGTTCTTCTGAAACTTTCATTTGCAAGAGATCTTGAAAATGCAGTCATATAAACACAATTTCCCAGTGATATCTAATTACATTACCAGGATACACTTGTCACTGAGATTATGTGCTGCAGTAAGTGCAATAATAAATAATACCAGAGAAGGATTTGCTGAAGAAATTCCAAAGGCTGAATCGCCATTTTTGTTAAAATAATTACATCGGGAAGAGTTTCAAAATTACAAGAGGAGCCATTCACTTAAACCATGTAGAAAGGATTAAACAGTGCTGGTGGTACACTGAGATCGTCTTTGGCCCATCCTCAACATAGCTGAGAGTATGTGGGTACTCACAAAATTCTTAGCTCAGCAGGAATTTTCTACATTAAGTTTTGATGTGTTCTTTTTAATTTACCCCTTAAGTAACATCTATTGGGAGACATATTTCAAGTAAGACAGGTTTTCTTTCTTTAGTTTTGCATCATCAGCTGCTGTTAAAACTGAGAAATGACAGGCTAAATCTTTACCAAATGGGAAAACAGAGAGGAGAATATAGGCTGCCTGTATGAAAAAATATGTAGAGGGCCAAAGATCTGTGTGGCACCAGACCTGAAATAAAACTAGTCTGTCCCTGGAGTAACTCATGACATTTAAAGCCATGGGACTGTGGATAGTGTTTGTCCATCATACTGAAGACAGTCTGGACTCAGAGGTTCTCATTCATATTTCTCTTACATAGAACACATTACCTTTTTATTGATGTAAATCAAAGTGATCATTTGTATGCCTTAAAGAGTAAAGTCTAGGGCCAAGAAACTTTGCTTTTCTAATTTCCTCATTTCTGGAGCCTTCATGTGAGGAATTATCATTAAGCATATCCAATGCAAGAGGCTAACAATAGTAGTCACTATCTGTTGACTATTATAGCCTACCATGAAAAGAATGCTTGTTCTTTAAGGCAAGCATTCAAGATTTCAGATTGGAGGTGGAAGTCCTCGAGAGCCCTATTAATTTGTGTCATAGAAGTAGACAGACAGACTTGGGCACTGTACTGTTGCCTGTGGAAGAAGCTCTAAAAGATGAATTGGGAAGCTATAATTCCCTGCAGGTACCCGTATGTGAGTTAGGAGGGAAACTGGATTAAGATGCTAAGAAAACTCTACTTATAGTTCCTCCTAACTACTCCTCTGGGGAATAACTAAGATGCTGAATTTAATAAGGCTTGAATCTGGAATGGAATTCACACAGCTAAAAGGATTTTTTGGGGGTAAGAGCTCTGGTTGTACTTATGAGATTCCTGTGGTAAATGTAAAGAAATCAAAGAGAGAATGTGCATTTATGTTTGATCATGTCCCATCTACAGTTAACTGCTCATCTTAATTTTGAATTCCTGATTCTTTACTATCTTCACTTAATAAAACACATTTTATTTCTAATTTCTAAAAATCCAGCCATCCTCAGAACATTCTAATAGCCTTGGTTCAGAGAAGAATGAAATGGAACTATGCAAATGGAAAGGATATTAAGTTTTTATTATATAGTTAATTCCATAAGAGCATTTATTAGTATTTTTTCAGTGCTGTCTAATATCAGCTTTAGTCTTCATTATTATTGTAACAGCTAATTGGCAAATAAGGACTTTTCTAAAAGTATTTGGAATATATTTCAAATGCAGAAATGCTATTCCATTAGATAAACATGTCATGGACACCTTTGAAGCCTAATGAAAAAAACTCCTAAGGTAAATATCACAGTAAGTGCTACAATATCTCCACTGGATTTAACACTGTAAATTTATTGCCCTCCTGACCTTTAAATATCTGCAAGATCATAAATTTAAAAACTTCCATGTCATTAAAAGAAATGGAAAAAGTCTCAATTATCTGTGCTAAGGAATATTGTTTCTTTGAAAGCACAAACTGTGTGTTGATACTACTGCAGAATACAAGACTAAACAAAATTTAAAAATTAGTATGTCTTTATGCTTCCTTTGACTCTAGCAACTTATAAAATATACATCACAGAAGAAAAATGTAAATCCCATCCATTTATTGTCCAACATTTTTCCGTAGGAGACATTTTATGTGATTCACCAATTACAAGGAAAAGCATAGTTAGAATGTCTGTGATTTTCCATAGATACACTACCCACATACTGCTTTCACCTTTTCAAAACCCAAAAGCATTTCTGAGTTATATTCAGAGGTGACTAAGTCTGGTCTGTCATTGACTGTGACACCGTAGCACACAGACCAAGGTAACCAGGAATCAGAAATTCAGACAGTTTGGGTAAACAGAAACACCCCAGTGCATCTCCCATAGGTGGCAACGGGGAGATGTTTACAGAGTGGTAAAAATGTACCAGGCAAAATGGCTACTGTGACCAAGTTTCAAGCTTCTGCTTTTCCTCTAAATCTTCAGTGTTACATTAAAATGTTCTTCATCAACACATCACCCATTTGAAAGTAAAGCAAGCTCCATTTGCTAGAGGAGGGCTGATGGTCTGACTGGTTCTGGGGAAAGGTCTAGGAATCTCTGAATTCAATGACCTGACTTTGAGTTTAGTGGGACCTGAAAGAACAATGAGAAATTTCTTCAGGCAAGTGATGCTTCTTTCAGAAGCAATTCCTAATAATTGTATGCAATGGGAGTGAGTAGTGTTTGATAAGTATTTGGAGATCCTTAAATGTAAAATGCTATTTAAATGATGATATAACTATGTATTTATTCATGAGAGAGGCTGAAGTCAGATTGGCTTTCTGTCAAAAACTGTCAGACAGAAATAGGATTCCTTCTGGATAGTTGTCTTGAGTATTCCTCCTGCTGCCTAAGAGATTTACTTGGAAAGGGTTGCCAGTGTATTAGGGGCCAGTAGGTGGGACACAAGACTAGATATGAAAATAATTTTATTCTACTAATACCTCTGACTATTGTGATTTTTGTCATGTCATTATTCTGCCTTCCTTTTTTTTCCTAGATTTTGTCAAACTTTTCTTCTTTTGCAAATTTGTAAGAGCAAAGGAATGAGAGGGGGCTTGAGCTCAAATGACCCAGTTGCACAGAGACATTGCAACGACTTTATAGCTTTCTAGCCACCTTCAACCTCTGCCTAGCTTCTTGTCAGAGGCAGTGACTGTCTTCTGGTGTATATTTTTGTGATGAATTAAAAAAGGAAATCTAATGAGTATATTGATGTTTGTGCAATATTACTACTCCTGTTGTTATCACTGCTAATACTATTCATAATTATAATGAAGTTGTTAGACACATATTTGTATAAAAATTATTTAGCTGTACGTTAGGGTTTCAGACTACAAGTTCACATAACAGATCTCCTGGGCGTCTGAATATGTCAAAGGCAGACATCAGTCTCAGTTTGGTTACAGAAAGAACTGTAATGCATTCTTGCAGGTCTTGATCTGGACAACAGAGTGACCTGGAACCCCACCAGATTTATGTAAATTAATTATTTTCAGAATGTGAAGAAGCCATAGGACATAGATATTTTTTGTCTTTAGAGGTATGCTGAGAAATGTATGCATGAGGAAGATTGTGCATACTCCCTTTCAGTTAGTTGCATGCACCTGTAAAATAGTCATATTCGGAACAATCAGATTAATCTATAATCTGTCCATGACAAATTCATGCTTTGACTTTTCCTTTAAACATTATGCTTTATTGATTTTCAAATGTCATGGAAAGGACATGTAATTATTTAGCACAGAAGAAAAACAGGTTTAGATCTTTCAATAAATAGATGAGACACGACTCATAACAAGAAATGACAATTTGCAGGCCTTATTTCATAAATTATGGAAAAACTAAGAGAAAGAAAGTAATAACAATTTCATGGTTATAAATCAGCTAAAGGAAGATAATGCAAAATATTTTATGTGATTATCTGATTGATTTTTTTGTGCATTCCTTTTAATTACATTTTGTATTTCATGTGGGTTTTTTGTTTTTGTTTTTTGGGGGTTTTGGTTTTTTTTTTTTTTGTCTTTTTATTAAAGCCATTACAAATTACTTTTTGTGGCTAAAATGTTTGCAGACAGAGAACACAAGGCCACTTCCATGAAAATAACCTGTAATCTAAATTTATGTTTGCGTGTGTGAGGATTTGTAGTAGAGCTGCTTGGATGTGTATCCAATCAAGAAATAAGAACAGTATCCTATGACTTTGTTGATCAAGGCATCCAACACACAAATCCTCTGTAAAAAACATTCGTATTCAGTCCCTAAAAACTTCATATTCAAATTCAAAAAAAAGTTCATATTCAGTCCCTAAAATGAACAACTTTTTAAAGAAGCTATTTTAATTCTGAGTATTTTATACATTTGAGGGAACTGCAATCTGTGAAAAGGATTTAAATAAATTATTCATAACAAGCCATTCATTCATCTATGTTCTAAACAATATCCATCAATATCCAGTGTTCCTGAAAGTGTTTATATGACAGCAAAATGCATAAATACAGATATGAGAGTTAAGTGCTCTATATTATGGTTGAGCAAAGTAAAAAAAAAACTTGTTACTTTAATTTATAATCCACAATTTAAAAACAATTTAGTAAAATAACTTCTACAATAAAATTTCCAGATTTTGTTTGCATTATATTGTTGCACAGGTCAGTGTAGGGAGAAGTTTGGCAGCTGAGTCCCTGATTTGACAGTGGTTATGTGTCATGATCCTTGATATAGTTAAACCAGCCAAAAATTCAAAATTAAATAATATTTCCTTCAAAGTACTGAACTCTAATCTAGTGAAGATGCTGTAATATTGGACAGGAGAAAAATAAATAAACTGTTTGAACATACTTCTGTATAAGAACAAATAAATATCTTTTTTTTAAATGACCATAAATTCATTCCATAATAGAAGATACTATATTGCAATAATATTATATAGCTTCAGTTCTCTAAAACTGTAGAAATCTCAGTTGTTCAAAATGTAATCAGATGGGACATGCATTCACATGTAGACTGTGGCCTAAACTGTATATTTGGATGTGCAAGGTCAGGTCTTGAATCCATGGTAGGATCTCAAAGGAATATGGGCACCCTCAAAGGAAATAATTCAGGAATCAAAGATTATAACAATTTTGTTGTGTTTAAAGTAATAAATCCAAAATCTGGGCCCTGATATAGCATATGGATAGCATTTAGGGACTTTAGTTCTCCTCTTGTCCTCCCCACACCAATCTGTGCCCATGAGTGTATAGAAGCAGTGACACAGGACACATTCTGGGACAGAGTCTCTGTTGTACTCTGTATCTCTGTTGTACAACTAGCTCAGCATTTTAGCTCTCATTTTCCTGAAAACCCCAAAGCGATGTGGTCCATCATGCCCTCTGGAAATGCTATACTTCAGATGTGAGATAAGTGTTAAAGAAACCCCACAGTGGACATTTTGGAGCTGTGATGTCTGTGAAGTGGCTACTGTATTAGCAAACTTAAAACTATTCCCAATAAATTTTTTTCTAAAAAACTATTTCTTTATGTCATTACTGTCCCAGTACTAGGGAAAGGACTATGGTAACAATTGTACAGCATAGATAATTGCATTATCATTCTTGGAAAAAACTGTCTATACATTCATGAGTTTGCAGGACTTTCTGGGAAGTACCTGGCAAAAATAAAGGAATTTAGTTTCTTTTTTCTGTTACAATTCACAGAACCTAATACACTTCAAAGACTTCCACATTTTCAGGCTGTAGGTAGTTACCACATATCAATACAAAGTTTTACACTCCAGCATATAACAGATCTGCATGTTTTTTCATGATTAAACATGGCATCCTTCAAAGCACAGGGAGGTTTCCTTTCCAGTATAGAATTTATCATTATTTAATGTTTACTGTGGGAGGAAAATCATCATTGTGTGGGTAGCAGAAACCAGTAATAAAGATACATTAATTGCATCATAAATGAGGTTCATGTAGTACTGAGAGGCTTGGTTTTAGGGCAGCTACACTGTGTGGAGAATCTGTAAAGGAATAGGTTTCCTCAACTTCATACTCTCAGTTATAGACTTTAGGAGACCTGTAGTAGTACAATTTGTGTTAATGTTGAGGAATAAATATAAAGAAATCTTTCTCTGATTGCCTTCTTGAAAATATACATTCCTAGTATAACGAACATGTAGCAATTGTAATTGATGCTCCTGAGAAGAATATATTTTCTACTTTACAAAAAAGAAAATTTAAGCTGAGGGACAACATCCTTGACATTTGTGGGAATGGTACTAGTCCCAGTACTAGTTTCATTATCTATCTAACACCAGGCTAAAAGGGCATATGGCATGAATCTCATAGAGGACCTGAAAATTAAAGGGAAGGCATCTTCAAATATTGCTCACTAGTCCCCTAAGGAGTATCTGGTTCTTTCCCATGCATTTTCAGACTTCAAAAAAAAAAATTCAGTAAGTTATCTTATTAAGTTTACCCAGGGGTATGTGTGTGTGCGTCTGTGAGACAGGAAGGCTTGGGGGCTGTGGGTGTTACAGTAGGTTTTTTGTCTTGTAATTACTTGAAAGAGTCTGAATTTGTGAGGCTTGTCAGACAGGTCATATTTGTCTAATTTAGGTAAAAGATGTTAGGTAATGTCTGAAAGAGCAGAGGGTACTTGAATAGAATATTCCATCAACTAACATACATAGTACTTGGAGTCACATATGGTAAGAGCTTTGAATTGCAGCTACCACTGAGGCTGGCAACACAGATGTTCAGGCATGACTGGATGGGTGAAGTAAGTTTGATTGCTAAAAGAAAAAATAGAATTGGAGGGGGGGTGTATTCCAGAAAACTATTCTAATTTATAGTTTTTGGAGAAATTAAGGGGTTTTTTTAAGGTTATATTATCTAAAATACTTATTATATTGTTTAAAGTAATCACTGGGATGATTATTGCATTCTAGAATAGATGGAGAGGGCACCTTGAGCCAGCACAACCTGGTCTTAAATTTATTGGGAAAGAGACTGAAAGTGTGTAAAAACTTCTAGGCAAATACCAGCTCCTTCTGCATTAGATTGTCTTGCCAGGGAGCACCTCGCTAGCTAAGTGTGCACTAAAAAATATGTGATATCTGACTTTCTCAGGGTCTTCCATTCTTTAGTACATTCAGATTTTATCATCATTCTGGCTTAGATAATTCTCCTGTTTCAATTTTTTGCATTTTTCCTTTGCAGAGAAAGAAAAATACCACAAAAACAATCTGTTGGTTTGAAAGTCAGAATGTGATCAAAATGTCTTTTTTGCTAATATTTCCAAGGTAACTAAAGTATCTTCTGTAATTAATATTTTAAAAAGCTTTCTTTCTCCATTTTCATGATGTAGTTCTCCTCTTTTGGGAAATGAGATGCATATATGTTTGCTGTCTTCTATGCCTTTATTTTCTTCTGTGATCACTAAGGAGATTCCACAAGATAATAGATAAATGTCTTTCTGAAAAGCAGAGAGAGCAAGTCAGTAGAAAATTTCACCCAGAAGCAATTTTCCAATTTCTTTAATTTTCTTGTAGATTTTATTAATTTGCCCTTCAAAATATTTTCCATTAATGTCTTTGAACCTGGAATCTGATTCTGCCAAGGTCATTCATACTTTAAATTGCCAACTGTTATCTCTTTCAAAGCTGTTATTTACAGTTTGTCAGAAAAATGAATCTTGTGTATATCTTTGACAACTTCTCATTTTTGTTTTTTAAGAGTGTGGGGTGCTGGTTGTTTTTTTGAGTTGATTTTTTTGTTGTTGTTGTTTGGTTGGCTGGTTTTTTTGTCTTTTCCAGAATTCAGTCCAAACACCTATGTCCAGTGCTCAAAATCTGAAGGAATGAACCTAAATACATGCCTGTTTGATGGATTTATACAATTCATCTACCTGCAGCTGGATGAGGAAGAATGAGACCCTGTTGTCATCTCATTTATATACCATGCAGTGTATTAGTCTCCACAATGAAAAGACACTATTTCAATATGAATACATGTCAACAAAATTCTCCCTTAGTATTAATTTTTAAAATAAAAATTAAATATAGGAAAGGACTAATCTTATGACAGTCTTTTGCTGTGGGGATGGGTGGCTGAGGGACTGGGGCATGTGAACTTTAGGTGTGTTAATTTCACCTTTCTAAACTTTTCTATGAGGCATTCTGTCAGTAAAAAGATTATAAGGAGTTGCCTGTCTAAACAAGCAAATTCATTCTTTTTAAATAACAGACAAAGAAAAAATGATGCTGACTTCATTCTAGCAGAAATCTACAATGCCCAGGTGAAGTCCACTATGTACTAAAACCATTTTCCAGTTTATATTCTATTTCATGAATGCACAATAATGTTGTGTCCAGTTAGAATTATAATTTCTGTGTCAAAAATCTTGCATTTCATGGAATGTATTGCTGAGAAAAGAAGAGAAAACCTGCTTTTTATGTATGTCACATAAAAAACCAATTATTTTAAACTATCAGTGTGTGAATTGAAGATCATAGAATCAGGAATTTATGCAGTGCAGTTTGTCCTTAGAAATCCAAAGCTGGATTACACATTGATAGTGTAAATGATTACACTTTCCCATAGCATAAAAATAGGGTTTTTAAATAATTCTGTGACATCCCTTATGTTTCTTGTTAGTTGTCCCCTACTTTCTGTGTTAGTTTTTAAATTCTGTTCCTGTACACATGTGCTGGTTTTTTATTTGTAGTTTCAACTACATCCCACATAATGTGAACACAATCATAGAATCACAGAATATATCTAGTTGAAAAGAACCCCTAAGAATCACTGAGTCCAATCCCTTGCTCCATGCAGGACTATGTAAAACTAAACCAAATTACTGAAAGCATTGTCCAGACACTCCTTAAACTGTCAGGCTTGGTGCCGTGACCACTTCCTTGGGGACACCATTCCAGGATCATCCTCTCAGTGAAGATACATTTCCTAATGCCCAGTTTGAACTCCTCCAGTCACAAACCCTCTCAATTTCCTTGTGGTCGCGAGCAATTGAGGGGTCAGCAGCTCTGCGTCTGTGATGAGGTACAAACTGATTGCAGCCACTCTTTGTAAGTCTGGCCTTCTCACCCCTCAATGTTTGAGTACAAGGATTTGCTTTCTAGTCTGTCTCAAACTGGCCTTTTCCACAAGCAATTCAGGGGGTAGTGTAGGGTATTGGCCAAATTGATTTTATATTCATATTATTGGTGCTTGAAAGAGCAATCAGATATCACCTTTTTT
Organism: Leptocoma aspasia; assembly: GCA_013399835.1. NCBI lineage: Eukaryota > Metazoa > Chordata > Aves > Passeriformes > Nectariniidae > Leptocoma > Leptocoma aspasia. Next base: position 41,169 of record VXAX01005465.1, on the reverse strand, counting down.
TTCCTTTATAACTGATTCCAGTAAGAGTCTTCTTAACTTCTTACTTCAGTAATTATTTTCTTTTGTTTCTTTTCTTTCTTTTTTTTTTTCCTAACAGCCTGTGTCTTTTTTCACTAGAGACTGCTTAAAATAGATTTTTTTCCTTTCTGAAGTGGATGTGCCAGATATTTCTCTATTATAAGACAGGGAAAAGTAGAAAACAAAAATACAGTTAAGTCACAACACTGGAGAAATTGTAGTAGAAACAGATAGTGAATTTGGTGCATATGTTCAAATGAGAGGGGAAACCTCTCTTCTTCTGAATCTTTCCTTCTTATTATTGGGAGTCAAAGTTGTGCTTGATGTTTACACAGAGTGGAAGAACTCTAGTACAGGATGCTGTAAAAACCCCAACATCCACCCCAGAATATCCTAAAACTTAAGACTGAAAAATTTAGAATTAAATCCCTACTGCAAATCAAGCAAGGAAAAAAATTCTGTCGGGAAATTGAGTCACACACATGCATGTTGACTTAGTTTTCAGGAAATCCTTGCACTGTTTGCTTGTTCGATAGTCAGATTGTAACTAAAATTGTGTGATCTATTGTAAATGGCTGATTGAAATCACTACAAGAATGGCCTGTTCTGGAAAAAGAATGACCTGCGTTGACAGCAGCTGTAAGCCTGAATTTTCAGGGACTTTAAAGTCTAAGCAGATGGAATGTATGGAAATTAATTTGCTTGCTCCCATGGGCTTCAGGGACTCCAGATACTGAGAGCTACAGAGCCTGGATCATCTTGCAATGGTAGTTTCCTGAGGGCTGGAGGGTTTGATGTGTCAGAGAAAGTTGCAGCTATGAACAAAACATGCTGATCTGTGTCACCCAACAGAGGCCTGATTCTGCTTTGCAGCAACTGTCAGGAGCTTGCACAGCTGGACAGCCAGGATATCCCTCATAGTCTGGCTCTCCTAATTCAGTGAGTGAGCAGTCATTCACAGCTATGGTTCCACATGGGTTCCACACCCACTCTTCTGACATTCATTCTCCATGATATCACAAGGACCAAGCAATATACTCATGAAAATGAGGATTTGTGTGAGGAAGATAAAACCAGATTCCAACCAAAGACTGAAGCTGCTGCATTTCCCATACTTTTCACATATCCAGCTGCTCTAATGCCATACAAGAAAAAGCTCGGGAAGCAATTAATATTGTTTGTGAACAGTTCTATAATTCCAGGTATTATAAAATTATTAAGGTATATTATATAAATTTGAATTAATATTAATTATCTGTAGCTATTAAATAGATAAATTAGTAACCCGAGCATGCTCAGCATGCTCTTTCTGTGACTTGGTGCTAACTGGAAAAGGGTGTTCTAGTTGAGTCCTATAAATTCTCTTGAAATTCAGAGAAGTCTACCAGAAAAACTCTGCAGCTTGCACTGATGCCCAGACTGGCTAGTCATTGTTTGACACAGCATGGTATGAGCCAAAATTCAGTCAGACACAAGTAAAACAAGTTAGCACAAAGACAGTCAGGTTTAAGACCCCAGAAATGTTCCTTGTAAGTGCACACTATATATTATGGCATGTTTGCCTGACATCAGCCAGGGAAGTATTATGGAAAATATGGATATATGTTTTAGATGTTACTGCATCCATAAGTAACTGCAGAAAATATTGGCAGTGACCTACAGCTCTTGTAACATCAGAGCAATACCCCTTTCTGTTGATAAATTATTGAACCCAACATGAAAGTGGAGAGGGAGAAGGAAAAGAGAAAACAGGTAATAGATATAACACAGTATTAATATGAAAAATAGTTGATCATGAAGGAAATTTCCACAGTGATTTATTATGTCTCCTTTTCTTGAAAATGTCGTGGAACCAGATTCCTCAAAATGGGGAATATTACCTCTGGAACTGCCCTTGTGGTATATCTAGAGATAAGAGTTGGTATTGCCAGCTTCTAAATGTTTCTTCCACCCATTGTCACTCTGCAGCAGTTATCTTCTGTGGTAAATGAGGAGTGACCTCAGTACAACTCACCATAAATGTGAACTCTCCTTCAGTTGGCTCTTCCCCTGCATTCCTAGTTGGATTGTCTGCCATTAGTTATTTGTTCTTTTCAGAGGCTGAGTGCAGTAGGAAGCCATTCATCAGCGTGCTGAAGGTCAGTTCAGACTCCTGTAATTTAATTTCTTCATTTGCTTCTTCTTTCTGTATCTGGTCTGTGGTAAACAAGACAGCTTGCTCCCATACATCAGTTTGACCATAGCTGAGCAGATGAAGATTGTTGTTGCAGCTACTTTGTGTTCATCTTGTCAGAATGAGCCACAGATGAAAATAAAATTTGGGTTGACAATTCCACAGTGTAGATGGCCGCCTGAACCAGCAATACTGTGTTATTGCTCTTTTAAAGGAGATTGCTTCTCAGGTACTGGTCAGCTTTGAAACCTAAGGAAAACCACAGGGGCATGCCTGGCATTCCAGACTGCAAACAGATCACAGAGGGAGAGATGACAGCACTGAAGTTTAAATGCACTGACTGTTTAAGACTAATACAGATTAAGTCTAAGAGTAACAAGGTCAAATATCTTAGTTGCATGCTCTTGCTAATTTATCAATATAATTTAGCATGCAATAATGAGACTGAACTCAACCCTACCACTGAGCCTTGCAAGCATTAACTTGTTAGTGCTAGTTATTTTCTTTCTCTGCCAGTAACTTCTGCTTTGTGAATTTTTACTGCTGTTTTATTGTTATGCATTGATATTTGGTGTAATTATGTTATTTAATATACTGTGATAATTAGGCTAAGAGCAATATGACTATTAGTGTTTTGATGCTGCTTCTTAGGTTTAATATTGTTTGTGTGGCCCAAAGTAGCTCTTTTCCAGCTTTCCTACAAGGCTTAGTAAAAGATATTTCCTCTCCTCACAAGCCTTTCTTCTGTCACAGAAGGATCCTTTAAATTTGAAGAGACCTCTTAAGATCATCTGGTCCAATAGCTGTGCTTGTGCAGCTTGCCCAGGACCCTGTCCAGTCAGGTTCTAAGTATCTCCACAGAGGGAGACTCCACAACCTCTCTGTGCCTATGTTTTACTGCCATCACTGTAAAAGAACCCCTGCTTGCTTGTGTTCGGATGGAATGTAAAGCTTTCTGTGTGTTTTCTTTTTTGTTTGTCCCCATCATCTCTTCTTCTGTCAATTGGCACTATTGAGAGAGCCTGGCTCCCTCTTCATCACTCCCTTCCACCAGGTATTTATTATATACATGGATAGGTTCCCCCCAAGCCTTTTCTTTCCCAGACTGAATTTTATCTATATAGACAAAGAAGTAATTAAGAAAGTCTAAAAGTGAAATAAAATGCACTTTTCCCAACTGAAATTAAACCTTTATCTGGAGGGATTTGTACAATAATAAGTAGGAATTTTTTGGCTTTATAGCACTTGATGTATTTTTTATTCCTTTTTTTGTTTATTTTCTTTTCTTTATTTTCTTTTCTTTCTGAGGCTTCCTTACTCTTTTTTTTTTTTATTTGAATTATTTCTATTTATTGCACCTGTTATGTCAATGTTACATTGTTTCTCTAAACTAAGGAACTATTTTCCTGGGGGCTTTTTTTTGGTTTGTTGGGTTTTTTTTCAAATCTTCACCAGTGCTTTCTTTCCCCCCTATAAAAAATACCCACATCCTGTGAGTTTTATGAACATCACCTTTTAGAAGGAAGACCTGATGTTTTTCCTGTAGATATTCAATAATGTGGCTACTGTTACAAATAGCCCTGGTAAAGTATAAATAAAAGGTTATTTGTGGTAGTTTTATTTCTAAATGCTAATAGCATGGCATCAGCTCATAAATCATTAGTGATGAGCTTCTAATTATGTGCCAGCATCACAGTGGGATCCAACCTAATACCAGAAATTTACATATTCATGAATACACCCATATTCATGCATGGAAAAATGCAGAATACAGCAGAAATGAAATCATTTTCTCCAAACTATTATTTGGGTGAATTGCCTCCTCTCCTAACATGTTTCTTCTGGCTATTTACCTATGATATATATTCAAATTTCATAAAGTTTTCTTTGGAGTTCAGTTTTAGACTGTACATAGTTTCAACTTGTCCAAAAGAATGTGTGTAGTCTGCAATGTTACAGGTAATGAATACCTCCTATAATTAGTGTCCACTCCATTTCTACTTGCTGACATGAATTTTGAGTTTAAAATATGGCTGGTGTATGTTTAGTCTAGAACTAATGGGCTATTATCTAAATTTTCTGTGATGTAAGTTGGAATTAATGTTTTTAAAAATCTACTCTTTCTTCAGTGCATATTTACAGTTGTCTGGAAATGGAAAAGTTTATTTTGGATAGTGTAGATGCTTCAACAGATCAGCTATAAGGGATAACTTGTACCTGCAAGTGGCAAGAACTGGAGGGAAGAAGATGGGTTTTATTTGTCTGTTTTTACAGAACCTCACCTTAGAGGCCCTAGAAAACATCAACTTTATTGATGTGAAAGCAATTAGCCTTTCCCAGCCCTGAAAGAAAGTAGTGTGAGAGTTTCTCTTCAGGCAATATTATATTCTCCAGAATAAAACTTGAGGGAAACATTAAAACAAACACTTTTTTAATGTTTACTGCAGCTTCTCAGCCCTGGAGGCTTGGAGGGTCTTTTCTTTTGTGCCCCTTTGAGAGCAATACTCTCTTATTTACCCTGCTCAGTATTTGGATCTAATGTGGCAGCTCACCTGTAGATCTCTTTCAAATGAGTCACTTCCTATGTCTGTAGTAATTTCACCTTTTTCATTGAAAACTTTAATTGAAAAAGATGTGCTGACACCTGACCCCCTGTCTCCTAAAGGGCTTTCTCTGTACAGACTGCAGTCTCTGCTTGTTGGCTCTGCTGCAATTCAGACACCAGTTATAGCAATTTTTAATTGAATATACCTGTGACCAGTTTTGTGTATTTCTACAGAAGCTATTATTCAAGGACCCCTAAGCAGGTTTTGGAATTATGAATTACTAAGATTCATATCAAACCTGCACAGCATGTAATGATAATAAGATAATCAGTATGTCTAGCACTGAGCAATCTCTATTTTAGAAAGTAATGTCTTGTAAAAATGACTTGCCAAGAAATTCAGAATGCCTATTCCCTTCCCACCTGCTCCCCACCCAGCCCCACAAGCTGTATACCTGTATCCCTCTCATACATATCATAGTGGCATCGAATCCTTGCTGCCCCCCTGGCCAGATGCTGTTGGTCAGACTGGAGAAGCTCCTCCTGATGGCACATTTTTCCATGTCAGTTGAATCCCTTCCTTGTTATTCAACAGACTCTCTAGCACACAACTCAATATTGGGCCATGTGACAGGTCTGCTGAGGCGTGAAATGAAAGTTCAATATCTAAGGGAAATTGCACAAGGAATTTGTTGAGTCATGCTTACCCAAAGTATGGCAGGGTGAAAATTGCCAAGTTGTTCTGAAATTGAGTGGTTTGCATAGTCCAAAAATCTGTCTTTGACAGAGAGAAGTGTTGAGTGGTTTCATATCATGTGCTATAAATTCAGTAGTTATATGGTAGGGAATAAAAAATCTGATTAAATGAAAAAGTCTTTTCAGCTCTTAATTTTGAAATGTGCTTCTTTGCTCTCACCTTCCTTAGACCAGCACAGCAGTGTGATAGGACCTTCTTCTTTTCCCTTTTGTCTATTCTAGTTTATGCTTGAAATTTCAGGCAGAGCCCTGCTCATCCTCTCAGCTAAGTATTTTTCCTGCATGCAGAGTCCACAGTGGTGTGTCACTGAGGTCATGCCTGTCCTTTGGTCCTGGATAGCTCTGGTTCTGTCTGGAGGAGGCTGAAACATGGTCTGAAAACATCAATGTTCCAACCCTCAGTAGTGGTTCATGATCTTCATCAGAACAAAACAAGAAACATTATCTGGTAAGGAAATATGAGATGTTTTTCATTATCCATGGTCCTAGATTGTTTTTATTTTACTCCAATCTACCTTTCATTATTTTTATTATTATTTTTGTGACAAAAATCCTAGTATGCATATTGAAGTGAAAAATAAATAAAAATTATTAGATTAATTGTCACTACACCATCCTGTTGTATAGAAATGATACTGTTGCATAAATTAATATATTGAAACCATATAGTCCCATACAATAATAAGTTTTAAAATATTCTTAAAGTCACCTTTAGCTTTATTAAATTAAAACATTAGACAGAGGGCAACTAATGTGGCAAAATACTCTCCAGATTACATAACCAAGTAGCCTTCTAGTGCAAGTGCAAGCAATCTATTTTCCTGTTTACATTATGCTGCCAGTGGAGGACAGCAGATGTTGAAATAAAACCCTGTGAGGCAGCATTTTAATATGCCAGGCTTACCTAAGGTTTTGCCCTGCTGATGCTCATTCTTATATAATTTAGAAGACTTTTTAAAAACTACTTCTGTGAAACCCACTTTTATTGGAGCAGTTTCTTCTATGTTGAAATAATGTTTATACTTCAATATCTAGAAAACCTATTTTGCAAATAACTCTAATAAAGAAATTTAAGAGTTCAGCTAAAAAAAAAAAAACAAACAACATTCTTATTCTTCCAACTTATCCAAATATAACTTTCTCATGCCTGCTTCTACCCCAGTGATATCCCTGTGGCTTTTAATCCTCCATTCTGCTGTGTATATCACTGGTCTTCTTACACACCAGGGAAGCCTTTTAACATACAGAAATCTCCCGAAATGGGATGTGGCAGCTCAGTACTGCAAGGTCATTTAAAGTGTTTTCTCAGCTGACTTCCTATTTTCCTAGCTCATGACAGGGGAAATTACTTTGCAGGATAACCTTCCTTCTTGGTGCAGCAACATTAGGAATCGTGTCATATATCAAATTGAGATTTTTTTTTACATCATCAGATGTGCTTGAAGTTGAATAGTTCTCACAAAGAACAAGATACCCCAAACTAGGTTAGAAAGGGCATAACACTTGCAAGGCATATTTTCAAGCGATGAAGTTTTTAGATTTCTGTAAGAGAGCTTGGAAGTTGCTGGTTTCAGATGCCTGACCTTAGTGCGGCGATATTTCTCCCACCATTTTCATCCGATTCTTTTCTGGGCCCTCAATTATTTTAAACACATAGGGCAAAATTTACCCCTGGCAAAATGCACTTCTCCCAGTGGACTTCAGCCAACTGACAAAAGAAAAATTCTTATATGAAAATTTCCTTAATTTCTTTAATTATTTAATGTTTTGTTAATTTTTAGATGTACATTTTCTAGAAATATGAGCCAGTAATATTCTCATACTTTCTTAGGTCATGTCTACAATTTCTTCTTGTAAGAATATTTTTTGCCTGCAGAACATGGTTCTGCTCTGGTCAAAAATCAGCAAATTGTTCAGCATCTGTGGAGATACTTACTTTCACATGAGATCTCAGAATTAATAACATTTCTAGAATAAGTGGGAGATTTATTTGAATGACTCCAGCAAGCTGTCTTGATTTGATTTTGGTGGTCCTAGTCTAAATGTCATGTTGTTGGGATTAATTTTTAAAAGTTAGGAAAAGCACATAAGCTTTTTAAACAGTGGAAGATAATTGAACACTTGTGCTTTATTAAATCTGGACATTGCCTACATTGAAATTAGAATAGTAATAAAATAAAATGTCACCCCAGGACATAAACCTAAAGCAAAAATATTTGAAGGGAGCTCTGGATGTCCTGCTCAAAGCAAGCATAAGTTCAAAGTTGGACTGAGTTGCTGTAGAACTTTTCCAGCTGTGCTTTAAATACTCCAAGGACAGTGATTCCATGTTGTCTCTGGGTTGTTACATTCCCATATGGAAGAATTATACGCCTACAAGACTCCTATAGGCAGTGCTTTTATAGATTCATAATGGTCTGCATCAAGTATTTTGCATGTGGTTTTAGAAGCATGTACAATGGCTTAGTTCAATGACGCTCTTCCGACACTCAGCTCAATTTTTCTATCACTTTTCTGTTATTTTACACTGTAAGATGTATCATCTCTTCTGTATACATTGTTTTCCACTAGTAAGATACACAATAGTATTTAATAAAAAATCTTGACCCACTCAGAAGTTAATGGCAGAGATCCCATATATTACAGTAAAATTAAGGTTCTACTGAAGATAAATGTAAAATACAGCCTTTCTTAGATAACTGTAAATATGAAAATAACTTTGGCAATATAAAAAATGGATATTTTGCTTACCACATTATTTACCTTTATTGCAATATTTGTACTATTTCTGACACTTCATGTAGGAAATTCCTCAAACACTCCATAAATTTAAGGAAGGATTCTGGTAAATGTCCAGTTGTTGTTGGCTCCCAATGTAAGATGAAACATAGGACATATAGTACATTATATATGTCCTATGTACATTATATATAATAATGTATACATTATTATAGTACATATAGAACATTTCTTTACTAATCAGGACTATACAGTGCTGTCCCAAAAACTAAATCTTGCTATTTATGCCTTGGACATCTCTTGATTCTGAAAACTTCTTGAAGTCAAGGTATCACAGCTAGAGCATAATTTCAGACAATTTTTTCTAGGTCAATGACAAAACCAGTCTTTCTTGAGTTTTAAGGAAGCTTTTAGTAAAATGTCAAGCACTTGGTTGAGATTTGAATGAGACATAAAGGAGTTAAGGAACATGCAAAAGAGCTGGAGGGAATTACTGAATATTGCCATAGGTATAAGAAGAAAACAAGAAACAGTTTTTGTGGAAATAGGGGAGAGTTGAGAAACTTGGGAGAAATCTGATCTAGAAAAGGTTGTTACATTTATATGGAAAAAATGTGATGCAATTTATATGCATTTTTTCCACTAACTACACTGTAAAGCATCCACTACGGCCCCTGACCTATTTCTTGCTCAGGTCAGACAGAATCCTTACAAACAATTCGAGCCACCTTTTAGAAGTTAGAGTTGGGCAGGGCTTTCAGAAAATTCAAGTGTTGCTGGCCTGTTTGGGGGGATAGTATGATGCATAGGGCTGGATATGATTGGTATGGAGGTTGGAGTAAATGCTTCAGTGCAGACACAGACTAACAGTCATAGAGTCACAGAATACATAAAGTTTCTGATTACTTTTCAGCTTACTTGCTATTTGAACCTTCTCTACATCCACATCGTGACTTCAGAGTGGATGTCTGTCTCTGAAAACATAAAGTCTCTGCCTCAGTGTGATCCCTAGTTCTTTGCTTTTTAGCCCTGGCAGAGAAGAAGCAAAGTCGAATGGGGCACTGTGTTCCTGAGGTACCCAAGAGACACTTCTCAAATGACTTTGATGTATATGGACTTGAACAAGCTGTGTGCTGGGTATTCCTCTGATAGAGGAGCAGATATAAAGAAGGGCCACAGGGGACATGGAATAATGGAATTACTACAGTGGTACCTTTTTTTTTTTTTTTTGGTGAGGTCATGAACACCTATCACTACCAGAAAATTAGAGCTAATGTGGGACATTGGCACTGCGTCGCAGGAGAACAGTCTGTTGTTTAGTTTGATAGCTGAAGCTGTGAAGATTACATTTCTATTTATCAGTTTCCCTGTTTGTGAACATAATTTTTTTTGTTGTTTTATAATAATATTTTGCCTGGATAGAAATGAAAGGTCATGAGTCTCACCTTTATTGTATTTAATAGCAGTGTGGGGATGCAGAGTTTAATGTGGATTAGCTGGCATTACTAATAGCCCATCAGTCATCCTATAGTGGTTTACTGAAGTTCCAATTGTTTGTAGCTGCAATGCTCATTCACTGTATCTCTGCAACTGATGAGGATTACATTCTCTGTCACATGCATTTATCTCCTCTGATTACATATAATTTGGTCTTTTTTCATGAATTCCAAAGCACTCAAAGTTTGGGCGTGATTTTCAGGGGGAGTTTGCAGTGTTTAGTGGTTTCTGTTATGGTACAGACCTCAGTGGAGGTGAATTCTAGACAAAGTGTATCTTTTCAGCAAGTTCTCACTTTTGACTATTCCAAGAAAACCTCACAAAACAGCATGACTGCAGAGATTTAATTAATTTGCCAACTATAGAAAAAAATGTCTGGAGCACAGCTTCACATATTTTCTGAGGGTCATGCAGACAAACACTCTAATTGCTCCTGACTAGACTTACAGTCTTTGCAAGTGATTGTCACTGTCTTCAATAAGGAAATTGATATCTACAACAATTTCACTTTCAGAAGAAAGAGAAATAAATATTCTTCCACAAGCTTTTTGTGGTCATCAGGATCTCCAGGTCTCCTTTCTATTTGCCAGTATTTAGGAATATTTCTTTACTAATCAGTGAAGATGTGTGACATTACAGGAAGACAAAAAGCTTTTGAAAACAGAAAAGACTGTGACCAGAGCTCTAGTGCATGAGCGGTACAAAACCAGATTGGTTTACTTTAAGCAGTATAAGTCCTAGACACTAGAGAAGTCACTTTCAATTTACACTGGTAAAGATGAGCAAGTTACCTTATCCTGATACACGTGAACTTAGATTCTGCCTTTTTAAGGAAAATAAATGTTGGAAATGTTACTGTGGTTTTGATGGTGGCTTTTCAGTCTCCAGTAAAGTGGAATCATGATGTATGGACTCAGTATTTGATTACCATTTCCTCACTGTGCCTTGGATGGCAATCACTTAAACTAAAATGTAGTATTAACTAAAATTCAAAAACGCATGGCAACAACTTAGTCCTTTATGATACAGTTATTTTGAAATTACTTTCAAAAATGTGCACCCCTGTAGCCTAGCTTTTAATTTGTATATTTTCTTAAGCACATAATAGTATAGACATCCCACTGTAAGACTGGCACCATTCATAAGTTGAGGGAATGAAAATTCAGTTTGTTTTTATTAATTCATGCAGGAGCAGCCCATGTCTGGTATGCAAAACCTATATTCACCAGTTTGTATTTAAACACTGAAAAAGAAATACATTCCGTCTTTATTGCTACAGTTGCTTTAAATTAAAATTGCAAGGAAATACAATGCTAGGTAACACAAAGCTTCTTTCACTTCTCTTTAACAAAAAGTTTTATGAACATGCTGATGTATTTTGTAAACATAATAAATTTTATCTTGTGAATCAGCGGGAAAACATAGCCCCAAGGCTCGACTCTTTTGGTGTCTCTCTGAAATGATACTGCTAACGTTATTTGCTAAAACTGTCATAAAAGTGAGGAGGAAAAACCTTTTAGTAAGTGCTTGCAACATTTTAATACTAATGGCATGGCATTTGCTCAAATGAGAACATTTTGGTAAATGCTTGCAGAGCAAAAGGCACTGCATTTTCTTTACACAAATTAAAGATAGAGCAGTAAAGGTCATATAGAAAGCTTTGCCAAATAGCTCTGTGTTGGTTTTACAGTTTGTTAAGAGGTGAGGCTCTAGTCTGCTTGTGGCATGGAGAAGGAGTGCTGGTTTGACTGTTGTCATGAAAGTGAAGTATCAATGGAGCAAACCGTGGAGTGAGAAGAGACAAGTTGTGCAAAGACAGTGACCTGGGCAAACCTTCAAGGTCCAAGATGACAAAGAACAATCCCAAAAGCCCATCAGTGGATATTTCAGGTTCCAGTGTTAATTGATTCTCCATCCTGGCCTTTGCCATGTCACTGTCAGTCTGATGCTGAGGCTCTGGAAAAACACCAGCCCCTGTAGGGGATGCTCCCCAGGCTATATTTGAAAAGGTAAAGGAGAGGGGAAAGACAATTAAAAACTATTGTAATTTCTCTTGTTAATGGACAGTAGTGCTCTCAGTCATTTGTGATAAGAAAAACATTTTTCCCACTTCTACAATGTGTTCCTACGGTTCATAAAGGCAAGAGTTGGACCTGAGCTTCAGAGTAACTTGGCAACAATCATGCAGTTGTCTTTAAGCAAAAGCTAAGGTCAGACCTCCATAGATGTTTCCAAGCTGGTTCCTGTCAGCATGTCTTTTATATTAATTGGGTTGAGATTAGAAATCTCTTTACTACAAATGTTTTAAAAACCTCATTATAAAGACTAGTCTAGATGTACAGTTATATTCCTTTTTTTCTCTATTTTGCATCTGTAGGAAAGAAACACATTTTTCATATGAGTGCATATTGAGAAAGAAAAGATTTTAGGCATGGCGTATAGAAATGTAAAAGAAAACTAGAAAAAATTTTTCCAGACTATGTTTTTTGCTAAATCTATTTTTATTTTTTTCCTTTTGTGTGATAAAACTGCTAAAAATATTTCATAGTTTTAAGTGTTGGGATTTTTTTAAAATTTCTCTTGGAAACTGAGTTTGCTGCTAAGGATTGCTTCTGCCCTCAACAGGGAAGCCTTGAACAGAGGCTTTGAATGGTGTCAGTTGAAGGCGTTCTGAAATGCACATTAAATATGTTGAGGCTGAATAGCAAAACTAGTAATTATGTTGCTAGTTATGTGATATTTACATTCAATTAAAAATTGCTAGCTTATAGAAATTGTACTATACTATATTACAAGTAGATCAATCTTGCCAAATAAAGTTCAAACACAAGAGTTTTTCAGTTTGATTTTAATTTGAAAGAAATCCCTAGTCTTTTGCTTTGCCTTAAATTAATTGCTAAGAGCACTATAAGATACATTTTGTCTTGTGTCAAAATCATCAGAAAATAACATGTTTTACTCCTATAAATAGTCTGGCTGATAGATTGAATTTTATGTGGAGTCTCTTAGCATGACTATGTTTTCTCCAGCTTGAACGATGTTCTTGCATACTGTAGTGTCCCCAAAGTAATTTAGGCAGTTTCCATTATATCACCAACTCATTTTTAATTAGCATTTGATATCTGAATGAATATTTTTAATGAATCCTTAATTTTGGTGTAACTCTGATACCTGAACTGGCAAACTATGGGATTTGAGGTACTTTGTCAGATTAGCAGAATAATAAATATAACCACAACATGTACTGGTATACATTTATGTAAAATTACAAATGGGGTGGGAGAAGGAATGTCCTTCTATAATTATTTGAAAGAAAAAATTAACCAAGTCTCAGAAAAACTATGTAGTCATTTGGAAAATAGTTTAAATAAATATTTAGGTGAATGTTGAAGGGAAAATATGCTATCAAGCAGCTTTAGTAGGTTATGCAATAGCTTTTTAAAGAGAAACAGTTGAAGTCTTCTCATTTGAGATATATAAAGTTTCAAGTGGCAGAAAAATAAAAATTATATTGTAGGGAACAGTTTCAGCATGGTCTAAAAGACACAAAAAATGGTCTAAGAGATGTTTTCCTTTCTCTGTTTCTATGCTCCTATGAAAATATTTCTCTAATATTAGAGTATCTGTCTGTGTGGCAAAACAGGCTATCCCCTTTATTCTATATAGGAGATGGAAGGGGAATCAAGAACTGGATAATATAAAGAGTCAAATAGATAGACTAGTTATAAATATCAAAATAGCAGTCATATTTGAATCTGTATATATTATATTGACAGGCACCACACACAAAAGAGGCATTTTGGAATGTTACATCAGGAAGCAATCCTACTCTTAACCACTGAAGAACAATAATCTCAAAGCTGCTCTGATATTTCTTAGCCAAGCTCCCTCCTGCTATGAACACAAGCAGTGAGAAAATGAAATAAAATTATGAACAAAATACATGATACATGAATAGGAGAAAAAAGGCTTCGTAGGATAAGAAAAGCATTTCTTACAATTTTTCCAATTCTTCCCAAAATACAGTGGAGAAAATGTCTGGTTGTATGTGTTTTCAGAGGGGAGAAATCTGGGATAAATTAAGAGTTCACACACAGGAGATTTTGCCCTAGTCTATCTGAAACTATCCTCACCTCAACAGATATGTGTAGGGGCCATTAGAGTGCCATTATCCTGTCTGTCAAATCATTTTGAACATCTTGTTGTAAACCCCAAAAGAAATAGACTGTCTCAACACCATCGTCTTTCTCTTTTTGTGCAGAGTACAAAAGTCACCAAACAGATGAGCACAACTGACTGACTGGCTCATCATCAACAGACTTGTCACTGCTTGAGACGATATTTTGGGGAGCTGGAATCTGAAGGCCCAAGTCTCAGATGAAAGTAGTAGGTAAGAAAAAAGCATTCTAAAATTTACCTATTAGTGATTCACTTCACACAGTGCTCTGATGGAAAGCTAGATCAATATTATATTTTTAATGAGTCTCTATCTATCTATCCAGTGTCCCATGTGGAGCTCTGAGCAATCTGACCTAGTGAAAGGTGTCCTTGTCCACAGCAGGAGGATTGGAACTAGATGATCTTTAAGATCCCTTCCAAGCCATTGTATGATTCTGTAACATTATTGGAATGACCTGCGTGCTGCTTATCTCTCAATTTCCATTTGAATGGAGAGACAATAATAAATAAGTAAATAAATAGTGGGTTGGAAAAGCATCTTTCAGTTGACATTTCAATATGCCTCAACATAAGTGAGTGAGTAATCTGATTTTTGTGTTACAGGTAAAGAGACCAAGGAATAGAGAAGTAGTTTGAAAAATAAGGAATGCTTACAGCTAAAAGTACCAGTGCATGCAGGGTTTTTTCATCATTTAGATATCTCATTCCGCTGAATATGCGATTAAAATTCTGACTCGAGGAATGGAGTAAATTAATACATCTTGCCATACATTTTGAGTCAGTGGCAAAAATGAGAAATGGATGCATCAAACTTGTCTAATCTTGCAGTGAGACCATGTCCTATCCAAAATCCAGTATAAAATACCCATTCTCTTGTGTTTTATCCATAAACTTAGGGGAGCTTTAGCATTTTATTCATTGAACTGAGTCAGGTTATTCAGATTTTAAATAACAAGCAAGCATCTTTCAAAGAAAGTAGATGCCAGTGCTTACTAGTAAAGTTGTATAAAGGAGCAGCAGAGCTCTTTGATTCTAAATCAAGTGAGAGAAAATTTAGAAAAGCTTGAGGAATAGATGGTATCATCTGATCAATTTTATAAAGAGATTTTAGAATATCATTGAAAACCAGGAAAGAAGCCAATGGAGCAGAGTAGGAGAGAGAGGTCGAGAATAACAGTTGTGAATGCTGGGTAACTGTCAGAAAAGAGGAAAGATAGAGTCTCAAATTGGAACCACTACCTTTAAAATGGCATTTAATAATAAGTTTATGGATTGGCTGTTTAAACTTACATTTGGCTTCAACTTGTAACACAAGCTTCTAGCCTGATTGCAATTTTTTTTTATGTTAAAAATATCTGATCCTAGGTTAATTTTAAAACCCATATTAACCATTTCTGTATTTAAAAAAACATCCTCTGGAAAGAAAAAATAAATATATCACCTTAAATGAAAAGCAGATTGTAGATATTTCTGTGAACATGTATTCTTTATTTGCTGCTGTTATTGACCATATTGGGGTTCCAGAGTAGTAATTTGCCTTTTGAAAAACATCTACTGCATCTGGGTGTTGGTTGCCATATCAAAATCTCTCTGCCTGATGACTGCTGACATTGATCCACTCTAGCCACTGACACAATGTTTAATTGTCTTTTCTGTGAGGTTTCCACATCATTATATTGCTGCGAAAATGAGTAATAGTAATTGTTCTAATGTCAAGTCCAGAGATATTTAAAATTCACTTTTTAAAATGTAAATTTCTTTTGTTCATGTATTTATGTACTGACTACTTACTTGAAATGAAATAAAGCAAAGAATATTGAAAAATACTTGAAATTAAAGTTAAAGGAAAGAAAGCTGTATCTGATTATCTTGTCCTTGAATGAAGCAGAGTAGAATAAGTAAAAATTCCCAAATACATTCATCCTATAATGCCAGAATAGTGAATATGGAATAAGTTGTACTGTTACTAGAGGAAATCATCTTTTATGGTTCAAGGCAGAGTGAGTGGAACAGGCTCTTAGGGTGAACATTCAAGGTTCATCCAGAAGCTTTACACAGTGCAAGACAGTCATATCACACTGTACCTTAAGTATAGCCATTAAATTGTAATTGTGCTGTTCTACAGCTAATTCTTATGATTCCAACTGGGCTGTGGTGCTGTAGTAGACACAAGGGCTGTATCTTAAAATTATGGTTGCTCCAAAAAGTCTGTTTTCTCAGTCTTGCCCCCCTGTTGATGGGACATAGTTAGGCTAATTTATCCCCCCATTTTTCATTAGAGTAAAGCTAATTTTTGGGAGAACATACTTGGGCCAAAATTCAGAGTCCAAGAAAGTCACAAATTACTTGTTGACATGAAAAATACCATCAGATGAGCAATCCTGATGATAAACAGAGTAAAAAACTAATGTCCATTTTGAGTCATGTCTAAGACTGAAGGGTCTGGTGTTTAATTTTAGTGGTCATGAGCAGATACTTAGGAAGATGAAGAAAGGAGCAAGTATACATGGTATTACTCCTTAGCAATTTTCTAACTGTCCGTTATTTCATACCTGGGGTTTCCTTATTCAATATTATTTTCTTAATTAAGGAATCCCCAAATCATTTCTTTCTATGAATAAAAGAAATTAGCCTTATTATACAAGCTTTAGCACAGTATAGGCTAATTGGCACATGAGTTCATCTTATGTAGTCTCAAGAGAAAGAAGAAAATAAGGGAAGTGTAGCACATTTCAACCACATATTTCCACCACAGGTGTTTCTGTACTCTTTCAGTCTTATCTCTGGGTTATGAAATAAGTAGACTGCGAAGAAGCTCTGAAAGTTTTTTGGTCCAACTTCCATACTAGGTGAGTCCTAATGCATGGTGACATAAATACAATCCATAAGTTAGCTCCTAAATGACACAGGAGACCACTAGCAGTGACTAAATACTTCTTAAGGGCCCTTTTTTTCTCACTCTCTGTATTGCAACAGTTAGCTAGACACTTAATTTCACCTTAAATAGTAAAGTGAAATAAAGGTGATACAAAGTGACTGTTGTAGGTGGATTTTGTGTTAGGTAGGCTATGTCAAATATCATCAAGACACTATGTATTCAGTCTTGAATTTGCTTCTACTATATATTTTAGTAACTATTTTTTATTAGTAAAATATACAGCCTAAAAGAGCTCATGATAGTTGTGAACTGAAACTGCTGTTTGTTCATGATTAATTAATTAATCCTTACATGACTAGTTTTCTGTGGTTCCATTTGTACACATGGGTACCTGCTTTGGAAATCATGCTCAGCTGTGTACTTGCAGTTTCTCAGGCAATATCTTCTTGAACGAGAAAGATTTCATTTAATGTGAATGCTCTGGATCAGTTTTATTCTGGGGTATGTCAATGTACTGTCATATACCATATGGGTCTATATACACCATACATATCAACAACAGAACTGAAGAGAAGTAACCCATTATAACAAAAATCCAGGTCAGAAATTGCTTTTTTTTTTCATATGGCACCTGAGAAATATCCTTAAAGATATTTTCAGGAGAGAAATAATTATCTTTGTAGTGACTTAAACAAACGTCTCCCTCACCTCAGAAAATCACAAGTAACAGAACTGGAGAAAAAAGCTACTTTCTAGATTTATAGTTAGACACAAAACATGAATCTTCTCATGACAAAGAAACATAAGCAGAATTACACACAAACAAAGGTTAACAGAGCTCATTAATCAGATAGTTGAACCTATTTATTTAAGGCAAACACAAACTTTAATAAGTAGTGGGGTGAACCAATGATATGCAACTTCCTAGCCAAAATTATTTTGCAGACAGAATTATTCTGACTTTCCTGATAGTGCTAATGTAATTACTATGAAATGACAATAAGTGTTCTGTTGATTTCTGTATGTCAGTGTTTTAGGCAAGGTCTTAAATTAAAAAATGTTTAAATCTGTATGTTAATGGACTCCATCCTTCATTTAAACTCCAAAAAAAGCTAGTTACTTCACAGGAAATTATAATAATGAGAAAGTCATTTTATTCAGGGAAAAAGAAAAAATCTAAACCCCTCCTGTGGTGAATAAGAACCCAGAGGAATTCTATGAATAATTTAAAGATCAATTAGCACTGTGCTGTTAGAAACTTTTACTAATTCTTTACAGACAGAATGGTTTCTTTCTGTGCAGACAGCAATAATTTCTATATTATTTATAAAAGACAACAAATTATTCTAGCTTTTAAGACATGGAGTCATGTCATTAATCAGTTTCATCTGTAAAACAAAGTTAAAGACTTGGCTCTTCAGCCAATTTTATACAGATTCATTTACTCAGAACAATAATGATATCCAGATTTAAGAAAGAAAATCTGTGAATGGATATATCTATGCTTATATGTGAAATCCATGAATTATATCTTACTAATGATACATTTCTGCCTAACAGATAAAAAGAGTGCAAGGCAATAGTCTTCACCCAAGTGCATTTATCTCTGAAAACACATGTATATATAATGTGACAGACTGGAATTTCTCTATCATTAATATGCTGAATTGCTCTTTTGACAGATGGATGAACACAATTTCAGTTTACCTGTACAGGTTGTACAAGTCTCATGTAAGGGAAGGAGGAATGTTTTTTTGCAAAAACTGGTATGAACTAAATTCCTTTATTTCAAGAGTTTGGAACAATTATATGTACTCAAAATAATCCAATAGCTCTGCCAAGAAGTTAATTCCCATTTTCTTGAAGCAGCATATTCTGGTGATTGAGGAGTTTACATGTGTGTGTAATTTAATATCAGGATGTTCAATTAGATACAGAAGGGTGACCCTTGGAAGTCCTACCACTGGCTCAGTCAAGAAGCTTTGAATAAAAAGTCAAAGCCATTTGCAAAGCAGACTGTGTGTGTTAAATTGGGAGACATTATTAGAGCAGAGATGACTTGTCTATGTTCTTAGGAGCAGCCTCTGGGTTTAGTCCCAAGAGAGGTTTTGAGATCATGTGGCCTGCCTGCAGGCTGCCTGGTGAAAGATCCCATTTCTCTCTAGCCATGCCACATTTTCTGGCTTGTTGGGCACATGGAGCTGAGTGGTCTTGAGAACAGCCTCAGGTCTTCCCTCCAGCAGACCCTACACACTTGCATGGGGAGCCTGGACAATTATGTTCTGAACATTTGTCTAAATTCTTGAGGCCTGGAAGTGATACTGCCAACCCATACGGATAAATCCTATTTTGTGGGTGTGATGCATGTTTCTTTTTTAAGAAAATATTAAGCGACTATTTTAAGCAAATATTAAGACTGGTATGTTATAAGATGCATAATTAACATTTGCATACACTAAGCTGTTTGAAAAGTGAAGGAGATCTGATTCAGCCATAAGTTTAAGAATAAAATGTTTTACAGCCCTGAAATACTTCCACTGTAGCAGAACTAGGAACAGAATTTCAGAGATTGATATAATATTGTCTTTATGTTTTTAATAGTTTCACAATAGAATTGCCTAGCAGAAATGCCAAAGACAGCATGGAGATTGTGTAGAAGAGTAGTTGCAAGTAGATAATCTTTTAATGCATCAAAAACTGTGGTTAAGTATTTTTTATGTCATGTTTCCCTTTTGGACTAGGGGAATACCAGCCTGGTGAGATGGCTCCTTTTGCTCCCAGTCTGACACCCAGGTGCATTTGTTACTTGACTCTCTTTTCTCTATTCTGCTCTGACAGATGGGTACCTAAGTGCATAATCCTGCAGTGTCCACCTTTAGATTCCCTCAGATCTTTTTCTGAAGCTGTCTTCTAACTCATTTTTCAGTCACAGTTATTTCAAAGTAGCACAGTTTTAGTAGCAATACACATAGATTAAATTACTGGTCGGGCGTAAAACGTCAGTGTATTTTTTAATGCAAAGATGAAAACTTTTGTCACCTTCATTTTTTGTCACTTTTAGGTTTTCAGTGTAATACATCTATATGTAAAGTGTTTGTTAGCATTTTTGAAAAGACATTTAACCTCATGACCAAATGAAAAGTATTTCATTTGAAATTCATGCTGTTCATTATCTCTCATCCTCATTAACATTTGTAAAATTCCCTTACTGCAGGAGGCCAGTAGTTTTGTCATTTCTCTTCCTGGAAAGATGTTAGCACACAAAACGCGACAACATTTTTGCTTCTCAAGAACAGCATAAAAGAGAAATTAAGTCATTTCCTACATTAATAAAAAAATATAGAAACACTTTGTAAATGTTAAAACCACCTGCTAATATAACTAGTAGGTAGCACTGATCAATATAAAATATACAGTAATTAATTACATTCATGGAATTAAAGTCTAATTAAAATACTAAAAATTGCAGTTGTTATGAGCAATTTTAAGCAATGTGTTCAAGATGAAATTTCAGATGTCGGCAAAGGTATTTGGAATTTGTGATAGTCTCATATTCCTGTGGATTTTTATTCCTTTGAAATATATACGAAGAAATATGAATTATAAGTGAATCTTCAGTAATAAAAATAGTTTGTCACCACAGTTGACCCCAAAGTGAACTTTACATTGTATTATAAGAAAAGGTTTCTTGAGAAAATGAATAATTTATTTGAAGCATTAAAGGAAGATTAACTAATGTAGGTCTTACTTTTGCCTATTTCCTACTCAGAAGTTCTTCTATTTTACCAAGAATAATAATTTAACTTATTTTTTTACTGTTCACATCCAATGTATAGTTATTATTTTTCTCAGATGTATGTTTAGCACTCTTACCGAATTCTATAATAATGCATCTACTTTTAAGAGTGTATGTATCTGAGTCATATGCCCACATGTAAGTGTGTGTGTTTCAGAAGAAAAAAACCCAACCTGTATCTTGTATTTCTGTAACAAGACTCAGTTCCTTGTATCCATATTTGAAGGGTTCAAATAACCAAGGGGTGTTCAGAGTTTGATGCTTAATTCATAAGGATATTTAGTTCTGTACCTCTATACAGACCACAGAATCAAGAACTTTAACATTTTCTTTAAGAATGTAAGTACATGTTAAAAATACTATAAATCAAAGCTGATACAAGCTATGTATCTACAATAAATAACCCAATAATGCAGTTATGGCAGGTATTCTATATACTAGCAAGGCAAATAAGCCAATATAAGGTAACACCTGTCTGTGAACAGCTGAGGCTGTACTTTGTTTCTCTCACCTATAAGAAAAATATAAAGCTTCAAATTTCAAGTTAGTGGAAAAAGGAAAAAAAATCAAATTTAGCAGTACTTAACATGATAGGCTAGATAAAAAGAATGTGCTGAAATATCTATTTTATAATGGATATTGGCAAAGGCGCTTTCCCTAAAGAGAAATTGTAATTCTGAGGGAAAGAGGTGTTAATTGTTTACAGTTCACAAGCTCAAGACCTATACAAATATTTACCAATCAGGAAATAACCATGACAGAAGATACTTTTTTTTGTAATTTATCTGGGTAATCTCATGCTACTTACAATTATCTTTAACTTCTCCTCTTTACCAAGGACTCACGCTGAAACATGTGGCAAGGAAATGTTTTTCTCTTTACACCTAGAAACTAGCTGAAAAAAATTTAAATTCTGACTTCCAGTTATGTATTAAAATCCACTTTGAATACAAACAAACCTATGTAATAAAGTGAAAAGTATGATTATTAAACATCATTTGCAGTGCTTTTGTCATGAAATGCATAAAAGGGAAATCACAATCTCTAGGCTCTTATTAAAATACAGTATTTGAGAAGAGGCCCTTTGCTTTCTGGTTTTTATTGCTAAAAAAAAAGAGCTGGTTTATGCTACCTTTATTTTAATCACTTTAGTTTGAGCCTTAAACATGTAATATTTTTTTAGACAAGGCAAATGCCTCAGTAGGAAAAAGTCTTTCCTTGTTATGAAATAAAATACTTAAAAAATAATGTATATGTCTCTAAGTGTGAATAGTATTATGGCTTAAATCTTACTGCACATTCAATCCTAGTGTTTTAACTTCATCTGAACTTGTCAAAGCTTGATTTTATTTAAGTAGGTTTTTTTTTATTTTATTGATAATTTTTTTATAATTAAAAAAAATCTTAAAACATTGTGTTGTGAAACATTGCTGGAGTAGTTCAGAAGCTACCAATACTAATATAAAAGAAATTTTGTGTAGTATTGAATTCTGAGCAAAGGTCTGACTTGTATTATGAGGACAGACAACAGAAGCAAGAGAAATGTCTGTTTAAGGTG
>VXAX01005465.1:0-11625 GCA_013399835.1 Leptocoma aspasia | reverse complement strand
GGGAGTGATTCCTTATGATTCCATAGAATTTTGTGAAAGTAATTCCTTTCAAATTTCTATAGGTTTTTCTCCCAGGAGTAGTACATGAAATTACGTTGTAGTGCAGTGCCATAGCTATTAATGTCAGCCTTTTCATGGACAGCTTCTATAGCTGAGTCACTCTCACGGTGGATGCTTTTCTACTGTTTCATGTTTCTGCACTGCTCTGTTAGGTTTGTTTTCTTCTAATATAGCCCTGCAATGTCAGTATTACCAAGAAATTCTGTAGAAATAAAATACATTCAACATTCGATTTCTTTCATACACATCTGTCTTCACATTTTTGTACATAGTACTATACTAGATATAAATCCAGTTATAAAAGTCTTCAGTATGATATAATGAGTTATAAATTACAAAAATAATTTCTGAGGCAAAATGTTACATTAAGAGCATTCCTTATTAAGATTTAAGAGGTTTAACAAAAATTAGATAGACGAGCTGTTAAACTGATATGTTTTCAGTTAGTATATTATAAAGGGAAAATCATATTTCTAAAAGAAGTTTTTAAAATAAACATAGTAGCCCAATGTGTAAATTGTTCATCTTCACAAACATTTTTGTGAAAGAATCTCCCTAAACCTGATATTTCTCCCTCAAAAAAAAAGGAACTATTAAACTCTGGGGAGAATTGTACACTGAAATGATCCATAAAGGCTTCAAGTGAAGGAGAGGCAGAAGCATTCAGTAGCTCATTGATGTTCAGAATGACTAAAATCTCCGTAAGTTTTGGGCCTGCCCTGTGAAGAAAGTCAGGTTATTCTAGATCTCAAAAAGCATTTCAAAAGTTCTGAGAAGAGCACTGCATAAAGAGTTGCCCAAACTAGGAAGCTATAGATAGAAGGATTTTGGTGGAATTTAAGTTGCCAGAATATGTCAAAAAAGAAAAATAGTGGTTATACAACTGAAAAAAACCAAGATAAAATATATTTACTTTCCAATACTACTCAGTCAAGAAGGCATCTAGTTCTAAGCCTTATCTCTCCTTATCAACATTTATTGGCATGAACAAGTTTTAGTTATTCAAATGATTGTGTATGAGAAGGTATTGCTTTCAGGGAACAGAAAATGATTACATTACAATAAAATTCTGTGGTTCAAATTTAAATATCAGTGATGTTGCCATGTTTAAACTGGTCTGAATGAACACTGTCCCTTTGATGCTGACATCTGATTTCCTCAAGAATTTATGCTGTATGCTCATGCTGTGTTTGAGAGCACCACGTCAGCATGCTGCTTTCTGCTTGCCATGACTTTTTAGATATTGCAGAATATATAAACTGGTTGATGTAAGATACAAAGCTGTCCTCCATTCTCTGCAAAAATTGCTGTTTTCTAAGCTGTGAACAGATGTTTGTAATTGATTTGTAGTAAGTCATTTCTAAAGGAGAGAAGCTTGTTCCAGCTCTGGTCATTTGAAGCTATGGTTCTTGTTTCATATCTCTCTGTATCTATACACCTCTGCTGTGCTTTTTTTCTCCCCTCAAAGTCTCATAATATTTCATTTGGTCCAAATAATGACTTTGGGATCCTTGGGACGGGTTTAAATACTTTAAAAACTGGTTTTATACCACTTTGTATCATTTTGGAAGTCCAGTCAGGTATATTTGATCTCTTTACTTCCTATTTAATTGTGGTGTAATAAAAGTAAGAAAGATAAAAAAGAGAGAGAAAAAAGTTGTCTGCAAACACAATTTTATTTTATATAGCATCTATCTTATATTTTAAAGAATTAAAATGGAAGAGGCATAATATCTTTCAAGGTTACTTCCGGTGATAACAAATCTGTATTCTGATACCTAGCAATTGGTAATCACCAGTAATTATTTTCATTACAGCAAAATCTGTGTAGATGGCATGTGCAGTTGAAATTCAGCAGGAAAGCTGACAGGTAAAGTGAGTAAAAATGCAATGACTTTTAGACTGTGCCTGTGAAAATTAGTTTGGGTCGACAAATATGATGGAAAGTGGAAGAGGCAATACTTCTGAAGAAGAAAACACAGAATTGTATAGAGACATAATAATGCAAGAACATCCTCAGAAGAGGGAAAGGGGTTGAGAAGGAGTGACAAAACCCAATAACTGGAGAAGAAATATTGAAACTCTAGTGGGAAATTAAGTCAAATATAAGAAAGGAAAAGATGAAATAAAAAGGAAGGAAGGAAGGAAATATGGTTTATCTTAGTTCCTCCATATAAATGATTCTCAGTAAGGGCTCCCTAAAGTCAGCACCCAATGGCAATGCTGCAGTGGATACTGCAGACCCAGAATTCTTTGTCCTTTACACTCATTACTCTCCAGACAGAAGTCATCTGCAAGTCTTCTCTGCGTTTCTTGCAGCCTGCTTCCTTATCTACCCTGCAGTATTCTCATGCACCCAAAGACCACAAGCTCTTTGGTCATCCCCACTTCCCTCATGATCACTTGGAGATCTGATTTGTCTCAAAGCAGTTATTGTCTCTATTCCATAGGATTCTTCTTGATACTTTAGCTTTAAATTGCCTAAGCCATGACTATGATTAGTCATTTTCAGCAAGGAGGTGGAGGTGGTTGGGCTGAAAAATGTCTGTGTGATGTGATTCACATTCACCTTCAGGAATGTTTTTTTTCTTTTGGACTGGGTTCCTGATTCCTTTTATTCCTTTTGCTATCTTCATGGCATATGTAACAGGCAACAGGAAGATTGTTTCCCTTTTACATTGTAATATGCTTTCCTGTTTGGAAACATCCCCAATTGTGTTAAGAACAGGATGTTTGTCTTTCTCTATCAGCTTTCTGCAGTACAAGATTTATAGACTTATATATCTTTCTCCCTGGACTTGGGTGTCCATCTCACACGCATAGAGGTGTTCTTAGGGCCCAATACCAAATGTCACAAAAATTTGTTCCTCACACTGTAGATTGTAATGCTGAAGCAGGGTGTGAGCAAATACTGTCCAGAACATCTCCATTACTGACAAATACACATTGATAAATACATTAAACTTATTTAATTTATTAAAGGCCAAAATTAACTATATACCAGGGATATCAAGAATAATAAATAGTGAGTTAATATATATTAATATAAAGTTCAGAAATACAGTGATAAATAGTCTCCACATATCACAAACAAGCTGACCTTAGCCATTCTAACAAATAAAATTTATGTGTTTCAGTAATTCACAGAAGTCACCTACACTGCCTCAGACAGCATACATCTTTTATGTCTTTAATGGAGGTAAGTGTGATAAGCAAAGGACCTTCTATCATTGTCATGATGAATATAGAACAGTGAGAAAGTGTAGACATGCTCTTAATCAACTGCTTGATGCTTTTGACACGTTTCAATTTGTGCTCAGTGAGTTTGACAGTTGAGATCTAGCCAAGTATTTCCCAAAGTAATGTGTATTTCTGCTTTTTCATACAACAACTTTTTGTATTTGGTGCTTGTATTACAATGGGAGTGATTCCAGCATAGAGTTTCAGGATCCTTTAGTTCTATGTCTAAGAAGTAAGAAGAATAGAAAGGTTGAACGACTTACCAACAGAAATAGTAGGAATGGTCCATTGGATTGGATTGGATTCACAAGCAAAAACCAGTGTATTTTTTTCTGTCATCCTTGCTTTTCTAGCATTCAAGCCTTTTGTAGGTGAAATAAATACGAAGTCCATTAATAGTCTATATTATTTGTCTCTTTTTCAGAATAAACATCTAAATAAACATAATTTGAAGACTTCACTGGCTTTTTGAAGGCCAGGTCATGATTATAAATTGTCTGGTAATATAATCAGAGGCATGGTTTGACTGTGAGTTGGAGGCCATTCTTGGCCAGATGGAAGTCCTTTCAAAGGCAGTGAGCTTTTGGATGCATTCAAATACTCCAACATACAATTTGGCTTCCAAACGCTCTTGACTGAGAAATTTTTTGTTCCTGTTTCTGTTATTACAAAATAGATAGCACAGATTTTGATGGGTTGCAAGATCACTAAATGGAGCAAAACCAGAGCGATTTGAGAAATTACATGTACCTATTCACAGTTCTATACCTAAGGGTCAGCTGTACCTTCTCCTGATACATATTGTTTAATGCCTCAAAACATAAAATTAAGATGCTGCTGCCTTGCTGAGAACACCAACAGGGGAAATTAATCTGATTAATAATGTAATGATAAGAAATATAATCCCACTGGAGAGGGCTTAAAAAGGGTACAGGGGGGTCCTCTTAGAACTGATAAGAAAAAATATATGTATAAGAAACACATTATTTGATTATCCTATTAAACAGGTAAATATGTGTTCAAGTAAAATTAGTGAAGTAACACTATCATGAAAGCAGAAGAGAGAAATCAGGTTTAGGTTCCTAGTCTTTTTTATGATTAGAAGGACTAACAAAAGAGCTCATTTAGAAGTAATAAGCAAGTCAATAGGGATGATAATAGCTAAAATGCTGAGAAAATAATCACAGGACTTTATTAACAAGAATGTTTTTCTTTGTTGATTTCAGCATAATTGCAGTGTAAAACTAGATTCATAGAATGCAGCATCAGCTAAACTACCTAAAAACCAAAAGCAGTTAACTGCTTCCCATCAAAGATTAAGAGGTATGCATAAGTGAAAAGATTCTGGAGTTATTCTGTAGGGTTCAAATAGGCCTTCAAATATTTGAAAATCTTGGTGTTTACTTTGTATTATCTAGCTTGCCCTGTTTTTCTGTCATTAGTTTATTTGACATTGCGTTTCTTACTATTCACTTTCTTTATCTTATTATGAATGAATGAAAGACTAATGCAACCTGAAACACCAAGTTTTGTGACATGGAAGCTAGTTAGAGTAATTATTACTAGTAACAAACAATTCCTGCCACAAGTGTCTATCCCAGCATCACCAGGGACAGAATATCTTCTCTATTTTACTCTAGGTAGATAAGTAAATTGCTCAAAGTCCTCTGTAAAGATGAAGGAGACGTCCTATTGAGTCTTTAGGAAGCTTATGAAAATTCTATATCCAAATAACCTGGATCCTAGTTTGATTCTGGCCTGTAATTTCCTATCCTTTGCTTCAACTACTACAGATCCCATCACAGGATTAACTCAATCTGTGTTTACATGTGTCATAGTAAAAAGATTAATAACAGAGGACTCTCTTGTTGCTTATCAGTCTTTCCAGAGTGCAGGCAGAAAAAAACCCCTCCTATAACCCTAAATTAATACCTCAAATATATAAAACATAGATATTAACCATAATATTGCACATTTATCTGATTAAAATAACTCAGAAAAAATATTAAAATAAGGGATTTGTATGACATGCAGACAGTCCTATACCTTACATTTTATTACAGAGTAAAAGCAACTTTGAGAATCTTTTTTCATTTTAATGCAATTTCTTTAAGTCTATTTATTTAAGGTCAATCCATCTCTAATGGCCTATTAAAAAAAAAAAAAGGAGCAGTGAGGCCTAACTGAAAAAGTAATGGCTCAGAGGCCTTTTTCTGAATCCATACTCCCAGATGAATTTAAGTGACACAGCAAGACTCATTTAGAAGTGAAGGTTTTGAGTCAGGCAGATCAGACCTGGGGTTTTCTGATTTATTTTTAGTTCAGCATTTGTAGGGCTTAATTGTTAGACATTTCTGAAGAAAGTGAAGTGCTTGGTTCTGTACTTATGTCATTATGGCTGGTAACTGTAGCACTGCAAATAGCAAGATGTACCTTGCATTTTACATTCTTAGGAGAAAAAAAAAACTACCAAAAAGATATGGCCAAAGTTTGAACCACAAGATTTATTGTAGAATATCTGCCATATACTAAATTTGCTCCTAAAAATCAATGAAATTCCATTTTAGAATAGTAATGGGGAAAATAAATTGTTTTTCCATGCTCAGTCATTATCTTAAATAACTAATTCAGTTACTATACTTCAGAGTGAAAATTTAAATCTGGATTATGAATGGTTGTATGCAAAAAACTCTTTAAATGTGGCTAAGTTGAAAGACTCTAAATCTCATATTGCTCAAAATTGAACATCCTGAGTGCAGAATTCATCCTTCTGGATCTTGACTCGACTGCCCCACGTACTCCTCCAAAGAGCAGCTACTCTGGTCTCTTTAGCAGCTGTAAGGGGTTGACCCTGGGTGGATGGCTGGTGCCAACAGAAGGCACTCTATTCCTCTCCTCCTCTGATGGACAGGGGAGAGAAAATATAATAAAAGGCGTGTGGGCCAGTAGAAGAACAGGGAGAGATATGGGCAAAAGAGAATGACTTGGGGAAAATGAATTAATTTAACCAATCAAATCAGAGTAGGTAAATGAGAAATAAAAGCAAACCTTAAAAATCTTCCCCACAAAAACACTACCTCCCTTTTTCGTGGGCTTAACTTTACTTTCCATTTTCTCTTGTTCATCCCCATCAGTGTCACAGGAAGACAGGGAATGGGGGCTGCAGTCAATTTTTCACATAGTGTCTCTGCAACTCCTTTCTCCTCAGTGGGAAGACTCCTCACACTCTGTCCCATGGTTCCTACCATGGGAGACAGTGCTCCATGAACATCTCCAAAGTGAGTCCCTCCCACAGGCTGCAGTTCTTCACAAACTACTCCAGCACGGGTCCCTTCCACAGGGTGCAGTCCCTCAGGAGCAGACTGCTTCCTTGTGAGTCCCCCACAGAGTCATGAATCCTGCAGGCAAACCTGCTCCACGTGTGCTTCTTTCCATGGGTCCACAGGTCCTACCAGGAGCCGGTTCAGCATGGGCCTTCTGCAGCATCACAGCCTCCTTTGGGCACATCCCCCTGCTCTGGTGTGCGGTTCTCCAGGGGCTGCAGGTGGATCTCTGATCCACCATGGAGCTCCATGGGCTGCAGGGGCACAGCTGCCTCACCCTGCTCTGCACCAGGGGCTGTAGGGGAATCTTAGTTCTGGCTCTTTGGAACACCTCCTCCCCTTCCTTCTTCCCTGTCTTTGGTGTCTGCAGAGTTGTTTCTATCACATATTCCAAGTCCTGTCTCCAGGTGTGAATGCACAGGGTTTTTTTCCCTCTCTTCAATCTGTCTTCCCAGAGGTGCTGCCACTGTTGCTGATGGGCTTGGCCTTGGCCAGTGGCTGCTCTGTCTTGGAGCCAGCTGGCATTGGCCCCGTTGGACATGGGACAAGCTTCTAGAAGCTTCTTGCAGCGTCACTCGTGCAGCCACCTGCTACCAAAATCTGGCTATGAAAAATCAATACATAGCAAGAGAGAAAGACAAAACAAAGTCCTGCTTAAAGCAAGGATGACTGGATTTTCAGAAAGCTTATCAGAGATTTTTATGGCACTTTTTCTTTCAAGAACCAAATTAGCTTTGTCTTTCAACATTTTTTCCTGTTGTCCACCTAAATATCCTCCCATCACCTTTTTCTAATTCCATCAGACCCACGCCCGTTCAACAGTTCTTCCTAAATTCCTATTTCTTTCTCTGTAGTTTAATTAGTGCTTGGATATTCTCACCCACAACATTTATTTCCATTAACTAACACAGTTTGCTGTTATCACTGTTCCTACTCTGTGCTAAAAAAATAGCTAAACAAATATTTAAGATTTTATTGTCTAGTTAAACTGAAATCTTTTGGAGAAAGAAACTGTTACATTACAAAGTAAATAAAGAAGAGGACAAAAAATTACAATGTGAAAGGAAAACAGGGGTTGCAGAGAAATAATGGCAATTCTAAGAATGCCAAAACAAGCATTTCTTATACTGTCTTATGTGCCTTTTTGGGTACTTAGCAATTTTTTGTGATTGCATACATCCCTATAGACATGGATTTTCTTTTTTTTCAGTTTCAGTGCATAAGTACTGAAACAAGGCTGCATAAAGAAAAGTTGGTTTAGTAATATTTTCTTTAAAAAGATATGTTAAAAATTAGGCATCCCTGTCTCTTCCATGCATTTCTCATTAAATACTCAAACATTTAGATCCTTTGCATTATTACACTTTTAGCTCTATAGACCATGCCTTTATTAATCTGTATAGAACTGCAGCAACTAATGACCTGTACCAGGTCTTTAAGCTCTATATTAACAGACATTTTCAAACTACGTAATGAAAATACAACAGGATAGGCTCAAACTTACACACATACTACAACTGACCTAATTTTAGATAGCTGTCAATGCTATTAATAGAGCTATTAATTTTAATGTAGCTACTAATACTTAAGTTATGATTAAAATTTTTAAAAATATTAATGATAACTATGTAATTGACATATGATAAATCAATACAGAACTATTACTTATTAGAATGCTACTTTTATTTATATATTTAAAATAAAAAATAGAATAGTAGTAGCAAAAACCACAACCCCACACTTAATGTATCTTATGTGAAATCCAACCATCTGAGTGGATTTCTCTATGAAATAATAAATTTGTTTCCAACTGTTTCAGCAGATTTTATTTATTTCAGTTTACTACTTGTTTCTTGTATGATATTTCTTTTGTTGAAGTGACTAAACTAAAAGTGCACTGCTTGCCAGGAGTTGTCTTTTTTTTTAATTAGACATTCATAAAACATATAGAGAACTACATTCTAATCTTTTCCTTAATCCTAATCTTGTTAATAAATTTCAAAGAAGTTAAATTGTTTTCAACATCACTTTTTTAAACTGCATTTTGCTCTATCTGCAGAAAACATGAAAATCTTTACCTAAGGAAAACGTTCTCTGAATGTTTCATTTTAAGAGAGAAAGTAATTTTCCTTTGAATTTTTTTTAACAGTAAACATTTCAACAAGAGCTGGTGCTGAAGCATATTACAGAAGAGAATCTTCTCATGCTGCTCTCTGAGGTTCATTTGTTACAGAAAATCAACACAGAGAGTCTTGTTCTCCACAGTGTGGACCTTAAACATTTCATCCATTGTAATAACATAAAAAGAAATTAGGACCATAGGCAGTAGCTCTCTACATTCTTGATGAGCTTCTGCTATTACACACTTGCTTCATAAATTATCTGTTGGCTCTAAGCCACATTCAGCCTCCACTTGATGCTCTGATCTCTAAATTGCCAGAGGATCTGAAATACAGGAGGACTCAGCAAGTTGTATTCTGGTATCATCCCAGCAGCTAAAGTCTGGAAGAGCAGCATGACATTTGATTGGTAGATTGCCACCTAATAAATTAATGTAATAGATAATAGGATTTAATTGCTTGAGTCTCTCCTTTCTGTAGCATCAGCTAACCTGATGAGTAGCTTACATTTTTGCTGACACAGTCAGCAGTTCTGTTGGCCTTTACAGTAATAATATCACTTTTTGGCCAAGTCTGGAGAAAGTTTTTAAGGATTCACCTAACTTTTGTATTCCTGGCTCAGCTACCTATATAGACCTTGTTCAGGCTCCATTTTCTGCACATCTATTCCTTACATGGGAAAATTGCTCCTAATTAATCAACAGGAGAAGAAGAGAGAAAAACTATTTTTGGATGACCATAATTTGGGAGCCCAGTAGCACTCTTGCTCTTCCAAATCCCTGGGCAAAAAATGTGCTGGGATCAAAAGGCGTCTCTTTTTACAAAATTTATAACAGATTCTGCTGAAACTCCCTATTTTGATACTACTGTGTAGACACTTCTTATTTCACACTCTGAAAGGAATTATATTTTTGAGACTGGGCTTTGTAACATAGGGAGCATGCTATTTTCTCCTTCTTCCCCACCCTATCCTCTTGTGTCACATGAACATTGACACATCTATATTTTGATTACTCCGCCAGTAACATTAGAAAGAAGTTGCAGATACTGTATGTAATCCTTCCTCACTGCTTTTGGGAAGCAATAGCTGTGCAGTTGAGGCATAACAGGCATTGTAACTGCATCAGACTATCAGTCACTGATCATGAAAATGTACCAGAAAAAATTGGGAGTGAATAAAAAGGGATACAATTGAGTAGAGGAAGATCTCTGAAAAACAGAAAGGTAGTCAGGTCTGTGGTGATGCACCTTCCCCAGGTCTATCCATTAAGGGCAAAAGTAGTTTAGTCCAGCTTAATAGGACTAGGATTTTTGGCAGCAATCCTATGGTTATCATAATGGTTATATATGGAAACTAGAGGTTTCTATCATGAAGGATTTATTTTTCTTATATCTCAGGGGTATTTTTAAATGTGAGTTTGTAGCAGAATCACAAAGGAAAAATGATGAAAATGAAATATATAATCTGATCTGATGTCCAAAGTAGATAATGTGTGTTTCCAAAATAAGGAGAAAACCCTGGGCAGTAATTTTGGAATTACTAAGACAGAAAGATTACTCCAGTTTTTGATGGCTGGAAAAATCACCAGCGTCCAGAGTCTTGTTGAAGAAATATTCCTTCTGTAAGTTCTGTTTGCTTACCCAGCAAGTAAAAGTCAGGAACCTAGATAAGGAAAAATCTTTACACATACTTTTCAAGAGGAGTTCCTGTTTTCGGTTATGTTCACAAGCAACTACAAGATAACCTCTCACTTCTGCTGCTTACTCGGGAATGTTCACATTTGACATTGTGCTATTAGCCACAGAATTTTGGCTGTCAAGTATAGTACATGGACACCTGACACCAGGAATTTTCTGGTCCTAGTATGGAAAGAATTTTTTTAGAAAACAGCATTTTTGTCCCTCCTTGGCATATTTTAGACCCAACTCAGCACTGTTGCTCCAGCTACACATCTTTCCTGCCCTGCTTTTCATACATGGAACACGCAAATCATATTTTTGGTGGTTTTGCTAGCTATTCAGCTGGTAGATGTTCCACACACTCTCTTTCCATGGGGAACTGGGATTCATCTTAGATTAGTGAGTTTTTTTCAGAGTGAAATCTGAAATGAAGCCAATTTCTAGTTAGGTCTTAAGGTAATTCCTTCAAGATGTGGGTGTGAATTATGTTCTGTTAATCTGGAAAATGTTTCATTTTAGCTGCATGTTACAGGCAGCAAATCTTGTTTCAGCAACATCAAGTGGTATAAATGCAATATCCTGATTTGCTCCAGATAAAAGATATAAATTTTTCTGCTTTCTTGTTCAGAGTTCTTGTACTTACAGGTTTTGGGGGTTGTTCTTGTTTTTTGCCTTTGTAAAACTTCTTTTTATGAATTTTTACTTCTTTACTGCTACTGTTCAAAACATTGCAACATATAAATGTCTCTTCTATTAAAATTATTTTGCGCCATTTACATGAAAAGTTAAACTTTCACAAGTACTGTATCAGTAGTATGTTAGCCAATGTAGTGCTGACCTTAATACAGAGATCAAATATTGGGAACTGGGCCCTGAGCCCTAGATAACTATTTTTTATATATCTATATTTATCATAATTGTCTCTGTTGTCTGGTTATCATTCCCATAACTGGCTAAATAATTATACCAATAGTTTTAAGTAGTTACTATCGACATGCAGCCTTCAAGGCAGGATTTGTTAAAACTGCTTAAGATAATGAGAAAATAATTTTCACCTCCCTGTGCTTCAGTTATCTCCTCTGAAAACAATGGATATAATAATACAACTTTTGAAATTCACTGCAGTGCTACATAAGATTTAATCAACAGATTTTGTAATTTTGGAAGAATTAAAAGTATATGTTGGAGTCCAGGGCACAGGG
>VXAX01005462.1:346693-415383 GCA_013399835.1 Leptocoma aspasia | reverse complement strand
AGTTTCTCCTCAGCTCGTTTTGACTTTTGTGGACGTGGATCATCTGGACTGGGAAGGGAAGCCGCGCGGCGCTGCTCTCCCCTTTCCCACCCCCTCGCCCCTCCAGCAGCCTGGGCTGCCGTCTCTCCCCCGAGCAGGACGGGAACTTTTATTTGCAGCTCGCAGCCCGTGGCGAATGGTGGGCATCTCCGGTCCTCTGCAGTGTGAGTACGGGCGCGGGCAGGGCTGGGCAGGGCGCGCCGGGGCGGGGGGGGGCCGCGCCCCNNNNCGGGGGGAGCCCGAGCCCCTTTTCTTTCCCTTTCTCCTCTCCCGCAGGGCTCCCCGGGCTCTGAGGGGCTCCCGTGGCTGTAACTAACCCAGGCGGACCGGGGCTGCTGCTGTGCCCGGGCCAGGTTACCGCTGCATGCAGCCTTACACGCTCTGTCCCCGGCTTACAAACTAGCACCCCGGATACTGCTCAAGAGCTCAGGAACCAAATAACCCAGTTCTGGCAGAAAATAACCCTCCCAGGCATATATTATAACAAAGCGTCAGATTTCTGTCTGGATTTAGGACCTGCCTTTTTCCTTCCTGCCTCCCCTCTCTCCATGCTCTAGGGCTGGCCAGCGTGAGTTGGAGTGGCTGAAATATTTCTGATGGGATTGTTTGGTTTCGCTTGTTTGTTTCACTGCAATCATAGGTTTGTGCAGTATTGGCAACATCTTTTCGGACTGTTTTGAAAGAAATATTAGGCGGTGCTCCTTTAGCTGCACCGCGGTCTTGCAAATAGCTTGTTTCCTAAAACGACAGGATAAACGTTAGGGGTTGAATTTCCAAAACTGCCATACAATGTAACTGTGTCATCTCCTCTGGCTGTGCTGAAGGGCTCTGTTCCATAAATTCGCAACAGACCATTGATAAGGGAGATTGGAAGGATGAAAACCACATTCCCAGCCATTTAGACAAGCCTTTGACTTTTAGCGAGTTCGAGTCCTTTTGTTAGTGCCAAAGTTGAGAAATTCGGTTTAGTGCAGGGAAGGATTTGCCCCTTAGCAGGAGCACCCGTAAGTCCGTTTCAGAGTTAATTTATAGCGAGCTAGCTGTCGTTCCCGTACTCTGCTCCCCTAGATGTTGTAGAGAAACCGAAAGTAACTAATCGGACGCAGCTCTTAAATCGTTCACGCTCCAACCAGGAGCTAAAATGTTACTTCCTTTAGTTCACTGATAAGTTTAAAGGAGTATGGGGAGCCGAATCTCCTGCCCCCCCAGGTTGCAGCCGGAGCCGGGCGCGGCGGGACCGCCCTGCCCGACCGCAGTCGGGGGCTCTCCGGCATCGCCGCTGTGGGGAACAGACGCCTCGAAGCCGCTCGGGTTTCTCTGGGAGAGCAGCCCTCCATCTTCCGATCCGCAGCAGGCTCTGCCCGCCACCCCCTCCTACCTCTGCCGTGCCCTAAATCACGGCACGGAGAGGATCCGTCTCTCGCAGCCGCCCGGCCGTGACGCCCGGGAGCCGGCAGCTCCCGCCCCGCAGATAGCTTGGGAGCGGGCTGCGATCTGCTGAGTCTGAGGCAGCGAGTCCGACCGAAAGAGCTGCCTAAGTTTTCCACTGACAATCGCAGCCGGGCGGGAAGCGCCTGCCCTCGCTTGCCAGTGCGGCCCCAAGGTGCGCTGTGCACGGCTGCGCGCCCGCCTGAGCGGGCGATGCTGAACGCGGTGAGGGCACAGCGCGGCGCGGCAAGGGCTGGGCAAGAATGGGTATGTGCCTCTTAAAACCAGCTTGCGGGAGCTGCCGTGCTGTCTCTGGGAAAGCAGCAAGTGCCAAACGCTTGGCTATTGGCGTAGCCCTGGCTAACTAGAAGAATGTCTTGTGAGTCTTGGTATGCACAGCCAAGCGTTTGCTCCAGTAAAAGTACTCCTGTGCTTAATGTAACGCTGACCCCTTTAACTTTTAACATCGCTTCTCCTAATTAATCTGTTCAGGCCCCAGACTTAAATGGCTGTCCACAGCTGCTGCAAATTGATTTATCCCCTGATGGTGGTCCGAGTTGCTGACCAAAGCAGGATTTCTTTTTTCCCCTCCCCATTTTTGGTCTACTAATCTGTTTTGACTTATTTCCTACTTACAGTAATGCTTGCATGTTTTTTGAAGGACTTAGAAAATATTTTCCATTGACATGTAACTAGAAACATAATTATTGTATTTGTAAACACAATATGTTAGGGCTAAGGGTGAGTATAATTTATTTAACTACACCCTTGAAGCCTTACATTTCCGTCTCAATTTCTGCATCCTGACAGATGCAATGGAAAGTTTAAATAAGCAACTTTGTTAACTGCAGTTTGAGGCAAGATGTGAGAGACGTTTTTAGAGTCGAATTCTATTGTCCAGGTTTTCTGTTCAGCTTTTCTGTTAACGGCTTAGTGAATCTGGATAGCCGAGAGGATTGAAACTGGTTTTTAATGGTTGTTAAAGCTGATGCTTGACCTTTCCATGGGAAGTCTGAAAACCTCATTCAGTTTATTCTGGGCTGATTTCCTTAGGAAATCCAATATGATCAGGGAATTTCCTTCAGCTCGGCTCAATGGTAAAAAAGTTACTCCATCTTGTTTATGCGTTCTGGTTTTAGCACTAGGTGTTTCTGTGGCTCCCCTTCAATAGGAAGATAATAGGAAAAGACACGAGTATGGCTCATTCATAACTGTACAGTCTGTGAAAATATGAAGTTGGCAAAGGCTTTGTTAGGTGTGAGATTCACTGCAGATTTGCTGTAAAGGTTTTTAATTAGGAACTTACAATAACTATGTCTGATAATTGATAACTTTCTTAAGGTCGGTTTCACCATATCAGAACCTTCAGTATAATTGCTACTATTTTCAATTAATGAGTCATTTTCCTTTGCTGTCATGGGAAGCTCAACCATGCATCAGTGCAAGAAAACACCAAACTCCACCAAAAATCCAACAGGCTCTTAAATCCGTTCGTGCCTCTGGGAAGCTGGAGCCAGGCGAGGGGTACAAGAGATGATAGCAGGACTTCTTTCTGTCCTGTGCTTGCAGAAGGGTGAGCGGCTGGGTTCTTGAGCCATGAGCATGCTGTAGGGAGACAAGAACCATTCTGTTTGTAATGGAATGCAGACAGCAGTGTTAGGTCACTGCTTCCTGGCAACTGCTGCACAAGTTGTTTTTCTTCAAAGGCTTTGAGCTTTTAAATAGTTTCCAAAATCTTTTTAAGTAAATCACTGCCTTCTACCATTTTTGACCACCTTAACTTGTTTAGTGCCTAAATAATGGACCAGTAAAACATCACACGGTATCTCTCATCTGTGTACGCTTAACACTACGCATGCCTGTGTGCACATGGGGTTTTATACTGGGATTATTGTTTTTGGAATAATGGGGGAGAAAAATAGCTCCACCTGGAGTGCTGGTCAGTGGATAGTCAGTTCAGGACATTCTTCCCTGTCAAATCCTGTTTCTCACTTCTCTGAAATGAACTTCAGACGACAGGCGTTGAATGCGAAGCTCGCCTCTCACTGAGGTACTGTGCAGACTGCAAAGTCCTCACTGCCAGACGCTTTGGGTGAAATAGGCATCTGCAGTGTTTGCATTGGGGGTGATGGGAGAAAGGGCTTGCAATTGTCATTTTCAACTTTCAAATCCACTTGCCACAGTCCATTACTGTTAAATCTTTAGCTAATTGAATAAGGATATCAGTATGTTGCTATTGCAGGAGGTTCAGACTTTTTAGATTGGGGGTGGAGGAGGTCTTGTTCTTTGTTCTGTAGAAACTTAAGTTGCCATGCAGAGATCAAGAAGACTTAATAGCTGAAATAAAACATGAATTTGTTCTGAAGGGGCTATTTCTCGTGGCTTGGCTAAAGAAATGTGAAAAGGTAACTGTTTTAATCTGAATACATGAAAAAAACTTGATCCATGTAGTTAGTAGCAGCCTGCTCTTTTTCATACAGCCTTTAAAAACAACATTTCAAAAGTTGAAACTGACACTGAATTTAGTATAAGTAATGAGAGTGTAAATCCATAAAACATTGGCTTCCAAGTTACATTGCCTTCATGTTGTTTCACATCAGAGATCTTAAACAGTTGGTTTAAAAACTGAACTTTTAAGGCAATGGGTCTTGGTTTAAAAAGGAACATAGATGTTCCTTTTTAAAGAACTGCTTTTAAAATGCAGTTATCCTGTTCTTACTATAAACTTTATTAGTTTAATATATGGTAGCACAAGTACATCAGGAAGTAGCAGACTGTGTGGTTTTGTGGATAAAGAAAAATGAACAGCAGACATAAAATCAAAGTCAAAATATCCTGTTCTTTAAAAGCCTTTTTTTATTTCCTCCCCTCCAAATTTTCATCTGAAAGACATTAACTTCCATCTTCATTTTTTTTTTCTGCCATCGATATGAAAGTTTCCAAATAATGTTTAGACAACAGTGGACATTTTATTAAAGCAAACATTAGTTCAGTATAATGGAGGTAATTGTAAGTGATAAGAGCAGAGCAGGTTATCAGTGTGTTGTTTAAACAGAAGGAGCTATTTTGCACCATTTCCAGTAGCCATCTGTAGAGAAGGGTTTGCACCTGTCTGTCCACACTAATTATAGATTAGGTCCAAAGAAATGAAATTCGAGTAGCCTTTCTCTTAATGAAATCCATGGTGATTTTATTGTAAATGTGTTTTGTGTACAGACGGTGATGGTTTGTCTGTGAGTAAAATAAATTGCTTTATGGCTGTTATGTACTTGTAGTTGTAAAGCAGGATACTGCTGCATTAACAAAGGTCCTGAATAAAAATGCAGTGCTCCATTTAAGTCCTAGGCTTCAGTGATGTCTCTAGCTAGGCTTAATCAAAAAGGTTCACTGTAGGCACAGTTATTTAAGGGTATGTTTCAGGGTAGACTTTTCAGTTATCATCACTTTCATGTCAATGTACTGGCATGTAGGTGGTCCTTTGCCTGAAATATGAGGCAGAAATGGTTTAATGTTAAATATTACACACATACATGCGGAGTGTGTCAGAAATAGTTTCCTCTGCTTTAACCTGTATTATTAATAAAAAAGTGGAAAGAGTGAGAAATGCATTCTGAAGTAAAAGGTCACATGAATTTCTACCACATCTGTTTATAGTAATTATGAACATAATTAACATAAGAATTACAAGTGAGGTAATGACAAGCTGAGCTATGAGATATTATGCCATAATAGTCATATGTTGGAATTCTCACATTATAGCACACTAGAATTCACATATTCAATGCAAGAAAATGTTAGATTTTTATCTATTTTAATGCTTCAAAACTTATCTGCCTGGGGCAGATGGACTTTCCGCTTTAGAGGAAGGTAACCCATTATTACAAGAGAGTCAGTTGAAATTAAGATTTCTAGCCTGCAGCTTGGATTTTGAGACAGCTGTGCTTATGGAACGCCACTTCTGTTACACATTTGTATTCTGATTGTATTTATTTTATTAAAACACATTGTTTTATTTTTAAATGTGTTTTCACAGCAAACTGCTTACATTAGGAAGGACCCTGGATTAGTTTTTTGTTTTTTTTTTTTTAGAGTTTTGTGATTTGTGTAAAAGAAGTATGGTCAACATAGACATAAGATGCACATGGTGCCCTTGCAAGATGAGAATCTGGCAGATCCTAAATTAGTTCCTAAATCATGGCATGATATGTATGTATTTCAAGGAAAAGCTCTGTAACAGAAATACCAAAAAAGAGCAGTCTCTAATTTGTAATATTTTGAAATAACATATGCAGAAATAAATCTCTGTATTACCTTGCAGGTTGAATTAATTAATAAGTCACTTTTCTTTAGAAATGCATAGAACATGCCATTAAGTTTATGAGCTAAGGTTTCAAACAAGTTGACTAACTTTTGTAATATGACCTGTCTGCTTACCTCTAAATATGGTTGTCACGCAACTGACAACTGGAGGAAGCTGAGGGAGAAGTGGCCCTTCTTCACGGTAAAAATACTGGCTGTGGAATGCATAGTAAATTTGACATGTGAAAATCAGTTTCCCTTCATTGAAAATCAAGGTCCTGGCTTTGCGATAGAAACATTTGGCCAACTGCTGTCTTTCCAAAGCTAAACATATAGTTTATGAAAAATTAAAAAAAAATTTACCTTGTGCTATGCCTCAGTGATACCAAGAGGTTTTCACATTATTGGATTAGTGGAGGATTTGTGACAGACCCCTTTTTCATCTGACATTCATTGCGGTGACACGATTTTCACACACATGCCCTTCCCCCATCTAGGTTCTGGTTTTCACTTTGTATTATGTGTCAAATTCCCTTTATTCCTTTTCTTGTGCAATAAACTGCTATCTTGGACGAGTGATTTTGGAAGGAGTTTTGCACTGAACAATGCCAGTCTCACTTCAGCGTGCTGTCATTGTCCTCCTCCCTCCTTCGTGGTGCTCCTCGGCCGACGCGCAATGGAAATGTGTTTCCTAATAAATAAGTCTTGATTCCCAGGGGGAAACACTTTAGAAACTTTAAAACCCAAGTGCAGAGAGTGCCTGGTGCTGGCATAGCTATTCTGCTGGCTAGCTGTGCTTATGGTAGGCAGGCCAGCGTGCTTTGCTGTCTCCCTTTTCCATGCCTCGTGCTAACCCCGTGCTCTTGGATGAATCCCGACAAAACAGCCCCTCAATTTTCACAGAACCTGAGTTGTGACGTGTAGGGACCTACTTCTCCTTATTGCTCATCTTCTGGTGAATGATGCCACCACTTTGTAGCAGCAGTGCCGTGTTCAGGCTCTTATGCCAATGGTGACAATGAGCAGCCTGGATTAGGTAGGGACTTGGCCAAACTGGGAGCGGGTACAGTCTATGACTGAACCGGGCCAGCGGCCGCCCTGCTCCGTGCGGGATGTAGGCACGGTCTGTGACGGGGGAGCCCGGCTGCAGCAGTAGGTATGGCCTGTGAAAGGAGAGCCGGGCTGGAGGCACTCACAGGGACGATCGCCTTAGTGGGGGTGGCGGCGACCTCCGGCAGAGGAGCCCTGGGGAGCCAGCGCTGCGCGACCCCTGCCAGGGTCCTTATCCCGGAGAGGTGTTGGGCAGCTTCTTCCAGGGCCGAAGCCGGGCCGGACGCCGGCCACAGGGCAGGCACACGCAGACCTGGGCACCGCCGCCTTCTCCCCCGGTGGGCGGCGCGGAGGTGGCGCCTCTCCTCGTGCCGGGCGCGGCCTCCCCGGGGACCCCGGGCCGGCCGCAGCCCCGCTCCCGGCCCCGCTGCCTCGCACATCCCCCGGCCGCCATCTGGGCCGCGCTGATACCGTAATCGGCCCGATGCACGCCGCCGTGCCGCTCCCCCCGCGCCGGCGGGGCCGCGGAGCCGCGATGCTCCGTCCTTACGCCGCAGATAAGCCGCGAGGCGCGTGAGGCGCACAAAGCTCGGGCCGCGCCGGCGCCTCCTCGTCCCTCCCGCCGCCGGAAGGTAAAATCTCCACCCGCGGGCGGGACAGGCGGAGAGGCGGGCGGGGGTACACCCCTCGCCGCCTCACATCGCCCGGCCCGGCCCGGCTCCCTCGGCGCTGCACAAGTCGATAGTCGCGGGGAGAAGTGAAGATGTAACCA
This sequence comes from Leptocoma aspasia, assembly GCA_013399835.1. Lineage (NCBI taxonomy): Eukaryota > Metazoa > Chordata > Aves > Passeriformes > Nectariniidae > Leptocoma > Leptocoma aspasia. Next base: position 407,795 of record VXAX01005462.1, on the reverse strand, counting down.
CTTATTATCTTCCCCCGGAGCGGGCGGGGGATTTATGGGCAGAGATTAGCCGGCGGGGATCTGCCTTTTGTTGTGCTGCCTGCCCCCGCCCCCGGGCAGCGCCGAGGAGCGGAGAGGGGCTCGCCTGCCGGGCTGGCCGCGGGGCGGGAGGAGGTGGCCGCAGAACAAAGGTGGTGACTAAGGGACCCCGCTTTAAACACAGCCCAGAGGAGCAGAGGGCGCCACGTCTGGGTGTCTGGCGGGACGGGGTGGAGGAGCCTCGGCCGGGGATAGCAGCGGAGCCGAGGGGAATGTGACAGCCCCGGCCTGTCACGCCCGGGCACCCACCGCTCACTCCTGGGGTGGTTTCAGTGAAGGCTCCTAACTTCCAAAATCCCCGCAGAGGGTGACACCGGGCTTCAGGAAAAGTGGCCTCTTTGCTCTTTCTTTTTTGTTGTTTCGGACTGACTTTTGGTGGTGCTTTTTAAGTTCTCTCCCAGATTAAGATGACTTGCATGCTCAGCGTGTGCACGCATGCTGCTTTAGCAAACGACTTCATCAGTGGTCATACCTTAAAGCAACATTAAACAATTACCTTTATATTTAAAAGTTTGAAATATTTATACTGCCGTTTCACTTTGTCAAGTGCTTGCACAGATAGATATATAGATATGATCTGGTAACTAAAAGCCTAATTAAAATTTGTTTAAAGCCAGGGGGGCATGTATTCTTGTTGACAGCAGCAGATCGATAGGGTAAGACAATAGAGCCCCATTATTTTACTTCCATTGACTGAACATATTGACATTTCAGGTTTGCGATTGCCTCAGTGAGCATGATGAAACACTGAAATTCATGAACCAACTGTCTGGAGTGGCACATATATTACTGTATGTCATCTCTGCCTTCAGGTTACCTTATCACTGAAGCAGAATGGTAATGGATGGCAGCAGAGTACTTCAGGGGGGTGAGGGCTCTATCAGTTAAGAAGCTGACACATAGCAGGTTTCAGGAGTATCTTTAATTACACCTAGAATTATGTACAAAGGAAGATGGTCCTTGTTACCTGCTGCTGTGCTTCAGAGTTTACAGGCTCAGAAGCAGATGGGATAACAAGGTACTTATGTTTCATTTTTTATATACATGACTTGATACCTTTAACTTTTTCAGGAGCCCAAGGATTTCTGGTTGTGCTGTTTGCATGCTTGCCATGTTCACCAATGGCAGCATCTTAACCCAGTCTTGATGCTCAAGTTCCAGAGCATCTGCTAGACCTTCTCCCAGTCTGAAGACTGCAAAGGAAACAAAGAACAACTTTGAAATAAATACATGTCCTTTGAATTTCTCTCCCCTCAACATGTTCAAACAACAATGCTTGGGGAATTCAATGCAGTGAGACTATAGCGGAATGAAACATACACGCATATATGTATATCTATATATATATACACACACACACACATTTTTCCGTGCTATAAGCACCATAAAAAGAAATGTCTGTCCAATATGTGCACATGAATGCATGATTGTATATATCAGTTTATATGATTGCATATAAATGCGTATATAAAGAAGACCCCTGTCTGCAGAGCATGCAATGTTTTTATTATTTCAGAGGCTTTCACATCCTCTTTAAAATCTAGCTGACTGTAGAATGAAACCCATCAGGGTAACGCAGAGATAGAGACTGAAATTAATTTGAAGCAGACAAAGAGCAAATACAGAAGAGCTGTTAACAATTTAACTAATTGTTAAAAGTAAGTGGACTGAAAATATAAAATGTATTTTGTGTGCCATCTACTCAGCAATTGTTGTCATCAAGTGGACTGCCAATGCCCTTTAAGATGGTAGAAAGAAAACTAGTCCTTTATACCATTTTCCTGAAAATGTTAGGTTTCTGTTTGATCAGCAGGTGCTGTTGAGATGAAAGCCATGTGTAAATTTTCAGAAGGCCAAAAGTGTCAATTCAGAAAAGGAAAGTGATAAGAGAAAATGCAATCAGTTTTCCTGTTTTCAATTTGTGCAGGATTTGAAGAGCTGTTTTGTTAAACTGCTACATCTGCTCCAATATGAATATTGAACTACTTCCACTAAAAATAACACCCTATAATTTGGAAGCCATTGCAATCTTTTGTTAATGCAAGTGGGTTATTTGAAAAAAAAAATCTATTCTGAAAAATCTCCTGCCTAATGTGCATTTTTGTTTATCGGCACTTTTATCTTCAGCAGATAAAATGGCATTATGCAATTAGGACCATATCTATTTGAACTGGAAAAATGACACTGGATAGCTGAATGTCACTATGTTGGTAAAAGGATTTAACTCATACTTTAAAAATAATTTTATTAATAAAGTATTATCGTATCTTTAAATGACATATGGCTGTTTCCCCATTGCAACAATATAGCTTTACATACTACTGAGGACTTTGAGCAATGTTCAGCATATGACAGAACATTCTTTGGCTTGTTTCATTCCTGATATACCTGCAAATCTTAAGTTTAGGCTCATCAAGGACATTTTAGTTAATGGGTATTTTGGAGTAGCTTTTTCCATGGTAAATGAACTGATGGAGTCATATTTGAATGCATATACACAAAAATATTCACTGTTGTGGAGCTGCTAATCCAAGTGAGTTCTATGACTTGGAAAGCATAGTATTGGTAGAGCCTATATTTTCTATCATAAGCATCTCTGGAGAACATAACACTGTTGCTTTTTAATTAAAAAATAAAAAACCAAAAACCCCAAAAAAACCCCGACAATAACCTAATGGAAAAGATATGTGTTTGGTAATTTTATAAATAAGGATCTAAATGAAGAAGGGATAATTCACTGTTGCATCTATGGAGCCCTGTGTACATCACATGAGTAAACATGCAGAATAGAACGAGAGCTTTTATTGCTTTATTTCAACATAGCGAATTACCTGGTTTTAATATTAGAATGGGTTTTAGCTTTTGAATTCTAATCTAATCTAGTAGTCAGGAGCTATTTTTTTTGGTAGGTGTCTGCATGGGAAAGGGCCTTGCTGATGCTTCTGTTTGGTTTTGCAATTGGATTTGTACACTTTTGACCATGGGGGATTTTCCTCAAAGTGATCTACAGATCAGAAATAATTAAAATTCAATAAACTGAAATTTAAATATAGAATGGATTCTGTGTGAGATCCGTGCTTGTGGTAGGTTGTCTAGAAGTCTGTGGCATGTCTACTTTATAGTTTGTATTCCCCAGCATAACTGTGTGCACACATGTGCATAAATTTATGTTGAATGACAGAGGAATAATTATTTATACAGATTTTATCCAAAACTCTGTGCTCTCCTGAAACATAACAAAAAGCCTCCCTCCCCAGAAGAGTGTTTACATCCCGTGACAGTCACTAGATTCAATCTTCTCAACATGAAAGTTGTTTCCTTTCCTCCAAACCTTCTTTTCCCCAACAAAGCTAACCCTGTTAAACCTCACCTTCTGTGGGATGTATACATAGTTATAGACATATGTACGAGAAGTAAATATTACAGAAAACATGGCCGATTGGGGCAAAATGTCTGTAGCCTTAAATAGCTGGTGATATCTGCCGGCAGCAGGAGCGGCGCTGAGGAGGCCCTACCCCGGCTGACCCGGGGATGCGAGAGCCTTGCGCGTTCCTGCTCGGTGCCTGCCTGCGTGGGGCTTCCTGCTCGCAGACACTGCCGAGAAACTGCTCCGGCGCAGTGGCTGACAGCACAGACTGCCTACCTGAAGAGTTTTGAAACCAAGGAGGTTTTTGCTTTGGTCGTGGGATTTTCTGGTACTTTGCGCAGGGGTTGGGGTGGAGCCCAGCCCCAAAAGAAAGATTATAGCTGCATGCAGGGTGTCCAGATTTTCTTATCTGAATGTTCTGAACACATTCATGGGAGTGTTCTGTTTTCTTAATCTTTGCCAGAAATGCTGCATACAGTTTTGCTCTTCCTGTTGAATAGTTGCTATATTTAACTCCGCTGGTTGTGAATGGAAATGTGAATACTTTAATGTTCCCTCTCATTTTCTGTAATACATTTTGGGATGCCTGGAAAGGGAAGGCATCTTAGATACTCCGAAGTATTTCAGAATACACAAAAAGAATTTAATAGATGTTCTGAAACTTGGGTTTGTTTATATGTAGTTTTTTTGGCATGTGTGATATGGTGACTTACTTAAGGGATATGTTTTTATACTCAGTATTATTTATTGAATGTAGTGTTTGTGAAAGTGCAGTTGTGTTGTACAGAACTGTACAGCAACAATATTCCTGCATGATCCCATATTGTTACATGCTGATTTGGGATCCTCATGGGATAGCTCATGATTTCTTTAATAATTTAGGAAGGCATTTGATTCATTGCCATTTTTACGTCTATCAAGACAGGTATACTCTGGCACTTAAAGTAAATGTGCAAAAGTTCATGGAGGATAGATAATAGGTTCTTTTGGAAATGAGGTTGCAGTCTGGAAAGACAGAAGACTCCACCTAGTGGAGTGGAATTAATATGCACATGGTGGCAGGCAGCAGTGTGTAATAAAATAGGTATCATTTATGGAGAGTCAAGTTGCTACAAAGAGTAAAGCCCAGGAATTCAGACAAGTATCTGAGGCAATGGTTGTACGACCATTACAAATCGTACCAGGCTGTAGTTACTTTTGGAGCTCTAGGAGGGTTATGCATGTCTGCCATGTTGGATGTTAATATGCATTTTACATAAGTAGTAGGCATTACCACTAGCTTTTTTCTTTTGTGGTGCCTTTTATTTGGAGATCTGCTATCTACATTTTTTGATTTCTGATGGTGACCTCACAGGTGCCCCTTTTGGTTGTGGCCCAGGTGTTGTTTTAAATACCTGGGGAAAAAAAAAAGGACCAATAATTCAGCCCCCCAAAAATCACCACTTTTCCCCCACAATCGCTAATTTTTCAGAATACCTTTTCTGGTTTTGCTTCTTTTACTTTGGTAATGGCAGTATCAGAATGTTGGTTGTGCATGTTACCACAACAGGTTGTGTGGCATGTTGAGTCACAAGGAATGACTCAGGGAGTCACAAGGTTTAACAAACTCTCTGATGAAGCATCAGATTATATAGGGTTTTGTACCTGTGCTTTACTGTCCCATTGGTTTGGTCACGTTGTGCTACTGGGATGTAATAAAATTAATTTTAAAGCTGGGATGTGAGTGAACATCCAACTTGAGCAGCTAAGATATCGTCCTGAAATCCTCTTGGAAAATTCATCCTAACATTGACTCACACATGCATTAGACAAGTTCAGGAAGAGAACTCCCCAAGACCAGCTCAGGCTTTGACAGTGAGAAGGTGAGGCTATTGCCAGAAAATGGGATGATTATGGTGCAACAGAGGAGACAGAATGCTGCAAAGGATATTTGTATTTGGGAAGAGTGCTCCAGAGGAGCTCTTCCAGTGAAATCCAGGTGGGGTTTGTTGCCAGAGCCATTAAAGCATAACGGTGCCAGAAAAAGCTGCCAACCAATGTGGGAATAATGGCACCTATGGGTGTGCTATCAGTGGATGGTACTGCCAGGGTGATTTTTTATTTTATTTTAATGGTGACATTGCTAAAAGTATTTAAGGGTAATGTTATAGAAAGTGTTTTAGTGAGTGAAGTCATTGAGTTCCAGGAACCATTAAGCAAAACCTGTTTCATGACTCTACTATTTATTATTTTAAAGCTTGATGGCAAACCACTTAACGCTGGAAAAGCAGGCTGCAACCTGTATTAGAGCATGCTACAGGTGGACAAGGAAACCATCCTACTGAACTGAATAGCCCAAGGTGGTTTCTGAATGTTGTACACATTTCGTGTGCACCATGATAAATTAATGCAACTCCATGGATCATTGAATTAAATACTGGAGCTCAGATCTCACATGGTACTCCCATGCCTAGTTCTTACTGAAGACAGTGTTTATTTAGTTTAAAGAAAAGTCTGAGGAGCTGGACTTTCAGGCTTTCTGTGCTCCCATCTCATGTCCGTGATCTTGCCAATACTTTTTTAGATTGGTTCTCAGACTTAGGTCTAGATCTCTCCCTAATAAAATGGGCTAGCTCAGGTCTCAATGTAAAGCAAGGGCATTCTTTTTGAATTGTAAATCACAGAGTTGCATGACAAGACTTCCATATAAAGGAGAGAAAAAGCCTATTCCTTCCATAGTAATACTTGTAGATTCTTATTGAGTCCATTGGGCCAGGATTCTCAACTTGTGTATCCCAAGATCTGTTTTAAATTGTGTTTAAGCCAGCTGCCCGTTCCAGACTTTTCCCAGAGAAGTGCACAGCTACAGTAAATACCAGCTACAGTAGTTAGAAGGGGGGGATCAATGTATAATTTTCCTTCCACATTCTGGGATTTGTTGGTCCTACCCTCTTCACCTGGGGAGCGTCTGATGTTAATTTTCTTTTTTTTGTTTGCTCATTTGTTTTTAAGTCCAGGCCTAAATTTCACTATCTCTTAGAGAGCTATTATTGGCCGCTATTGTTTTTATTATTCCATGGCTTCTCTGGGAAGAGAAGGATAGGCAGGACCTCAGTGACATTGCCAGAGCAAGTCGTCAGTGGCCATGTCTGCCCCTTAGGAGGTCACAGGAAACAGGTGGCTGTGTTAATTGTCCTCACTCCCAACTCTTGTCCTTCCTGGAGGGAATTTAGAAGTGGTCAGGAAGTGTCAGGCCTACTGTGTCCCCCCAAGTTCACTACTTCAGGCATTCATAATAATGTGAGGTATGTGCCAAGCAAGGGAGACTGTCTGGAAATCCTTACTGGCCCTTTTAAACTGAGTGGCTGCCTGGCTGGGAGGGCTGAAGGCTGTTGCTGCAGACTATGTTTGGGGTTGCAGCTGGAATCCAGCAGAATAACAAAGAATTCTATTTAAAAAAAAAAAGTATTTCCCTATCATATACTGTTTTCCTTCTTTCATGATATTCCTAAAATGTCCTAGGTAAGCAAACTACAAAAACTCAAAGAGGTGCATGAAATATTTCTGGAAACTATGATCCACTTTTATCTGGTGAGTCGAGGATGGAGAATGGCAGTGTATTTTCTGCTTAGGCCAGTTTTAATTGTCTTTGTTGCAAATGCACCATCGGTGGTCATGGATCTCTAAATGGCACTCAGTCCTGTGCTTTGGAAAATCGGTTACGGTCTTGCTGCTTTATATGAGCTTCTTGTTAACAGCTTGCTTGATTTTTTTAGCAGTGAAGGTGCACAGCATTGCTGAGTTTCTCACTGCAAATGTGGCACCCGGTGCTGTAAGCCAGATTTTGAATTACCAGTAATCTTTCTATAAAGTGTCTTTTGGAAAGTATTCACTCATGTTGGAAGTGATGTTAGTGGAGTAATAAATATACTAGTTATTTTTCTGCCATATGCATTTGGGGTGAAAACTCTGAGCTTCTGCTCAGGTGTACTCTTGATATTGTTGAAACTACTTGGCTAAATAAGGTGGGCTGTAGGATTATGTGGCTGGTGAATCACACTGGTTTCTGAATCACTCTTATGCTAGCAGATAATGAACACATTGTGCTTGGACTAGTACATTCTTTAAAGAATAGCATTTTAAAGTAGAATATTTTGTAAAATGTTAGTTTGAGAACCACTTTGCAATTTACTTCCATCAAACCCATTGTACCAGGAAAAATACCTCCTTCAGAAGGGAAAAGGTGTCAGTGTTGTGGAAGAATATCTGATTTTTATCCAGCTATTTGCTATTTAAGCTCCCTTCTTTTCAGTGCAAGGAGATCAGCTGACAACAGCAGCAACCAAATCATGTTTGCAGCTGGGCAATTACAGTAGACCCTAAGATCTGCAACTGTCAACCATGAACGCAGATGCCTTCAAAGTTCTGTTTTTCTTCCGTGTGGAAGTCGTTGGCATGGAACAGATGCCTTCATTTTGGAGAAACCAACCGCTGGATATAATTGGTTCTCTCTTGTCTTGTCCTCTAGGGACAGTCTCTCGCAGATGAAATTAGATGAGAGGAAAAAAAAAAAAAAGACACAGGCACACACACTCGCACATGACATGAAGCAGGAGTTTTCAGGATCCCTCTCTGTTTTGTCACGTGGAACTGTTTTCAGCTGGAAGATTTCAGTCCATTTTTAGCACTCTACACACACACATGATGATGATGCTATATGAAAAACATGCAAATGAAAATATGTATCTGACCAAAGTTTATTATTAATCTAGGCATGCTTATTTAGAAATAAGACAAGCATATCCATCCCGTATTAATTTAGTGTTAAATGTTGACTTCTGTGATATCTATTAGTGCTGCAGTCTCAGAAATTTTAAGTTAAGTTGCAGAAGAGACAAGATGCTTTAAAAAACTGTTTTGTTGCAGTGGTGGAATCAAGGTTTTTTTTAGTAGTTGTTAACGTGGGAGGAAAAAAACAATAAGCAGACTTCAAAATTCACCTAGCATTACAGGCATTCAGTTAAGAAAGCATCTTTACAGGAACTTCAGCAGAGTTAGTCTGATGGACACCTGAGATGTGCTATTTCTGGGAGCTCTGTGGTAGGATATTGAAGTGACAGTGTCCTCTTACTGCAGGCACCGAAAATGAGGTGATGGCAAATGGACTTAGAGGCTATTAAGAGAGAGGGAGAATCTGCCTACCCTATGCCTGTCAAAGGGTTTCTGTCATCCCCTCTCTGCCCCAGTGTAACAGCCACCAAATCATTGTGGTTTGTGTTACTTAATTATACTATTAAAATAAACTTCTACCAACTTCAGGTTACCTTAATAAGCTCAGTTGTGCACTGTGACAGTCAGGTAGTGTTGTGTATTCTTGGGTAGACATCCAGGAGGTGGGTGCAGCAGGGATCGAGGGCTGCCAGGAAGCTAAACTGCCACTGCTGGTAGCCAAGACCCTGGAGGCCTCATCTCTGAATGCCTTTTCTTTCTTAAGTTTTATTCCTAGTACAAGTTGAGGTTTTGGGTTTTGGTTGTAGTTCTTTTTTTTATTTTAATATATATTGCAGTTTGAGGTATCAGTCCCTATTTTACATGATGCATTTACTACTACTGTAATAGTAATGTCACCAGCAGTGAAAACTGTCAGGAGTTACCTTGGTCCTGCCTTGGTCTGGAGAGTTGGTGGAAGGCAGTTCAGACCCTTGATGTAGCTGGATAGTTGTCCTGCGCTGTGGTCCTTTGTTTCCTGCGGGAGCTGAGTGTGTGGAGGGCGGTTGCAGGGACTTTCAGCAGTTAGAAGGAAGCCCCAGGTAAACTTGTTTTTGAACTGATGACTCTTCAGCTTTTATAAAGGGAGGTTCTTTGCTGTAGGACTCCAGTTCTGATTCACAGAACTTGAGTGTGACAGTGTGCTTGCTCTTAGCATTATATTTCTGAAGAACCGCATATTAAAAGGAAAATTTAACTGGGGAAGTGCTTAGGTGATGAAGGCATTTCTGGCAGTAACTAGGAAGTACAATAATGGTTTGTTTCATTTGAGGCTGATCCTGATATTTGTAGTCTTTACATCCTATTAATTCCTTGAAAGATAAGCTGATACAAGAATGATTTGCCAGGGCCAATGGCTCTTCTAAAAGTCTTGGCTCAGATTATGTCCCCCTTCTCTACACATATAAGATAAAAGCACTGTGAATATGAGGTTAACTGAATTCAAATAGAAGACTCTCTAGAGTTATTGCATTCCTTAGAAAATAAATACATTTCTCATATGGTTGAGATTGATCAGAGAAGTATTCTGTATGCCAGTGATTACATTCCCATCTGTGATTAAGGTTTTCTGTCTGCATCTGGTTTTCACATTATATTTCTGTAACAAGAATCCTTTATATGGCAGAGTTCACTCTCTGTATTTTCTATTAGCTGCAGCTTGAACTACTGCACGGATCGCAGATTTACACATGTGGTTTTCATTACTTCATACCATTGAGAAAAAGTAATATTTGTTTGGGAAAGTATGTTTTTCAAAATTTCCATGGTAATACAACATGTTGATCCTTTTTTATAACACTCATGTAAGACTACAAATTGTTTGAGGCATTCTGCTTTCACTGAAGTTCAGACATTAGACAGTTTTGCATGTACATTCGAACAACAGCAGCAGTTTCGAATTCAGGAAGCAAAAATACATTTGAAGAAGGAGATTAATGTAGAATGGGTATAGCAAAATGCATCCATCACTTTGGAAAATGTGGCAAATAGAAAAAATGAACATGGGCCTGAAACAAAGGAAGAGTAGCAAATTGAAGTGATGTCTTCATTGTAAAGAGGATGACAATTTTTTTTTTAATAAGAACTTCTTTACAGTAAGATGTTTAAAATCTTTTACCAGCTATGAAAAAGGAGTATGCTATTTGGCAGATAGAAATATTGAATTTTTATATATTACAAAGTTTAACATATTTGACCATAATTGTTTCTAGTGGCCAAATTAGAACAGGTTAGCAAAATATGAATGTATCTTTACAGATGTTGCTGTGTAACTCTGAATCCAAGATATGATGTTAATTTAATATTCCACTATAAGACTGTATTTCAGCCAGATTGTGCTATCATCACTTGGTAGAAAACTTAATGTTTAAATGATCTTAGTGAAATTAATAGGGCCACTTGGTCAGTGGAGAATTTTTCAGTTTTGGTGGGGACAGGGGTTTGTGACCATAAAAATCTGATCAAACAATAACAACAATTCAGAGAATGCTGTATGCATTTATGGAAATTTAAAGTGTTACACAAAAGTCTGGGCAATTGAAAAGTACACAATTCATGCTGGGGGCACAACTGAAAGGTAAATTTATTGCCTATGTAAGAACATCGTGACAACTAGAGAATTACATAAAAAATAAAAATAATTTTATGAAAGTTGTTATTGTTCCCAAGTTGTGGAGTCCTAACCACATTTTGGAGGTTATTTTCCGAATGCCAGAGGCAGTTGTGTCACTTAGAGAGCTCCACAGTTGCCAAATTCTGGGTAGAGTCCTGCAGTCCTTACCACTTGTTTTCATTGAAATCAGTGGAATTTTGGCTTCTCTCAGGACTGTGGGGAAATGTCTGACCACGACTGCCAGAAAGAAAGAAAGAAAGAAAGAGAGAAAGAAAGGACTTTGGTGAACTCTTTTGTTCTGTAACCTTAACTTTAACTTAGGAAGGTTTGTTTTGATTTGAGAAGGGTGCTTGTTTGTGGGAAAGATTGCAATTTCTAGCACAAACACAAATGTGTCTTTTGCAAATGCCCTTGGGCAATGCATTTTTTTTTGCAGAAAGATCTAGACCAGGAGAAGGTTGGGGCTGGATTCTGGGTTAGATGCATGAGCTGCGGCCGGATCCTTGTGCATGCTTAACTTGAAGTCCCAAAATACTTGAATAGTGGTTGCAGATTGAAGCATGTACGTAACTGTGTGTGCTTGGCTCTGAAAAACTTTCTGTCTTGACATAATTATGAACCCCTGAAAAGCATATGAATGCCTTGGAAAAACTGACAGCACTGTGATACAGACTTATACAAATGGCAGAGTATTTGTGTAACCGAAATAAACAGGTTTTTTAGGTGTTGGAGTGGGAGGGAAATTGCCTTTTCAAAAGTGGGAAGATGATTTGTAAATGTATCAATAGCTTTTTGATCTGCCTTTCTTTAAATGTGTTTGCTGTTATGACTTACAAATCCAATTTAGAACAGCGATGTGTAAATTGGAAGATCTCTATTTTAAGTAAACATTTTGATTTAATAAATGGTTCTCTAGAGCTTCTTTTGAACCAGGTAAAGTATGAAATATTTTATATTATATGAATGTATTTAAACCCAAGCATTTTTACAGAATTAACTAATGGGTAGAGTATAGGCTGCCCTTAATTTGTTGCCTTCTATATGTCAACTGTTTTAGCTGAGCTAGTTATGAAGCAACCTTTGTTGAAGAGTTAATACAGTTTTAAAGTACTACCTTATATTAGCTAAGAAAATGTGGTTACTTGGTTTAGAATAATGTTTCTGTCTTCCCTTTTTATTTAAAAGACTACTATTATCATGCAAATGAAGGGGTGTGGTGCTTCAAACTGGCTGTGATATATGCTTTTTTTTCTTTTTTTTTTCTTTTTTTTTTCTTTTTTTATTTGTTGTTGTCAATAGAAAAGATTGATCTCTGGGCTGGTGAACATAATATCTGTCCCAGTCAGAAAAGGAAAGAGGAAATTAGCAGAGCGATTGGTGGAGAATGATATCTGTCAAAAGAAACACTTGGAGAGCACTGAGTTTAGTGATAGGTGACTGCCGGAAAAAAGGGAACTTTGAATTTTGTCAAGGTAAGGAACAGAAAAATATTTGATTTTATAATATGAATACCTTTTAGAAGTTATTCGTGTGTATATAATGACTGTACCTTGCCTTGTAAACTGTAATTAAAAAAGAAATCTTTCCCTTTAGCTCCAGAGAGTCTGCCTAAATCAATGAAGGTGCTGTCTTCGTTTAATACCAGTGAGAAAGAGTACAGCAATGCTAATAAAATACATCAGTCATGACTCTTCTAAAATCTTAAATACATATATGTGAAATTTTCAACTTTGGGGTTCTTTTTGTGTTTTTAATGACATAGTTGCTCTTTATGTGTCATGTCAATATTACTTGGCTGTGTTGTGGAAATAGTGGTGTTCAGTTTTCTGAACTGTGAATTGGAATAGTATTTGCAACCAGGTTCAGAGACAGTTGTAATCACATTGGCAAAATGGTTGTTTGTAATTTAGTGGAATCCTCTGGTAAACTTGATAGATCAAACTAGGAATCTGTGATAAATTTGATTGAGATGATAATGAGAATGGATATTTCTGCTTCTTGTGTGCAAAGATTTTTACCGTACTAGAAAAGTAAATCTGTTATTGCTGGACAAAATTTCTAGATAACTATGACAGTCATTCCTGTCTTTACTGTAACTACATTTTTTCTTCTAAAACGGTGTGTCTGGATGGCAAGAAACTGCTAAACTAATTTCAAGTGCTTTCCAACACTTGGATAATTTCCTTTCTCAGTGTTGGACCATATCACCTGACATAACTTTGATAGGGTATGGTACCAAAATAAGATGAATAGTGTCAGAGTACTCTCAGCTTTGCCCTGGATAGTTTTAGAGGTAGCTCAGCCTTGATCATATTACTTGTTTTCTCACGTGAGACACCGTGGCCCATGCTGTTCTGCCTGTGGGGTGTGAAGAGATGGGGTGTGAAAGAGCCAGTGGGAGCCTCTGCACATCACTTTGTGGCAAGGGCCAGGTCTGAGGTTTTGTGCACCAGTGTGAACATACTTTAAAAAAATTAAATCCTAATAAAAATGAATTTGCATTCTAACTTCAGTTCCTAGCTGAATTTAAAACAAATAAATGCTTTTATGTACTTCATGGCCTCAGGCAGCACTGAAGAGAATGAATAATCTTAGCAGGGTTTCTTCTTGTGTTTTGATTTTGCTTATTTAGCAGTGTATACCTTCTGACTAATTTCTTCTTTTTACTATCTACAGTCTTGTTTTCCAAAGTGCAAATGTACCCTGTACAGGTGGCTGTTGTTTGGTTTCTTTTGCCATGTGGGTCTTCATAAAGGATTTAAAAAATAAATAAATGTAAAAGTAAAGATGTCATGCCTGAAGCATGCAGTGCTGGCATACTAATGGGAAGTTTATTGTGGTTTATTGCTGTCAGAGCACATGCAAGATAATGGAGAAGGGGGAGAAGGGCTTATTTTCTAATACCATTAATTTAAAGAAAGGGAATTAATACGAGTAAAATTCACTTCATCTCTATATAAAGTACAACTGATCTGATGGTTGCTGAAGTATTTGTAAAAGGGAGGGAAAGGCACCTTATTCCTCTTGTTCACTGTTGTGTAGGTTGTGCTCTCTGTATTGTCTGGGCGTAGGCACATCTCTGCCGTATTGAAGTTGCTGTATACTGCATGATTCCCTTCCCCATGCAGTTCTATCAGCTGTAGCCTTATACCTAAATAAACACATCTATCTGTGACACTTATTCCAGAGTTACCAATATTGTATAATTTTTATCTTGGTAATAAAGAATTCAAAACGGCTTTGTATCTTTTAGAGAGTGATCAGTGGTGGTTAACAGTTCTTAGATCTTTGGCCATTTTGACATTTACTTGAATTGAGGTGACTGGGTAAGGTGTCTACATCTTGTGTATTTGTGACATGCTCAAAAATTTTACTCTTAAATGGCCAAGAAGCTCCACATTTTCAATGATTTCTTTGTTTTACATTTCAGTGAGTAATTAGAGATGAAGCCAACACTGTTTGAGCTTAACTTAATATGGATTTTGCTGTGCCCAAGAAGATTTGACTTGCTACTTGAAACTTAAATGGAGTAAAAGGCAAAAAAAAGGTGTTTTGAGTTTATTGCCTCCTTGAAGCAATGGACTCTTGTAGCAATGACTGCTTCTGCTGATGTGACCCCTTTCAAGCATCCTTATCTTTGTTTTGCTATTGCAAAGTCATCTTCTCTTAGCTTCCTTTTTATCTTCGAAACAATTGTTTGCTTACCAATATATTTTAAGGAGTACAGTGAAAATAATAAAGTCCCCTTCAAACATACCACAAATGCAAAAGAGTATGCAAGTGTATTATAGACAGTGAATTGTCCTTCCAATCAGAATTTCATCTGTTCATGTGGTGCACACCTGTGGCTTGCTGGCAGTGCTCTTGATTGGAGTGTGAGAGCGCTTAGTGAAAAACTAAGCCAGGATGACAAGGAGAGACTCCACAGCAAACACGGGTTACTTCACATTAGTAAGAAAGTGAAATTTGAAATACTGGTTTGGAGACAGCTCCCTGTGGTATGTGGGAGCATGTATGGGTGACTCTGCAAAGGACACTGGTGCCCTGCTCACTGCTACCTTGCAAATAAAGCATTTTTCTCTCTAGGTCAGGTTGATTTGGGCCAGTTGAGAGCATGGCCAATTTCTCCAGCTTGCTTTCTGAGCTAGTAAGAGTATCCTGGGCAGGAATCCAGCTTTTGAAGTACAAAGAAAATAACCCATAATCTATATAAAATGCTAGCGGATGGGGAAGGGAGGAAATTTACAGAGAATAAGTGAGTTTGAGAACAACTGTGTTAAAAGTAGAATGTAAGGGGAATGTGTGTGTTTGACATTAGTATTTATTTTAATTTGAAAATACTGTCTTTGAAACCTTTGAGGTGAGCAGAGGACAAGCTCTTGCAATATGATATATTTATTAGTAAACTGAAACCAAGTGCTCCAGTTCAAGTTCCTTTTTCAAAGTGATTTTTTGCCCTGAAATTGCAGAGTTTGGGTTCCCTTTCTGTGCCCCCCCTCCCTGCTCCCCCTCAATGTAATGTGTCTCTGATAACGTTAATGGGCTTTGCCCCACATGAAGCAGCAAGTGTATTGTACCACTGCTCACTGATCCCAGGTCAGTGTGATGCGTGAAATCAATTTATTTGAATCTCTTTGCCTGTATAGGAATTTGGCAGCATGCCAGTTGTTTTCATTTAATGTTCTTTGTGTTGAACACAGACAAGCAGGCATGCTTTTGTACTCCTCTTTCTTCTGGGCTCCTCTCTTTTCAGCCAATATTCTATTCTGTGGATTTTTCAGAAAGAAGTAGGAATGTGTTTCCTTTTTTAAAAATAATTTTTGTTTAAATAGCCTTTAAAGAGCGTAGAAACTAGGTCAGTCACAGAGCAGCCCTGTGTAGGGTTTTCTGCCAAGTATAGGTGGTAACACCTGCCCTTTCCCATTTCTGAAATTTGGGGAAAAAGAGAGAGAAAACACTAGTCCATTTTTCTAATGCCTAGGTCTATGATTTATGTCCTCTTGTAAGACAAAGACTCTTCAATAATGCTTAAATCAGAATAATTTTATTTCTAAATAAGTGAATGTCTGGCTGTTGGCTGGACAAATTGGCAATATGTTTCAGGATCTTTTTGAATAATGACCTTAAACTAAACATTAATTTGGGAATCCCTTGCCTCATCTTTCTGTCTGTTCACACCCCCCCCCCTTCCCAATAAATGTAATATTTTGAATGGCTAGCTGAAGAACAGCTACACCCAGGTACCCATTTCTTTCATTTTTTCCCCTTCTTTTTATGAGAAATCAAGATGCGTGGAACAGAGCAAATAATTTAGCCCTTCATAAACTGGGGGTGGGGGAGGGAGGGAATAGCAGCAGATATTTCCAGGAGGATTTGTGTGTAGCCTGGTGTCAGGAGAGGCAGGAGCAGCAGTAGAAGGCTCTGCTGGGGCGGCTGGTGCGGAAGTTGATGTGCAGAACCGCGGAGCCGCGGCACAGGGGTTAGACTCGTACACATCAGCCCCGTTTCCTTGTTTAATTACCTGAAGAGCAAAACATCCAGGCTGGGAGTGTGTGAAAAGCCAGTATCTCGAACAGCAGTTTGCTGCTCTGACATCCTGCGAGGCCAGCCCCGTCTGTCCGCAAACGTCAGGGCTGGTTCCTGACAGGGGGCTATCTCTGCCGGGCCTCGGTTCCTTCCATTCAGGAGGCATTGTGTGGAAGAGGGTTTGGTCAGGAATTTGAGGTTCCTGCCGGTTCTTCCAGCCCGGACAACCCTGTGACAGATAGGCATGATTTTTTTTTTTTTTTTAAAGAATAATAATAATAAAGAAAAAAAATTGGCTCTTTTTAGTTTTTCCCTTGTAATTCTGGCATTGATATAACACTGACTGAAACAAAACATTAACCCTTTCTCTTCTGAATTTGTGTCTTATTTATTTTATTTGATTCTTTCTCCTCTTATTTTCAGAACCCAGATCTTCTGAGGAGCAAATTATTTGAGGCGGATTTTGTTCTATGCAACAGTTAAACTTTTGAAAATGGTATTTTTTTTCATAGTTCTCATTTATATAATCATCATGCTTGGCATATTAAGTTTGTCATTTTAAGCGTGCTTGGCAGCATTATTTTTCTTTGTCCCCTGGATTCAAACCAAGCTAGTATTTGTTTCTGGCCCATTAAAACAGTAATGGCAGCTATCAATGCTTCCATTCTCATTATCCATGTGATTTTCTTAGATGTCCAGTTTGATGTTCAATTTTAAAGTGTTGGGATAGGGTCAGTTATAGTCCTTGCTCCTCATAGCTGCTGTGTGTTGCGGTGTTCAGGTTTGGGTCCATAGATGGATAGTATTCCATTGGGATGTAAAGCTCCTGCCTACAGCTGAAAGATGCTGTATGTTTACATAGGCAAAGGCCCTGAACAGGTGTTTGGTTGTTTTAGTTTTTGTTTGTCTGTTTATTTTGGTTTTGTTTTGGGGCTTTTTTTGGTCTGGTTTTGTTTTGTTAGTTTGTTAGTTTGTTTTTGGTTTTGTTTCGCTTTGGTTTTTTAAATGTGTGTGTGTGAAGAAGTAAAGTACGACTTCTTGTTTGAATGATAAGTGAAGAATATTACACTTATTTGTACAATTTCAATACTTGTGTTTATAACAGAGTGGTGTTAATAGCTGTACTGGTAGAACTTAAAATCACCGGGTACAAGTAATAGAGGGAGGGAACATAATTAATAAGGGCTTCCAGCAGAACTGAGTGTAGCATGTGACTATTGCCTTTTATTGTTGTGGGCAGAAGCTGGTCCAAGAAAGATATTTGTGGTTGCAGGAGTAGAGAAGGAGACCTGAAAATTAACTAAGGTTTCATTTCCTTTCATGCTGAAGGCTTTTGGTCCAGTCTGTAGAGTTATGCCCACAGGCTCAGCATATGTATTGATGTGCTAGAGATTTGTAGGTGAGATTGGAATCTTTTGAGCATTTAGTTAGATTTTTGCTGCTAATATTTAATTGGAAATTTGTAATACAGATGTCGGCATACTTTTCCTCTTGCATGTAAACAGTGCAGGTAAGGATTTTGGGGACCCTTGAGTGAGGGAGTGAGCCTTCAGTGTGCATATGCAGTCACAGACAGGAGTCAGCTACAGCGCAGGTGGACCAAAGAGTCATTGTCATCTATTGTGCCACTAATCCCCCATCTGGAAAGCATTTTCAGGGGATGGTGCAGCAAAAGAGCTGTAACAGTGTTATCAGATTGATAATTGTGTACAATGTCTTAAATATGCACAATAATCCTTCACATTTAGAATCAGGCCCCTTTCTTCAGTACAAACTCCATAGGTTACTCTGGTGTAAAGATGCCTTTAAGTAAAAATGGATTACTTAGACATGTAGTTTTAAATGTCCTGTCATATTGTAAAGAAGCCATAATTTACATAAGCATTGCTTGTACTTGTAGGATGAAAAAAAAAGATGGTTTGTGCATTGTGGTCAGTCTCATGTTTCTGAATGGAACATGAAATATGTACAGGGTTTGTACATATGAGGGAAATTACGTGTCTCTATGAAAGTTACGTGTCTGTTAGTTAAACCTTTACATGTAAGTTGTGTCCCTCTTTTCCAGTGTTTTAATTGCCTTTATTTTTTTGCAGAATTCATAATGCAATGAACTGTCCATGACCTCTAGCCAACCATTGCCCACCTCAACCAGCAGTCCATTAAATGAAAAGTTCTCCATGGACGTGTGGTGACAACAACCACCACATTGTCTTTTCCTCCTACCCACTGGGTGTCTAGAGCCTCTTTGAAAATAACAAATAACAAATGGTAGCCTTTACACCAGGGTTGCCACTCAAAAATTGCTTGGTGATAATGGTTTTAAAATCAGCATTCTCTTTGAAAAAAATATTTATCTTGGCCATCTCCACAAGCCTCTGCTGTGATAATCTTGCTTAAGGAAAGCTCTTGCGGATAATGGTTCCGAAGATGGTTTGGGCTTTATTAAAACTGGCACCTTGCATATGCCGAAACATTTACTGCTTCTCTTTGCAGATATTCTCCTAGTGTAAAGTGGTGTAATTTGCTCTTGGTATGAAATTCCACTTCATAATCACCTCTGCATTTTTCTGCTTCGCGTCTGAATGGCTACAACGAGGCACCATGTGGAGCACAACACAATTAGATAAAGTGAAATTATATTTAGAGGCCTGTGTTCCTCAAGGCTCCTCCCAGTTCATAAAGAAACAAAGACTTCGTATTTTAATTTTTCTTAGCCATGATGGGATTCATCTGGGTCAGACTAGAAGCACAGAGATTAGGACAACACATGGTGCTTCCAGGGAGCTTGATGTGCTCCTTCAATAGCACTTGAAGTAAATACCATTCTGGCTTAGTTTTGTAGTAGAAACCTAACTGGGATGGTGTTTTTCCCTCAGTGTTGGAGTGCTGGTTGTTGGTATTCAATTTACGTGCTAATTGTGGGTAATATTTTATGGTAGTACTCACACCTTGAAATTCTGGAACTTCTTTTAGCTGTCAAGGTTGGTGGAGGTGGGAGAAGGTAACTGTCCAAGGCAGCTGGAGCAGACACAGGTCATGTAGTGAGTTGGAGAGGAGAGATGTGTAGCAGAGTTAGAAGGTGGCCCCAGAGTCATGAATTTAGGAGTAGGTGCAATGACAGAGAGAAAACAGAGGACAGTGATTGGAAAAGTGAGAGAAAAATGTGATGGAAGGTATAACAAAGGAAACAATGGAAAGAAAAAGATTTGACTAAAATCAGCACCTTCCTTTTGTCACTTACAAACGATAATGCTTTTCTATCATCAAGGGTTGAATTAGTCTGTGTACTTATTCTGCTGTGTTTCCAGATGCTGAGCTGCATTAGAGCAGTTCATTTGGTAATACTGCCTGGCATTTTAGCAATTACAGGGTCTGCCAGTGGGTTGTCTTATTATAACTGTGAGAAAACTCATCCATAAAAGAACCATTGTTCTGTTTGGACTTAGTTTTCGTCATGTAAAAATATGCCCCCCTACCTTTGTTCCATTAGACTTCCTAATTCATCAGGGAAACAGAAAAGACTTGATGAGGTGACTTTCTCACCTGGCTCTGGGAAGCAAATAATTTAAATGGAGAAATAATACTTAGCTGTCCTAAATATGCTGAAATATTCATTTGCAGTCCTCATTCACTTGCCCTCTTGAAATTACTCAGTAGTTGACAGATGTCATACTAAAATAAAGCATTAATAGTAAACACCAACATGCTGTACAATGGCAGTGTTGTGATGTTATGGGCTCTACTGTGTGTATAAAAGCATAACCAGACATGCAGAACGGCCAGGTTTCCAGCCCATTACAGTGCAGTCCAGGGCAAAGATTTTGCTACCTGAAAGACTAAGCTTTATTTTCTGAATACTTGTCAGTGTGTTTTACTAGCACAGCCATATCCTTATAATGTTGAAAAAAATATATATATGTTGAATAATACAATTATTTAATTTCCCTTATATTTCTGATGACTATTGTGGTTTGCAAATTCATATTGAGCTCATCAGGAACAATAACTTTGTGTGAAGGCCCCTTTGAACAAAGTTTTTGTACCATTATAAATGTAGTAAATAAATACAAGTTGATCAATATATGACAAAAGGGTGAAGAAGGGAGGTCAATAGGTAAGAATATTTGCATATAAACCATTTTCCCCCTGTTGAAATGGCAGTATGAGCATAAATAAATGTTTTGTATTGCTGTGTATTTGCTCCACCTGGTGGATTTTCCTGGAAGTGTTTTTAATCTTCCTAATAATGGGAAGTTGTCTTTAATATAAAAGACATTTCTCAGAGTAAAGGCAANTTTCTTTCTTTCTTTCTTCATTTCTTTCTTTCATCATTTCTTTCTCTTAGCAACAGCATTGCAATACGCAGATTTGTGGAAAGAAAGTATAATTTCATATTTGTCTTGGCCACATTTTGTCAGCACAGAGATCTCTATGAAAGTGTAGCATTCCAAATCCATTAGTAATTACAGTTTATTCTGGGGCTTATTTAGAGTATTCTTGGACTCATCTAGAGATTAGTAATTGCTGAGTCCAGGTCTGTGGCTTGTAGAGCTGTATGTGATCAGTGAAAGGGAGGATTTGCTATGACTTCCCCCTCCCCCCTCCTTCCCCCCTGCAGTTCT
Organism: Leptocoma aspasia; assembly: GCA_013399835.1. Taxonomy (NCBI): domain Eukaryota; kingdom Metazoa; phylum Chordata; class Aves; order Passeriformes; family Nectariniidae; genus Leptocoma; species Leptocoma aspasia. The sequence continues at coordinate 386,842 of VXAX01005462.1, read as the reverse complement.
GAGCCCCTCGATGAGAAGTAGCAGTGTTACCGAAAAAGAGAGTTACTATGCTTAAATGTTAGTGCTGTACATCAGCATAAAATCTGTCTGTCATTAAGCTAGCTTTGCAAACATTGTTTTCTTTGGAATTCTTAAGGACTCGGTTATGCTTTGATCATCTCATTGTTCTCCTTAGGTTATTTTTTTCCTTTAGAGTGTAATGGCTCCCTAACAGAAGGTGAAGTTTAGAAAATAGTGTCTCCATATGCAAGGGATTTGGAGACCTTTTTATTGTCTTTAAAAATGTCATTCATAGTCCTCATTAGCATTTATTGTTGCAAGCATACAAGCAGAAAATGTGAAATTGGTATGTCATGAATAGCTCCACAGAGCTCTAGAGCCCTGAAATTTTGCCTGCAGTGTGGTGTGGGGCAGGCATTGAGAGAAAGCTGGCCAGATGGCTGCCAGCACAGAGCAGAGCTGCAGGTTTTTGTCTCTGGTGCTGAGAGGAGGGAAAGTTCACTGGAGCATACGCTATCACCCCGTGCATTTTAACAAAACTAACTCACCATCAGTCAAAACTGGGAGGTGGTGACATTGAAACAAAAGTTTTCAATATAATGTAACAATCCTTGTCAAATGAATAAAGTATGTTTAGTTAGTGTCACAAATATTGACATGTTACAGAGAAAAATGCAAGGCTCAAATTTATGGCTAGTGGTAGATACGCTTTCACGCAAATATGCTCTACATTATCTTTATTATGAAGAGCCTATACATTGAAAAGACATCGATTAGAGGTCAAAACTTGGGTTAATATACTACAGCAGGAGGAGTTTCCCTACCCATGTTAAATGAACAAACACCCTGAGCTTCAAGCCAAAAAGCAACTGATAGCTTGAAACCCTTTTTTCCTTCACCGCCCCCCTTCCTGCATGCCCTCTCCCTTTCCCCTCTTTCCCCTTCTTTTTTTATCTTAAAATATGGCCATAGTTCAGCAGGAGCAAATATTCTCTTCCAGGCTTCTCCAGGTCAAGCTGAATGTGTTCTTTCTCTGTTAGTGAGACAGCATCATTTGTATTTTCTTTAAGAAATATTTTCAAATCAATATCAAATTTTCTAAAGTGCATGAGTGGTGTCTATGCACAGATGGTGTGGTAATATTCTTTGAAGTCAAATTATGATAGAAATTACCAGTCAATTCTAATTTACTTTACCCACATTATAGAAAATATAGTATTTAATAAAAATGCAAGGCAGAACTTTTTTAGCCTAGATCTAGTGAAAGAAATAGACCCCAAGACAGGTACACTTATATGTGACTTTGTCTATGTGAGTGTTCTTACGAAAACATATATGGAGAGCAAAAGAGCATGTGTTCTTTAAGGTCTGAATGTTGTCCCTCCCATTCTGAGTCAAGTTAATTTTTTATGGAACTATTCTTTCATGTTAGGTCTTAATGTATATTTTAATTGTTTTAAAACCTGAAATGCACCTGAAATGTCACTGGAATTTCTGTGTGTTCAACAAGAATTAATTTTTGGGGTTTCTTTTGATCAAAAAGCAATAGGCAGTTGTTGTTAAGTCTGATGCACTGTCAAGTCTGCCTTTTCTTAACAGATGATTTAAAATACTCTTTGGAGTATTGTTGAAATACGGATATAACTTACAAGTTTTCTTAACTGAAAAGACATGATTGCTTTCTCAATTCCAATGAATTTATCCAGTACTCAAGGTAACATCATGAACAGTTTGTCTTAGACAATGAAGAATATTTTCTTCCCACCTTGGTGACTACCTTTCAACTGCTCAGTGTTTGATTTGTGTAGGTAGTCTCAATTAGTTTATGTTTCACAGAGCAGTGTATGTTTTAAATGTCTTGTTTGTCTTTTTTCAGAAGTCCAGAAAGCCTTGCCAATAAGGAAATGCTTAGGGAAATGTTTAGTGTTATCTGGCAAATGTTTTGTGTTGCATGCATAAAGAGCTGCTGTTAACAGATAAGCACATATCTTGGAATATTTAAATTTCACTTCCAAGCAAAGAATTAGAAGTTTATAGAGAAGTACCTTTCTTGGGTAGCTTGAGCCTTTTGTGGTAGTGCAGTGAAACCAAGGGAGGCTAGGTACAATGTAATGGAAAAAGTTGCACTGGGGGTCCCATTGCAGGCTTAGGTAGGCTGCCATTGCACCAGGCAACCAGAGATACTTGGGCAGCAAGAAATTACAGAGCTTCTCCTGAAGGTGTTGCCTTTACTGTACTGTAGTTGGACAATCAACTGAACGAAGTTAAGAAAGCATCCAGAAGTGGTTGTCCCCTGTCTCCTGCATCAGCTCCACAGCTCACACATTAGGTGGGTTTGCCCTGTCAGTGGGATGCCTTAAGAAAACACTAATAGCTTCCAGCTGGGTGGAAAATCAAAACGTTTTGGGGCTGACAAAACTAGTAGATTTGAATTTGAAAGCCCAGCTAATGCCTCCATTTTTATTTATCACTCGCCCATAAAAGATTATTTTCCAATATGTCAGCCTCATTTGGTGGCCAGTGGTCTGAAAGTGAAAGTGGAACAAGCAAGCGGGGAAATCTGGACATTAGTGAGTCCGCCCTTTCAAGCTGGTGTGCCACTTTGTGGAATGGCCTTCCCTGAGATTGGGGGGGTCCTAATGACCATTCATCAATGCTCGTTGACTGATCATTGAGTGCCTTCTCATTCAGTTTATCAAGTCTTGCACATAAAAAGTCAGAATAAGCATTATTCAGCTTTGTTAAAGCCAACTAGGAGTAAAATGCTCCATTTGAACCCATTTTGCCCTTGGTTTTTCACTTTGTTAATGCAGTCCTGCTTAAATGAGTGCTTTTATTGGGTCTGTTAGAATATCTGAAACTATTAATTCTCTTGTATTGAATAGCTGGTGGCAGGCCAGAGCAGATGGGGTAGAAAACTATTTGGTTGGGTGTATTGCTTTCAATTAGGATCAATGAGGTTTCAGCTCCTTTGAATTAACTCACTTAATACCCACTGTGTGAAGTCACAATGTATCACAACAGTCTGCTATAAGTAGAGCGGGAAGTTGAGAAGTCCTACAGAAAAGCTTTGAGTTAAATTCTTCCTTCACTGTTAATAGAGAGCTTTCATTAACTACAGATGTGTTTCAGTGGACTTCCAGTCCCTGTTATTAAGCTGGGTTTGCACAAAAGGCAATCTCTGTACTTTTAAATGATGGTCATTAGGAATTTCCCCTTTCCATCAGATCCATGTCTTTGCTACCTTATATCATCCGCTGCATAAAAATCTTTTTCTTCCTCTTTAAATACGAGAGTATGGAGATTGGTTTCCCTTCTCTACCCATTTTCAAACTAAGCACTCTAGAGGAAGGTTTAAAATTATTTTGTAAAGCATTTTGAGTGATGGTCAAAGAAGGAGCTGCTGCCCACCCAGAATGGTGTAGCGTAATGTGCACCGTAAAGAAACTGGCCCTAGATTGTCTTGTGGATTTTTCACTCTCTTTGTATCCCTTTCATTTTGGCAGTACTCTGACTTTTGTGGTGCAGCAGAACTGTTCTGTGTTAAAACCACTGTCTTTCCTTTCTTGGTGGAGAATAAAACCATTTTACAGAATGGGCTGTCCACTTTTGCTTGGCCTGCTAAGATTTTAGACCAGGTGCAAAAACTTCTAGGGCAAGTTTTAGGTGACTGCATTAAAATGGGGGTGGGGAAAGCAAATAAATTTCCACAGATACTTCTTCAGGGAGGACTGCCAAATGGGTTGCAGCCTGCCTCAGTGTATTAAATAATGAGAGGGGAAAACTATTCATGCAGCTGGCTGCTTGAGAAAATGCTGAAGTAGTCTCAGATGCACAGGCATTCTGTTAGCCCCTTCCATGAGCAGACTTCTAGGTGAGAATCTCCAGGGATCCAGGTTTTGTTGACGTGGATCAATTTAAGTGGCAATTACTGTAGTCAGATAACAGCTTAAAAAGGCTTTTTACACACAGAAAAAAGATGCATAATCGCGCAGCATATGGAAGTTCAATTTCGTGAGCCATGGTCTGTGGATTTACAATGTACTGATATTAAGACCTTCTTTAAAAGAGTGAATATTGTTCAGTTTTATTAAAATGCGTCATACTGTTGACACGTTACTTCCTACTCTGAAGCTGATTCAGGCTGCATCTATGTTGATGAAAGGTTGTATTTCCAACTGTGAAAATGTTTTTCCTTTCATGTAGAGTACAGCATTACAAAAGAAAAACAACATAGCAAATACAATACTAACTGACTGGTTTTAAATAGTGCATCAAATAATAAAACCGAAAGGACAGTAAAGTCTTTAAAGGCCTTGGTGCAGACTTCACTTGTCTCCATTTCCCTTGCTTCTCTCCCTTTGCCCCTCTGCTTTTCCCCCCTTCATGGAAGTGGTCAGAAAGATGTTTTCATGTTTTGGTTTTCATGTTTCTCTTAGGCTCTCTGACACCCAAAAATCCATTATAGAGAACTTCATTGTGATAGATATCTGATGAAGAGGAAGAAAGCACCTGCCTCAAGTAGTAGACACATTAGGTTCTTAGTGCTGGGCTGTTTATTGGGGCAGGGGAGCTGCTCCTTCTCTTCTTGATAGTGTTGGATTTGCCAGTTCTCTTTGGAATTTCTCTCCTATTTAAATGAAACCTAAGGGTGCCACTTAGATTGTGTTAAGAAGATATATAGAAATATCAGTAAAATAAATGATTCATTTTCTTTAAGTGAGAAATAGTCATGAGTTCAGTCTGGACATTAGGAGGGACTGTTATTTTCTGCTTAATTTTGCATGTGTGTCCTTTTCCTAAACAGATCTTTATCAGTCTCTGTGGTAGCTAGAGGAAGGAAGAGGAAGACCTAAAAGCAGAGTTGTTTCTGCATAATAGAGGCAGAAGATGGCATAACGCAAAATCAGGGGGGTGCATAAATAAGTACACAGGGGCAGACCTTACACTGAGAAGATCTGACTGAGAATTTTTTGCCTTTCCATAAAGGTTTGAATGTATAATGCAAAGGCAAAGTCAGAACCAGGACCTACATGCTGGAGAAATGGCTCGTTACTAAAGCACTTTGCAAGTGCTGAATGGGAGGAGAGTTTTAAAAAGGACGGTATTTTTTCTTGTGCTTAGAATTTTGTGCAAAGCTGTGTGCTACAGAAGGCATGCGTATGCTTCTTCTAAGAGGCAAAGATGTTTTACAAAGGACTAAAGAGGGACTGCTGAGAAGAAAATAGCCAGCTTTAGATAAAGCACTATAACAAAGACTTGTAGTTTTATGTATCATGGTGTCCATTAAAGCTTAATAGGGAAGAGTGAATTGAACCTAGCCAGGCATACCTTATTCATGTGAAGGATAAACATTTAAGGGGTTCACAAAATCAGAAATTGGGAGGACATGATTGTTTAGCTTTTGAAAAAGCTTTACAGGGAAGATTTTGTTTTCATCCCCCATGGATCACTATGCAAGGTAAAGGAGAGTAAGCTGCAAATGTTTGGAACATATCAATGGAAGAATCCCAGGGGGTTAAAAGCACCATAGTAAAATGTAAGTGGTCTGCTTTCTAAGTGTGTTCTATTTTACACATACTGCTGTGGATCTGAGAGAGGGAGTGATTTTGATACTCCATTCCCTACAGTAAAGGAGAATAATGAGAGAAGTGTGGGAAGGCAGGAGGGGAATTGTCTTGTATATTCTTGGGCATGTTTTGAATTTCAGGCTAAATAAACAAACATAGTCTTAGGAAGTACAAAATTATGGCTGTTAAAATAAAGAATTATTTTTTTCCACATTTGGAGGAGAGCTGATTCAAAGTGATGCTTTTTCTTTAATTGTTGTCAGCAGAGGAAAGGGTTAACTTTTAAAGAAAAAATGAATAATTCAGTGTTTGGCTTATCACTCTGCATTTTAGTTTCTATTCTTTGGTCATCTGGAACTTGGTGTGAAAGGTAGAGTAAAAAGAGTCAGCTGAGGGGAGCCGGGGTTGTGATAATTTGCACACACATCCCTGTCATTGTTCTGCCTGAAGAGACAGGGCTGGGTTCAAGGCCACATGTGCTCCTGTCATCATTCACATTTCTGCTCCAAGTGCAATACAGAGTGTCAGCTCTCCATCTGTCTTTGCCTGGCAAACGCACGCGCCCAGCATCCTGCCTCCAGCTACGCTGCCACAGCCAGTTCTGATGGCCCTCCTCGCTTCTCTCTGTTCATTCCAGAACAGGAGGCACTGAGCCCTAAATAAGCTTGCTTTTAGGAAAGAGCCATTTACAGTGTGGTATATTTTATCCAAGGATGCCTGGTGAGTCGAAATTATTGCAGCTCTTTCGGTTCTAAATGAGGAAACGCTAATTGTTTTTTTGATAGTATATTTTCCCTCTCTCTTTTTTTTCTTTTCTCTTTTAATATAGAGGGTGATTTGCAAGCTGATGCGGGTACGGAGCGATCGCGGATGCTAATTCTGTTGTGTATGTTTGGGGGAGGGGAATTTGTGCAAGTGAACTGCTAGAGATGATACTTCCAGCAGGACTGGATGTTTCAATGAAAAGGGATAGAAATAGCAGAAAGTCACCAGCTTTGTGGGTGCAGGTCTCTGCACGGGGGATCATTTCTAGCAAAGAGAAATACAGCTTCGGGCTGGCTTTCATGATTGTCAGCTGCACCTTGAATCTGCAAACATTTGATCGTTGGAGATCATTCACAGCGTTTACCCATCAGCTGAAATTATCTCTGTGAAAAGCTGTTTATGTTGGAGAAGTGAGGGAGATTTATAAAACAGATTATTCCAGCCTTGTCCTAAATAGTAGTCCTTCACTGTCACCAGGCAAATCACCAAAATATGTTGATTCAAAATAAAACAATAAAAAAAATCTGCTGAATTAGAGGAATTGCTGTGGAGCTGGGAGTTATAATAGGTTGGTTTCCTCAGGAAAATATTACCCTTGGATCTTACGATCACTTGTCTTATTGATAAGTGTTATTGCCAATAAAAATGCTTCTATGCAGGCTGATTTGTCTGAGGGGTTTTGTGAGATGCTTGACCACGACTGAGTAGATTGAATTTGGCGTGTTTTGTTTGTGTTTTTTCCCTCCTTTGGTAAGGACTGGAGAAAGCCATGTGCCTGATTATAACAGCTTGTGTTCTGGATAAAAAAAAGACAGGGCTAGAGATCCTACAGCTGGCTGGTTCTTGTGGATTATTTGGGTAGGACAGGCAGAAGAGGCTATGCTTGATCACAGAGAGTCTGTACACCTCGCAGATGGTGTTTTGAAACAGTATCTGCCAGTTTACTGCAGCCACAGTTGCATGTAGGTATTGCCAGTTGTTGGAAGAATGTTTTCCTTTTAGGATTTTTGTATACGGTCATACCCTACTGCTGGTATGTTTGCTGATCCTGTGATTGTAACAAGAAAGTGGGCTCTGTTTGCTCAAAGCACAAGGTTAAGAGGATTTATATGGTTGAAATATGGGCAAATTAATTTGCATAGATAACAACTGAGGACTATGAAAGGTCAATTTAACCCTTTAAACATCAAATTTGATTTGCATGCATTGCATTCCTGGGAATGTGGTCTTCATTAGAAATACCATGGTAATGAATTAATTAGGAAAGCTGTGCATTGTGCATAATTTTCATCCACTGATATTTCCCTTATGTTTGTGTGAAACACATCTTCTCCTGCAGTTTATTCTTTCTGTGTTTTATCAGGATATTTAGGTGTACTAAAATGACACAATCTTATCAGTTTTGATCCTTGTGTGCATTATTCGGTGCTAGTGGCAAACTGTTGGAATGCCTAGAGTGGACGTTTTTGAAAACCTATTAAGCCTTTGGCATTTAAATTACTTAATCTACCTGCTGGTTAAAATTTCATGCATCTTTAATCAAAATGGCATGTGCCACATTCAAGTATGTATACCCTTATCAATACTTGTTAAGCTTTACCATTAAATAAATCTTTTATTTGCAGCATTCTCTTAAAGCAATAGCAAGCAAGAAGTGTGTTTTAATGTCAGCTCTGAGTGTTAGAAAACCTTGCACTTGGATACAGAGAATACACTGACAGCTGTGACTGGGAGCATGTGCCAGAATGGAGATACTTGAACAGATCTGACACTTGGCTATTTTTGACACCCATCTGCACTTTTTTACTCTCCTCTAGGATGAACTGCCTCTCAATCTGTTCACAGCATATTTTAGCCCTTTAATATTGTGGTGTTGTGTTTTTTCAAATGGGCATTATTAGCCATCTGGGGCAGATTTTGTATTTTAAAAGTAAGCACATTATGTACAGGAGATTAAAAGGATGTGTATTTTTATGTAATCTGATATTATGTCAGTGCCTTTTGTGTATGTGTGAAGTCTTGATTTCAGAACCATCCCTTTAGTGATTCTGACATCTGAAGTCCTTCTTTTGGGGAAAGAACAGGAAGTAATAAAGACGGGTTCTGGTTTATGTGTGGTGATAACAATTACACAAACTAAATTTGTCCTTCAAAGGCGAATTGCTCATACTGTTATAATTGCGCCTGGGCGCTCACCTCCTCGCTCTCCTGTCGGGGCAAAGCGACAGCAGCGGGGCTGGCTAATGAAGCACTGTAAAAGCCACTCAGACTTCTGTGAAGGCACTGCTGCAACTCTGAGGAAAGTCTCTAGAAAGATAATCCCGTTAACATGCAGCTTGCCGTAACCAAGTTAACCATTTTGTCATTCTGTGTAGCGAACTCTAGGAAGCGTTTATCTCTAAGTAATTGTTCCTGGGGGAGCAGTGTTCAAATCTAATACTGTACACCAGTTTCTCTGGTTATTGTGAATGTGGTGGTTGGTTTCTTTTTTCTTTTTTTTTTTTTCTTTTTTTTTTTTTTTTTTTTTTTTTTTTTTTTTTTTTTTTTTTTTTATTACTGTTTATTCCGGAATTTATTTATGAAACATTACAAATCTATCAGTCATTTTATAGTACTTTCAAAGAACAGATGTTGGCCTACAAAATGCTTTATTATTGCCCATGGCAGTATTCAGCATGGTTTCCTTAAAAGGACAATCAGTGATCACAGTCATTGTAGCCCAGAAATAATGCTGCTCTTTCAGAAGATGGCCTGGTATTAGGTCAGACCACCCTTTCTTTACTTCTGCTCTCCAGATGTGGCTGCAACTATTTTTTTTTTAAGTTCATGTTTCAAAAAAAAAAGGGTTTGTTTTCAAAATCTGGTTTTACTTAAGATATCTCCATCCTGGAGTGCATTTCATAAATTGCCCACATATTTTTCTTAGCAGAGAACTTAACTGGCTGTAATTTTTAACACATGGCCACATCATGTGATATTTTCAAAACATTTGCACATAGCTTTAAGAAGGTCCCAGCAGAAATGATCCATCATCTCACAGCCAGCCCATTTCTTAACAGCATATCTGCATTTTCCATTTAGCAGAGCTATATATTATTAGCTTACATTTTGGGTAGTAAAACAGTGTATTGCTGATTGTAAAACATGGACTTTATTATCTGCTGAAAATTGATTTGGCATTTATAGCCACTGTGTACTAGAGTGGCTTTCTGGTTTTAACATTAGTGCTTGCAAGTGATGATTTGTTTAAAGAACAGAAACAAAATTGCCATGGACATAACTGTTAGTGTCCTAGTAACTGAACATTTGGATTATCCACCTGTTTTTTAAATACATGCGTCTAAATGGTGTTACACAGCAAAAGTGTCCTAACAGTCCATTAACTGACTTGTTCTGTTCTAAGTTGCAGTTGCTATGCTGTTATATTAGGAAGACTCTGTGTCTTACAAAACAAGTTTCCTGCCAAATAGGGAAAATGTGTCTGGAAATACTTAAGTCTGAGTGTTAACTTTGCATCATTATTCCAATCATCCTACATAATGACTTTATCTTCAGGATTCAGCTACGAGTGAAAATCTCTTTCACTAAGAGGACTGTGGGTCACTGGGTTCTTCAGATATGTATGATAGGGTTGGGAGGCGGCGTGTGATGACTTGCTTTTCACAGTATTAAAGTTTCTTCGTCTTTTATGATAGTAATAAATTCCAAAGTCTGCATAACATTATTGCTCTTATTTTCAACCCATGGGACTGTGAACTGCCTCATGCTACACATGCATGGAAAGTAACTAACACATCATGGCATGCAGATCATGCTGCAGGAATATATGTATATATATATATATTTCATCAGGGTCCCAAACACTCTTTTCTTGAGAAGATTGAAAGCTTTATAGCTTAGGCCCTTAGCTAGAGAAGAGCAGCTAGTTAGTTTCTCAGGACAGGTACTTCCTTGGTGTTTAGCACAAGGGTGTTTAGCACCAATCGCATCTTGATTTGAAGATTTTGGACTCCACACCCACATATATAAGGCGTGATCATTATAGCTTGCAAATCAATGTGATCTGTGTACAATTTTAAAAGACAACTTGAATTTTGCATAAAATGAAATTATATGATACGCCAGTTTAAAGTCCATACATTTAAGAGTAGAGGACATGATACCTGGTCCTTCTCAGGACATGTACATATACCTCTACCAGTTTTCTGGTTTGTTTGCTTCATCCTTGTTTCTTTCAAGTGTGTACATCAAGGATAATGCTACAAAAAAATCAGCTGAAGCCTGGTATTTTGCTCCCAGGTCACAAAACAACTTGTGCAGTTGAAGCAGTAGTTGCCTTCCAAATCCAAAGTGCAGTGCCTCTAACTCTCCTCATTCCTGGGTGCATCACTGTTACAGCTTTAACGTTTCCTAAGCGTGTCAAGCTGCATCTGTGCATGGCAGGGTCTCCCTCAGTATTGATAGGGTTAAGCAGCCCAGTGCTTAGATCACACCAAATCTTTTTGGAGTTGAAGCATTTCTGTGTCTTGAGTTGTTCACACAGTTGGATCTGGTAGGTAATCTCAGAGGAAGCCCAGTGCATATTTAGAAATGTTGGTCTCTTCACAAGTGTAGGTTTACTTTTTGTTCCCAGAAATGTGTGTGGTGTAAAATGGAGCATAGAGCCAGCAATGCTAAGGCAAGTAGAGATTAAATTGGGAAAAACATAGGGCACAGCAGTGCTTGGATTTTCACTTACACACAGACACAGTCTAGCCATATTGGCCCACTTGGCAAGGCTTATTTCTTTCAATATCCTGCTAAGCTAGCTCCATGTTCACGCAGTTTCTCTGTGAAGCTGGTGAAGTCCTTGCCACATTGTACCATTCTAACTATATTCACTGGCTCAACTCTCCAGCAGCTCAGCCATCTCTGCACTGAGTTGCATTTTTGTGATGTACATTTGTTCCTTCTGCCTCATGTACATGAGAGTCACGACAGGAAGAGCAGGACCAGTGCAGGAGCCGCCTTCCCCTTGCTGCTGTTGATCTTGAGCCACATTCTCTCCTAATATGTTTCTTGTTCTGTTCTTGGGTAGGACAAGAGCGTTGGAGATTTCTCCCATAAATTGCTAATGGGCAGTAACTTTCCCCACTGCTAAAGGAATATGTTCCAGACCTGAGTGTGAGCAAGCAGGAGGAGGATTTGAATTTGTGTGTTTCACTTCCAGAGTGAGGCTCCCACTCCAAAGTCTTGCAAAAAAATTTCAAAGCTCACTCATGCATCTTGCCTAGCTGTGTCTTATACAAACCAAGTCTACTTGCCAATCTTCTGAAGGTGAGGATATGGACAGCTTTTCTGGAAGAGAGAGTAAAGCTGTGGATTCCATGTCTCCAAGTTATTGAGGCCCTTGAAAGGCAGGAATTTTCCTGTTGGTGACCTGTAGGCAGTTGCTAGTTAAATATAATTAACTTTATGTAATCTTTTTGTCATGAGCTGTCTACAGCTAACTAATGGGAGGGTGTAGAGAAGATGGATGAAGCCAAATTCTCGATTTGGATGAAGCCAAATTCTCGAATTCACAATGCACCTCTGATTCTTGAGGTGCATAGTGGTAAAGATGAGAGGGAGAAGGCAGGAGTAATAGACCATGATAAAACTCAAGTAGATACCAGGAAAAAAAACTTCATACTTCACCATGATCAGACATTAAAACTTTTTTCAGAGAGGTAGTGGTATTTTCATTATTGAAGATGCTGTATTGGACAAACCCATGGCAACTCGATCTAAACTTCACATGCTTTAAGACAGATGGGCATAGTCTGTCTCATCTCCTAAGGTCACTTCAGCTTGCATAATGATTTTTTGTTCTGTGGATCTGTTAACTGTTCTGGACACCCAGTCTGAGGTACTTCAGACTGTGCTCTGTAGAGGAGAGCAGAGCAGCCCCTGGTACTGGCTTCTGTGTTGTGTGGAAATTTCAGCAATGTTGGGCTTCAAACACCTAAAGGGATTAATTGAATCTGCTCTGAAACTATTATTTGATCTGTATCTTTGTGAATGGACTTTGTGTGCTGATAGAAGAGCAAAATTGCCAAGCTCAATCCTGGTTGAAAGGGCTGCACCTCCTTCCTCTGGCAGCTCATGGAGCTTCCATATACCACAGCTGAATTTATTTCTCTGTGCTGTTTTTTTTTTTGTTGTTGTTGTTTTAATTTTATTTTTTCTCTACTAGTAATTTCTTCTTTACTGCAAGTTGTAGGCAGAGTGTGGAAAAAGAGCCTCATTGTGAGCTTTAACTGCAGAATAGCATGAGACAACAAGTTGCTGGAGACCTTGGGATTTGAGAGGAGACGCTTCAGCTGAAGGTTCACAGACCTCTTAGTTTTGTCCCTGTGCTGCAGCACACCACCTGTTAGTAATGTTCCTGCAGCTGGTTTGAAGAAGAGATACTGAACCCATCCAAATTCTAAAAGTCTCCTTCTCAAATTCATATGGCATGAAGCTAGAGCTTTATTTGAGCTTTTTCATAATGTTGCGTAATGAGTTGTAGATTTATTTCTGCTTCTTCTTGCTCTTGGGATCTGGTAATCTTGTGAAATTTTCATGAGGAAAAATTACCTGGTAGGACCCACACATCTGAATTTATTAAAATTATCCAGCTAGATATTTAGGTATTAGTGTGGATAAATATTCTGGAACTATGCCTGCAATGTAACTGTGCTTTTAAACAGGCAAAAAGTGTAAGTCAAAGGTGACAGGAAATCTTTCTGAAGTTCAAACGCAAATACCATCAGCAGTGGACACAGTTATTAAGAGTACTGCTCATATGGTTCTCATTCCTTGTGGACATCCCTTTAGAAGCTGAGTGTAACTAGCTCTGCTGTTATTTTTGCATGTTGACAATACTGAGCTGACAAAGACCAAAAGAAATGTGGAAATAGAAGAGTGAAAGGAATTGGTATTGATCACCTCCTGGAGGAGAAGCTGAGGAATAAGGAAGAAAAATGTATTTTGGTAACCCTTCAAGCATACTGCAAATTTGGGCAGATCTGCTGTAGGGTCAGGCTGATATCAGTCTTTGTTTAAAAATAGGGGTTGCTATATTGAACTGAGATTTGAGTAAGTGGCATTTGCACATGCTTAATTAACTGCAGTGAAGTTTGAAATGATTCAAGAAGCAGGAACATGTTTTACCTTTCAAAGTCCATTGCCCTGTCTAGCTTATCAACACATCTTTTCTGGGGTTTAAGGCACTACACTGTCTTAAGTAAGTCATTTGGAAAGCATATCTAAAATTTTACTTGGTACTCTATCAATTCTAATGCTGTACTGGAATTTTCTTTATATGCTTATAATCCTCTTCTCCAAGCCCTGGGAGCTTCCCTGTGTATCTCCAGTGCATATTCTTGTAGTTCCCCCTTCCTCTCTGATTCTTCTAGTGATGCTGGGTTCAATGTCTTACTGTCCTGTTTGAAACCACATCCTGCTAAAGGAGTAATCTCCAAGTTAGGGATACAGGGCCTTTCCCCTTCCTTCTTTCAAATCTCTCCTTAATATGTATTTTGTGAGTCATACAAGCACACATGACTCAAATACTCTTCCTGCCACAAGATTGCAGTTTGGAAAATATGTGCACTCGCATAATAGGAAAATGCAGCCATAATTTGATTCTTTGCTTCTAAACTGTGCATTCCAAATATATTCTGGCGGCCCTTTTAAGCCAGAGCAATAAGCATGTGTACACAGCCTTGAATTTTCATTGTAGCTGTTTTATAATCCAAATGAATGCCATCTACATAGACTTTCCTATATGCGACTTCTTCATATAATTCCTTCAATTTTTAAGAGACTCTTTTTTTTAAAAGGGATTTTGCGCTTTGCAGAGCACCAGCCACATCTTCTGTGGTTAGCAAATACAAATTAACATTTATTGTTTTAATTTTATTTTTCCAGTCCATTTCACCACATAATTGTTGATTGCGTAATTATATCTGCTAGATTTGCACACACTTATTTGTATTCTCTTTAGGAGAAAGTTTGTCTAACTGAAATTTAGAAGAGGTCATTTTTTGTGACAGTGTTACTGTTACTACTTTTTTGGTCTGGAACTGTACTAGATACACTATTTTGGATATTTTATACTAAAAACACTGCAGTGTACAAGAATGGTCTTAAAAACAGGGATATGCAATAATCTCATTCTGTTTTAGAAAGTATTGGGATTTCTGTCTATTTTGGAAGGGAAATCGTGAGTGAAACACAGGGACCTTGTAACACAGTAAAGCAAGTGGAAAGATGCTCATTAAGGCAACTGTGGTTATGTTTGTAAAAGAATGGGTGTAATTAGATATCCATCAAGGTCAGATGGCACTGTCATTTAATAGCTTTGAAAGTCATCAGTTTTCTTCTTGGAAACTGGTTTGCAACAGAGTTTACTGCCTCTTGGTATTGGCGTTTTTAGTTTTCACTGACAGGAGGAGGACAACTAAGTTTCTAGAATTCAAGGGGTCCTCCTTGGTTGAGTTCATCCTTCCATGGCACTGTAGGATCTCCTAACTTTAGGGTCCTAAAAGAGAAAGAGCTTCTGTCAATCTCATCCATATTAGATCTTAGAAGTAATGTAAATTGCTTCATTAAAATCAATATTTGACTATTTTACACTGTGCTCCGCATTTGACTGCATTGCATTTTCAGAAATAAAAGCAAAGTCCTTTGCAATTTTTAAAGGAGATCTGTGCAGTAAGGACTGTATATATTTATTTTCTGAATTCCTATTAGCCAGCGTGAGCACTCCATTGTCCCCTTGAAAATGGAGAAGTGAGATGATGGCTTCTTCGAGAATACTATCTGTTTCTCGTGTTAAATTCTTAAAGTATTTTGAAGAATGCTTATTTTGTTTTGTTAATTTACTTGCATCTCTCTTTACATTATTCTCTAGTTGTAAAAGCAAACGTATTTGGGTTTTCTACATTTATTGAGGCTGCTGCACAAGAGATGAATCTGTTCATGAAATGTTGATTGAGAGACGGGTATGAAAGCAGACTCTACAGAGCATATATAGCAAGTTCTCTGCCTGGAAAGCCGGTGTTACAGCCTTTCTTTGCCCTCTTCAGACTCCTCTACATAAATGGAACCACATTTTGGGTCTGATTTGCATGGTTACTTGCCAGCTCAGCAGCGAGTTTTCTTCCTGTGACATGTCAATCGGTAGAGTAGTAATTTCCAATTCCTTTCATTTTGAGCAAGGCAAGTAATGGTATTTAATCTTCAGACACCAGCAGAAAAAGAATCCTTTCATTTATGCTGCCTTAAAGGTTTTGCTTCAAACTGCTTTTGAGTCTGTAAAAGCTCCAAAGGTAAAAATACTACCTAAATTTAAGGTATCGACCTGCATCTCTCTGTAGAGCCACAAGAGAAATGATATACTCTTTCCTTAGTTAACTTCTGTATTCTCTCAGGAGGAGCTTTGTGGATGCTGCTGAGTAACTTGTGTTTCCCTGAAAGAATACAGAAAATCATGATGCCTTGATTTCTTCCTGACAGCAGAAGATATGATTGCGTGATTTTGTCTGGGGCATTGGTTCAAGACGGTCTTGAAATAATGAGTGTCCGTTGCTTAATCACCAGGAATGCTTAACAGTTTTGTCACAAGTGTTTTTCTTTTTGGAGGCTGTAAGTGTTTGTGCTGTCCTGCCACACTAGGTACAGAATAGATGCCTTGATGAATTACCCAATGGGGATTCTGGTGCAGAAATTGATGCTTACTGAATCAGAATCAAAAGGGTTTCTTTGTGTTATTTTTGTTTGTTTTGGGGATTTTTGGTTTGTTGTTTTGGGTTTTTTTTTGGGAGGGGGGAGATTGTTTATTTTGTTTTGGTTGGGGTTTTTTTGTTGTGTTTTGTTTGTTTGTTTGTTTGTTTGGTCTCCTTTAGTCATCACAGTAAAGCTGCTGGGTTTTAAATATGTCTGCTTACAGGTGTGGGTATGTGCACATTGTTGCATGCAATTGCTAGCTTTTGGAGGGCTTTTCAACACAAAATACTATGCTGGTGCAGATGTTCTGATATTGTTCTTGAAAACAGCTGATGGTGGATCTGATGCTGAAAGCTGATCACCAGCTAGCATATATCATCATCTTCTGATCCAAACTGGTTCCTCTGGGAGTCAGCTCTACTGTTTCAGTGTGTTGTAATTAAACTGAGTGCTGTTAAGGTGTCAGAAATTACTTTATAACACAGGATAATGGACTTAAATAGACTTATTTGCACATTGCAAATCATAGTTTAACAAATTACCCTTAAAGGCTATATATTAAAAAACAAGTCCCCCAGTATTCAGTAGGAAAAGAAAGAAGAAAAAAATTAGTCTGATTTCTGACTCAGTCCTTAAGACATCTTTGCATTAAAGTCTTTCTGGACTTAATAGATGCTAGAATAACACCTGTTATTTCTGAATAACAGTCATAACATGCTTTGTTTGAAAGAAAAAAGTAATTATTTTTTTGTTTTAGTTAGGATTGGGTATGTGGTTGGAAATCCCTGTCAACCAGACCTTTAATAGTTGGAAAAATACTTTTAATACATGCAACAGATAACTTCTGTATCTAGCTCTTACAAGGTTTTGAGCAATGTTAATCCCCAGAAAAGTTTATGTGAGTTGTGAATACTCAGCATCTTGTAGAATTAGACTGTATTTATGAGAAGGCTAATGTTAGGAAAATAATAAATTTACATGCATAGTGAAAGCTGTTGTAAATCAGCAGGTGGTTTCTAAAATATCAGAAAATGGCAAAATGTTTACTGATGTGATTTCTCCCTCAAAAACAAACCTGTTTAAAAATACTTGAACATTCAAACTTCAAATGCTTAAAGCTGATTTGCTTTTCTTCAGCCATCTCTGGTCTTTCTTACTTTTGTTTTGAATTCACAGGCTCTTAATTTTCAGTCTTGAGGATCTTATTTTGCATTCTGAAGAGCACAGTAACAGGAAAAGAAAAAGAAAATAATTTTCTTGCAAATCATATATTTCAATAGGAAGTTTCTTTCTGTGAATAGATAAGCGTTCAGGTGATACCAGAAAACATGTGCTTTCATTTTGTATGCCTATGCACATACTTTCATACAGAATACTAGATCACATTTCTCTTTAGTAATAAAAAACTTGTTTGAAATGGAATTAATAAATGATGCGAAGCAGTATTAAAATTCTCCATGTCTTTCAACTCATGCATACAGCTTTAAGCAATTTGTTAGTCACAAAAGCCAAGGAATATCATTAGAATAATATATATTTTTAAAAATCAAAATCCTGTAAGCAAATTTGTCTGTGTGCCATTTTCTTACTCTGATTTAAAATTAAAGCTTGCCCCTACCCTATAAATGGCTGTTGAACTGTGTACATCTTCTGTGAAAAGGTTTCCAGTGTGCTGAAAAAAGGAATTCAGTTCAAAGATCTTTAATCCAGTTTCCTCTGTTTTATTTGATTGCTTGGAAAACCTTTCCCTTTGCTGCTGTTCCCCAATTCTTCATTCAGCAATAGTACTGAGGGGAAAATTTGTGCTGTGCCGTTTATACATAATTTAAAACTATTGTGCTAGCTTTAAACCCAAAGTCTTTCTCATCTATCATTTATCTCATGATGTTATCTTTTGTACTCGGTACCCTTCAGCAAGCACAGCCTGACATGTCTTGTGGCCTTTACCTTCTGCAATAAAAAAGATGGAAAAGATGCTTGGCACCACCTGGTGAAGATGAGGCAACCCTGGAGAACTGTGCTTCAGGAGCAGGTGACTGATGCTACGAAATGTGCCAGTCTGGGGACACAGCTGAGGGGTTGTAGTAGGGAAGGGGGAGGGGAGGGGAAGAAAAAAAAAGAGCAGGAACATTAATACATCTTCCTGAGGTTTGATGGGACATACACTGCCTACTGTTCCATCTGGTGCTTATGATAGCATGGCATATTAGCATGCTGCAAGTTCATAATGTATTCAGGGCGAGAAAACACCACTTGCATACCAATTGAGGCGTCCTCTTTCTCAGAGCTGCTTTTGAATTTCAATGATGTTTATGCCTCCTAAGCCATGACTGAACGGAGCATTTCCGCTTGTGGAGAAATAACAGCAGTGAGGGACTCTGGTTCATGTGGCTTTTCTTTCCTCTCTCTTTATTTTTCTCTTTTTTTTTTAGTTCTTTTCTTCCTGCTCTCTCCTTCCAATTTGTTTTGTTTGGGGAAGCCTGAAGATGGCTTGAGGTTTTTGGACTAGCTAATTACAGAGCTTCTGTTAATATTACATTGACTTCTTTTTAAGGTTGTAGTCTATTGTCTTTTTGGTTATCTTGAAATGCGTAAATGTCTTTTTATGAAATTTTGATGAAATTACTCTAAAAGCAGTGTCATGAAGCATTTAGAAAATAGCACATTGCAATTCTGCTTCATATTCAGATTTCTTGTATTACTAAATCAAAGAACAAACAATACCCCAAATTCCACATTTCATGGTAAATTATTAGTGCCCCATGTCTTCAAAGACTTGATTTTTCACTTCAAGTGTGCTACATAATAGGATAAGTATCTGAAGTTGAGCAGGTATGTAAACCTTTGTAGAAGTGAGGTCTTTTTATCGATTCCTTGCAGGAAATGTACTGATATGTTCATTTTATTTCTCCCTACCCTGTCCTCTTTGAAACTCTGCTGAGATTGACACTTGACTGGAGACAATCTCAAAACTCTACCATAGACACTCTTGACTGCACATTTTGTTTCTGAACTTGTCAAAGATTGTGATCTCTTTATGGCTCAGTGCTGTGAATCGCTCTGCAGCCCTCTTTCCAGTGGGTTTTCAAAGTGTGAAGTTTACACACAGGGTAGGGTATTTGATGTGGGATTTTTAAGTGTCTGGAGTAATACATGAGTGTGAGTCTTATTGGCTTTGTTGATGACTGAGCTTCTAAACTGCTTCACGTGTTTTGAAAGCCCTTCCCCAAAAAGGAGACTAAACTTGCTGCTTGTTGTAGTTTAACCCCAACTGGCAACCAAGTCGCACACAGCTGCTTGCTTACTCCCCACCAGCAGGACAAGGGGAAGAGAACTGAAAGGGTAAAAGTGAGAATAGTAGTGGGTTGAGACAAGAACAGTTTAATAATTGAAATAAAATAGTAATAATAATTGTAATAATAATAATAGCAATAATAATAGCAATAAATGTAATAAAAGGTAAAATAGCAACCCAAGAAAGTCAACAGATATACAATTGCTCACCACCAACTGACTGATACCCAGCCAGTCCCCAAGCAGCAGCCTCCCAGCCAACCTTTCTCCCAGTTCTATTGCTATGCATGACATCACATAGTGTGGGATGTCTCTTGGGTCAGTTGGGGTCAGCTGTCCCAGCTGTGTCCCCTTCCCAACTCCTTGTGCACCACCCCCAGCCTGCCCGCTGCTGGGAGAGGTGAGAAGCAGAAAAGCCCTGACTCTGTGTAAGCCCCACTCAGCCACAGCTAAAACATTCCTGTGTTACCAACACTGTTTCTAGAACAAATCCAAAACACAGCCCTACATTAGCTGCTAAGAAGAAAATTAGCTCTACCCCAGCACACTGCTTGAAGAGGGAAGAATATTAAAACAGCATCTCTAGTATAAACCCACTTAATTAATGCATTTTGTATCTAGTCCTCTACCTGCACAGCTGGACTCTTGCTGCTGCTGACTGTGGTTTGAGGCTTTAGCTTAATCTTTAATGCATATAACTGTCATGCTAATATAACTTCAATAAAAATGTACTAGGTAGCACTTTGAACTCCTTCGCTCTAATTTAGTATTAATCCATTTGACTACAAGAAAAGAAAAGAGCTTGCTCTAGTTCTGATCCATTCTTTCAAATACATACAGCCACGACTTTTATAAATATATATTTTCAGACATTCATTTTACTACTCCTGCATAGATAAGAAACAAAAAATGCATCACTCACCATGGTAAAGAATAAATTGACTCCCTTTGCTCTACTATCCAAATATCTGTTGTCTGATGGCTTAAGAACATTCCTTGTTTACTGATAGTGCATTTAGACCTAGACATTAAAGCCTTAGCTTAAATGGTAATTTTTTTTTCCTTAATATATTCAGGAAGACTAATCTTACTGAATAGGAATGTGGAGGAGATAGTGTGGGTTATTCAAGCAAGTTTAGTCAGCACTTACAAGATTCTTGAAATGTTTCTTGATGTCCTACAGAACTGTTAACATCTGCATAGCTTGTGAGAAGAGCCACATTTATTGCAGCTGTATGCTAGCTAGAATGCAAAAGAAAAAGGGGGATCAGAGTTAAGAATGAAGCAGCTGGCTTTTGGTACAGAGGTTTATAATTTTACTCTCATTACAGACTGACAGTAAACTCTACTTGGACTCTTTCGAATCTGCTTCTTTGAGATGGCAGGTTGAAGGCTTGGGAATTTAGCTGTCAGTAGATGCAGTCCAACAAAATAGATACAGTTTAAAAGAAAACACAGCTTTTAGATAAATAATCACAAATAGAAGTTCAGCCTTTCGAGGAGCTGTTTGTTCCAGCATGATATAACATGACGTAGAGCATGTGTTCGAAGCCTGCATTTGAGACGGTTTAAAAAAAAGGAAAAGACAGAGATAGATTATTTTAAATATTAGAGGGGAGCAATTGACAGAAGGCTGCTGATTCCTTGCAGAACCAATGAGGTCACACAGCTTCTTGTATCCGTTCTTGCAAGGGTTTGGGATTTCTGGAGAAAAGGAAAGGTCTGTTGAGAGACTGCCAAGAGCGCAGGCCTGGCTGAACAATGTATCTCAATTGTTTGTTTTACCTCTTCTCTCTTTTTGTGCTAGCAGTGAAAGTAAGAGAAGAACAAGCACTATCAGAATCCCATTTTCTTTTGCACTCCTTCCTGTAAAAAAAAAAAAGACATATTTTCCAGAATCAAGGGGTTTTTTTTGGTCCATGTTTGTTACACTCCTTGCCCATTTCTTCCTCAGTTGTTGAGACAGATTTAAACATAAGCTAGGTCAATATTTGTTTGTCAATATCTTTGTTCAGTTTCAATTAAGATCATCGTTTTTTATAGTTTTGTTTACTTATTTATATATTATGAATGAAAACTGATCATGTCTTTTGTTTCTTATGGTTAATATAGCTTGGGATGCTTCCTCTTACCTTTTTTCCTCTGCACATTTTAAGTGAATCTATTCTGGTTTTGCTCAGTTAATTTCTTTACAACCTGCCCAAGCCATTCACAGTGGGAGTGCCAGGATCTGTTTTTGTGTCTCCTGCTGTTTCTTTAACAACCTCAGCAACTGAGGAAGCTGCTCGTCTGTACTCCTGTTCTTTATTACTCTCCTTAAATGGTGCTTCTGAATAGTTTTCTAATATTTTCTAAACCAAGCCTATTGCTTGTTCATTTGTTGCAATAGCACAGCTATTCATTAAGAAACAGGGCCAAGAAGGACCACTGAGGTGAAGAGCATTCTGTTGTTGGTTTAAGGAGTGCATTTGGGTTCATCTTTATCTACTGACACATTTCGGCTCTCCATACTGTGTTCTACAGCAGATGTCCACTCTGATAGTCTACTATGATTTTTATCTCTCCTGCGTAGCCTTAGACTTTTCACTGTTACACTCATCATTATTTATTGTAGTATGGGGCATTGTAAGGGCTCTAACGTGATTGCTGTCCCCTTTCCATTCTCCTGACTCCAGAGCACAGACAAAAGCAATTTTTTTAACATTTCATTTATGAAGATGACTGCGTTTGGTTCATCAGTGTTCACCACCTCATACTTTCTTTTAGTTTCTGAAAGTTTATTTCCACTTGGTGTTTTGGAAACACATTTTATCTTAATTTTGTGCAGATTGTTGGCACTGAACAGAATTGTGTGAAAACCCAAGTAGCTCTGTAAGTCAGGGCTCATAATCACCTTTGGAAATGACCTGTTAAGTTTCTAATGGGTCATTTGTATGCACAGTTACTGAAGCTACTTGCAATAATTATGGAAAAGATAATGGCTAGGAACTCATTTGGGGACAGTTATTCTTGTTAACTGTTTAGTATTTCATCCAGGTACACCTATTTCCCCATTTTTTAATTTTCCTTTCATTATTTCAGAGTTTGCCATGGATAGTTGCTGCGGTTCAGCAGTTCTTCATTGCTTCATATCCAAGGAGTTTAGAGGTTACCAGACAAGTACTGATGTGTTTTACATCTTCTATTCCAAGAAGACCATAAAGAAATATGTTTTCACAGGAGATGCCAGTGCAGTCACTATCTCTCTGTGCTTTTGAATTGTATCTGGCTTTGGGATTTAGCTTTCTTAGTACGTATATGGTGCCCAAAGGATGTTTATAAAGATCTGTATAAGCCTTTACTTCTTCCCTGCTTGCCATTTATCTCTCTGACTGATTATAGGTGTGAGGGAAATGCCAGGGTTTGTTTGATTCTCTGTGTTTTGGTGCAGAAGAGAAATGGTGTTAAATTTTGTTGGGGTATGTTCAAGTTCATATCATCAAAGGGCGTAGTTGTGTGTGCACAATCCAGGTTTTATGACTAGATATAGTGTGAGTTGTAGGCATGACATTGCCTATTGCATTAATTCTGCAATTCCACTTTTGGAATATTTCACATAGAAAGCAGGGGGAGGTGTAGTCGGGGGGCAAGGGGGGAACATCTAACTTGCTTCGCTGGGGTGAGAGGTGACAATAGGAAGCACTGAAAAAGGTGTTTTGTTGTGGCCAGGGCTGTCTATTTGCTCTTTTGAGAAAGAAATGAATACAGCTGAATTTTAGAGACAATTACTTAATATTCTCTTGGTACTGTGGGCACAGAACAGTACATACTGGTGTGTACACACACACAGAGTATCATAGGCTCTCCTTTGTATCGCGTGGATGATTATATTGGGAAGAACTGTCCCTAAAGCGTGTCCCTTTGGCTTTCTGAGCAGCTTGCCATTTATTCCGAGCGTTCGGTGCGGGCAGGGGCTTTTCCCGGTGCCGCGGCACAATGCCGGCTCCCTCTAGTGGTCTCACTCGCCCGTGGCCTTTCCCGGCGGTGCCTGGGCTCTTCGACCCGCCCCAGGGTTTCCATCCTGATGGGGAATAGTCTGCTTTTTCTTATAAAAATGGCCTCTCTTTTGGTTACTCCACCTTTCAGGGACACAAAATGTATATGCTCAAGTAGGGACAAAGCCAAATGCAGGGTATACGTAGCACCCTACATAGCACAGAGAGTTAAAGCTACGTTTCATAAGATTTTTTTTATGTACACGAGAATGTAACCGTATCAGAAAGGGTTAAGTGCATCCACACTGAACATTCAGAGTTCAAATGCATCAGACTTTCTTGCTTTGTCAATATTTCGCTTGCATTCGGATCATTGAGTGGTTTCTTGTTTGTGTCTGACTCCTCACCCTGAAGTTTCCCCTCCATTTAACACTCCCTTCAGTGCAATTGAAGCCTCTTTCCCTCTTACAGTTTTCTAAATTTGAATGTTAAAAAAATAAAAAATTTAAAAAGTTATCACAGTAAGTATTTTTATACACAAAACCAAGTAAGTAAAACTTGGTCACATATGTGCAGAAGTGTGTGTGCACATACACACATGGGCACACATGTACAGAAGAAAGCCGTAGAAGCTGCACTGATCCACAGAGATCAATATTGCCATGCAGGAGTAATAGGTTTAGGTGGCTTGATGAAAATGTTGTTCTATAAATATAAAAACCTTTTTAATATATTTGTTGAGGGAAAAAAAAAACCAAACCCTAAACATTTAATTTTAGTCTGCTGGGCTTGAAATGAAGTATGTATTGTACAACTGTCATCAATCATGGCAATGCTATGATACCTGAAATTGTTTTAAAAAATTGCGTATATTTTCTGTGAATTCTGTAATAATTTTTCTTTCAATTCAGGCTTCACTGGGGTCTGCTATTTAAAATTCAAAACATAGGGAAGATGCTTCAAAAGAAGGAAGTTTTAAGCTTTATTATGCAAGACTAAGACTGCTGTGATGCTTTAAGGTCTAGAAACGTTGCGTGTAATTGTATACCCTGTGAGTGGTCTCATTAGTTTACCTACAGCTGTTTTCGGTGTCTATACTTAAACACATATTCCTGAGTGTTTCTGGAGCTGGAGTCTGCCTGCCAGGCTAACCCAGCATCTCTCTTTCTGGGTGAGATCACCAGAGATTTCTGTGCCAATATGAATTTGTGTTGATTTGCTGGCTTCAGAAAGAAGTTTAATCTGGTTTTATACTTATTAGTCTTAAACGACATACACAAATTCCTTCTTCCTTTATATGCTTATACTATTTCACATTCACTTTTGAGAGTGCATGTGATGTGTTAGGCCAGATGATTCAAAACACAGTTTTGGATTTGCTAATGGTAGTATTTGCTTTGGTTGGGAGCTTATTTGTCAATAAGTAGTATTGTCTCATCTAAGAAGATATTTGAGTCTTCATTTCTTGTGAAGTTTTTGAGGCTCGCTTTCCCCCTTCTCACCTCTCCACTGCTTTATTAAGGTGTGATCCAGTGCCCAAATAAAAGACATTTGGTGTGACATGTGGCACTGAGGAGGAGCTGACTCGTAACTAATAATGGGTATTTTCTCACACTCTGTCTAGACAGTGAGTCATGTAAATAAAGGATATCTTTATGGCATCATCTGATAATATGAAGTGATAATCTTCCAAGTGTGTATTTCTACAAATGCCGAAGTATTGATGAGTATAATAAATTGCACTATTGAAGATTGTCAGTGTGTAACACTGAGATGGGGAAAGCCTATATTCCACATTTGTCTTGCTGGTAGTGCCAGTAAGTAACTAACAATGCCAGCACCTGAGCAAAGGGTTTCTGGGGGAAATATGCTTCATTATATATTTTCATTGGTGGATTTATACCTGTCTTGAGTGGCTGAATAGAAGCCAAGGAGTTATTATGCCTGGTCACTGAGAACCACTAATGGTTGTGTACAGCAGCCACACTGTGAGAGCAGTCTGAATGCTTCTGGTTCTCATGAGGCAAAGAACCTAGATCTATATGGGAATGTTTATGCCCGATTTAGCAGCCATAGAGATTTAAAAATTAGAGACTCTAACTCTTTAGTGATTATATGGGACATTTAGTCTGCTAATTTAGCTGTCTGTGCTAGATGGCAGGAATAAGCAGACTTCCTCAGATCTTCTGGTACTTGGTAGAGAGGGAGTTTGGCTGCCTCTACTTTCAGTATTATGGGTATGGTCTTGCTCCCTAGGCCTGCGTATCTGGTTTAATGGAATAGACTTTTCACTGTTAGAAATATCACTTGGAGGAACTGGGTTTTTGGATGGGTAAAATGGTGCAGACTGAGCAGGGATTTGGGACTTTGATCCACAAGGTGGGGAGCAGCCTGTCTCAGGCTGGCTACCACCGCTCTACACCTTACAGGATCTTGACTTGTCCATGACAAATTCCACATTTTAAAATCAAGCAAAGCCAAAAGAATATCCATTACCTTCTTGGCAGTCCTTGTGTCGTCTTTTCAGATGTATAACCATGGAAAATATCACCTCCTACACCCATATTTGATTCTTATTGAGCCTAAAGGACTTCTGGCATGTTATATAAATATAAGCAATGCCTCTTAAAAGTACAGCGGTAGTAACTTCTTTTGCTTTTTGGCAGAGGAATTTATTGCCTAAACTTTCCTGAATTTAAATAAGTTGCTTTAGATTACTTCGTGTAGTCTATATTGGAGACTTCAGTTCCAGCTAAATCTAATGAAATATGGTGTCAGTATTCTCTTAGGACTTTTCTAAAATGAGTACAGCTATCCTTTACACTTTGTATAAGTGCATTAAAAATAAAGAAGTTTATAATTATTTTGCTTCAGACTTTTGGTACCGTATGAAAAACTCAATGTGTGAAAAACCGTGGTTTCAAACTGAGAGTATGTTTAGACTGGTTATTAGGAAAAAGTTCTTTACTGTGAGGATGATGAGGCACTTGAACAGGTTGCCCAGAGAATCTGTGTATGCCTCATCCCTGGAAGTGTTCAAGGCCAGGTTGGATGAGGCTCTGAGCAACCTGGTTTAGTGAAAGGTGTCCCTGTCGATGCAAGGGGTGCTGGAAGAGGATGATCTTGAAGGTCCCCTTCCAACCCAAGTCTTTCCATGATTCTGTTATTTACTGTTAATTTAGGACTGGACAAACTTTGGATTAAAAACATAAATATACTTCTGGAGACCAAGTTATGAAATTTCAGTTGATGTTGTGAGAGAAAAATCTTCTTACTTCTGGTGGGAAGGATCTGTGCTGTGTGTGGTTGGTATATTAGAGTATGCAAACAATACCAATTAGATTCTGATGGCATCTGTATTTCTTAGATATCAGTCTGCCTTCATCTGTAGTTTGTCAAATAATGTGTAATCCTGACAAGGGTAGGCCTTCCAGGGATGATGGTACAGAAAGGAAATGAGTTAGTGGTCTGGAAGCCTTTGGGAAAGTACTCCTGAAAGTACTTTCAGTACTGAAAGTACTGAAAGCATGCTGAAGATTTCCTCTATACAAGTAAAGGGATTGATTGCTAATGCAGAGAGGTGGTGACCTCTAGGTTGTTGGGGAG
Organism: Leptocoma aspasia; assembly: GCA_013399835.1. Lineage (NCBI taxonomy): Eukaryota > Metazoa > Chordata > Aves > Passeriformes > Nectariniidae > Leptocoma > Leptocoma aspasia. The sequence goes on along the minus strand of VXAX01005462.1, from coordinate 359,898 downwards.
GCTGGGGTGTGAGTTTGACCAGTGGTTGCTCTGGCTGTTCTTCAGTTCTTCGTGCCAGAGGCAGAGGGTGCCACTTTGTCACTTCACTTGAGCCTCAGTGTTCAGTGAGCTGGGTTTGGAATAGCAGTAATACTTCCTATGATGTGAAACCCAAGAGAACCACTCAAAACACACAGTTGGATAGCTTGTCAACAAAAAGAAAATATCTAGGAAACAATGTAAATGGGAAAATAGTATTTCAATACTGATTATGGGACTGTTGCTTATTAACTGCATTAGTTCATATATAGAGGAATTTTCATGATGTTTGGTGGGATATTTAGAAGAAATCCACATTGTCTTCAGCTTACAGGCCAAGTGTTGTGTATTCCTCTGTGACAAGGGAACTTGTAGACTTTGTTTTCTGGGGGCTTATGGAAACTCGGGGCAGCTGCCACAGTTTGGCCCTTATTTTGCTTGTCTGTTCTTGCTAAGTGTTTCATAAACTCTTACGGTGGTAGCAGATCTAAGTTTAGAATGTGTTCTTCTTCCCTGCATTCCTGCATTCAAGCAATTATACATGGTAAAATTTGCAAAGCCAGAAAGGGTGAAGAAGAAAAAAAGCATTTAACAAAGGTGCAATTCTGACATGAGCCAGTTTTTATTAAATAACCAAAAGTGAATTTATGATAGTTTTGAAACTGTCAAAACATGTCAGATTGTTAAATGAGAGGGAAAAGTTTATTTTTCTGTTTTTCCCCCCTCTTTAAAAAGGAAATTATATGGTAAGACAAGTTTATTTCTTTCAGGAAAAAGTAATATGTCCAAGGAAAGCAAGCCATGACATTTTTGTCTTAATTCTGAGATTGAAGTCATGCATTGCTTATTTTATAATATGCGTAATTATCTGGCCTTCAGCTGCAAAGCCATGAGTGTGGGACCAATTTTTTTGCCAGTCAGAACCTCTCACCATAAAGAACTGAACTCAAAGAGAATGCTTCTGCATTTGTGGCTCATTGTCATGATTGTTAGGACCAGTCAAGCAAGGTAGCATTGTGGACAAAGAACATGACATAAAGCATTTTTGCTATTTACCTGCTTTATATCATCCACAAGCTTTACCAAAACTGGGAGACAGTAGCAGAAAAATCCCTTTCAGCTTTTGGGAGACAGAGGAGATTGTATTATGCTCAAGGTTTATTTTAGCACAGCTGAAGAAAACTCTTATAACTTGGCCTCAGATAACTTCAGTGAACTCCCAGGATACAGAATTTCTTCCAGCTATTGCATATTAAATGAGCATAAATGGGTAAATTGAGTGTGCTTTCATTTATTCTGAAGAATAGCTGGTGATATGAATTGTTCAACTATCTGAGCAGAGAAGAATGAAGATAAGACTGCAGCAAAATTGCGATATTGCTCTTGCAAAAGGGTCATCTTCAATATGTGAGCTTCATACCCAGCATGCTAAAGAAGCATTGAAATGTTATGTCATCTGAAAACTTTGCTGCTCATATCCATCAGTCACTTCACATAGATTCTGATTCCTGGTGGATAAACCTTGCAGAGGTAATGTTCTGTGACAAAAGACAGGGTCTGAGCTGATTTCTGATACTGCATTCCTGCAAATCACCTGGAAGTAAGAGTTCTCTGCTGGAGAACTGGAAACCCAGTGATGTTTCCTTTCTAGGCCAATAACATGACTGTATCTGGTGCTGAGAGAAAGTTATGTCTGTATTATTCCTATTAGAGATCATTGTGAATAGCACAAAAGCATCAATTGGGTTTAGGTCCTTATTTATTTATCAAGAAGAAGTCAAAAGGGTGGAGAGGTGAATGGAATGAAGACTGTACCAGTCTCAAACATACCCCAGGCATGCTTGGCAGGGAGAGAGTCTGCAGTGGTGCTGTCCACAGTCATGTTTTATGGCTGCATTGTATGACTTGCAGGTTTCCCCAGGGGTTCAGTGCATGGAGTGCGTGGGATTTCCCGGGTATGTCAGGCTTATACCATGCATTCTCAAATGAGTTCTTTTCAACCAAGGCAGCCTTGTAATATTGTCCTGCTCAGTGTAGCAGCAGGTTTGAGGGTCAGGAGTTGTGCGTGTCCACAAACACTGCCTATTACTAATGGTGCTGTGTGGCTTGGCTACATCTGAAGGATGCAACATGATAGCATTATGGATGGAAGAGATATGGAATTTGTCCTCCTAGGTTGGACTTGTGGTTGTCTGACTTCAGGTTCATCACCCCCGTGACTCAGTCTGTGGTTACCTGCTTGCAAATTCCCTGCCACCCCTCTCAAAATAATGAAAATTAGTCCAACGCATCTAAGAAACCATCAGTATTAAATCCTTCAGATTTAGGTCTCGATTCCTGTAACTTGGGTGGTGGAGGCAGGTTCTAATCCCTTGTGTCATATGTGGGCCTTGCTCTTTTTATGAGTTTAAAGGAAATAAGCCAATGGACTCTTTTAATGTAGCAAATTTTATTTTTATTTTTTAAATGTTGGCACCAAAGTAGAAAGTACTGCACAATCAATATAAAGCATCTTTTAAGGATCTTTCATGCCTGAGTGTACATCTGGAACTGTTTGCACTAACTAAAAGTAAAATAAATGCCACAGCGTATTATACCACAATTTTTTTTTCATTTAAAAAAGGAAATTGAAAACACACCACTCCTAGAAATGCTTGACATTGAATTGGCTATTGAAATGGTATCAGTAAAGTATTTATATATTCCATATTTTGTTCCATACATCAGCTTTCCTTGATGCGTTAGACTTGGAAGTGTGCCACGTGAGCTGAAATGTTGCTGTTTATGAAAGACCGCCTTGTTTTAAAAATGGACTAAATCTTGTAGGATACAGGAAATAAAGTAAATCAGTTTGAATGCAGGCACATCTCTCTTTGCCCCAGCTCCTGCATGCTTTGTCTCTTCCTTGTTTAGTTCAGAAGCTGACTGTGCTTACAGTAAATATCAGTGTTCACCTAACAGCTAAATATAGTGATAAAAATAACCTCTACCATAAAAACTGAATGAACGACAAGAACGGTATAGTTCCACGAACCAAGAAATCCACAGAAGAAATATCATAATTTAAAGTTGGTTTTACAACATTCTTTAATTTTAAATGAAGCAAAATACTTCTGTGGTTAAATCACAGTTCTTCATTCTATGCTGTAAAGGAGATTCAAGAATGTGTATTTCAAAATGTTTTGCTTGGGTTTGTTTTTAAATAAAAAATATAATCCAAAGCAAATGCAATAGATCTCTGCATACTTGAAACATGTTTTCTGAATTTATTCTAAGTCTCTCGCTGCTCCAAAGGGTTGTGTGTATGGATTAGGACTAGACCATTATTTCACCATCTTTCTCCATCCTGAACTGATTGCAGCGAACACTACAGAATGAGTTGCAGATGTCTTCTTTTCCATCCAGTTTGGAGGACCTCTGGTTTTAGTCCCATTTGATCTGAACTGGGCTAAGGAGCACAGGTCTGTCATTGTTTAAAGGGATTCAGTGGAAGAAATTGTTGCACCCGAAAGAATTGACTCCCTCTGTATATACAGGCTATAGTTTAAAATGTAGGATGCTGTGGGATGCTGCCTGTATGAAACTGGTGTGTCCTTCCTAATTCAGTATTATTGTTTGAAATGTTAGGGTCCATCTGAAGAAAAAGAGAGCCAGAACTAGCTTTGCAAGTGGGAGTTTGGTTTTACTCAAGAGCATAAACATGTTTTTGAATTCAAGAAATGGAGCAATTTTAAGACATGGTGAAAGTTCTTCCGAATTTCAGGCGAAATTCAATGTATATGTCTCTGTATTGTAAAACTGGAGCAAATGTATGTGAAATCTTAGCCAGGCAGGTTTTGACATGTTAAAATTAGAGTTTTTCCTCTTGAGGGGTTCTTTCTTCCCCTACCAAACCCTCATTACCTCTGAATGTACGAATAGCAGAATATCCACTGAGAGTTTGTATGAAGAATGTCCATACATTAAAAGCCTCATGAAATATCATGTCTTGAAGGAAATTGGCTTGTGAATATGACTTAAATACCATTTTGTCTTTAGCTTTCATATCATCAGGCTATTTTTCAACCATTACAGTAAAAACTGTTCGTTGTTAGGTTTATTGTTTTTATTAATTAAAAAATAAATAATGATTTGTAGAAGCTGGAGTTATAGGCTAAGTGTCAGACACCAAAAGCTTCAGGAGTTCAGATCACAAGGACTGTTGATGCTTTTATCAGCGGCGGCTCTGATTTGTGGCTCTCCATCAACACTTCATCCCCTGATCTGTCTTGGAGCTGCTGAGGTTCTCTGGGGCTGTGGGTGGTGGGACAGTGGTGGGTGCTGTAGACAGGTGCTCCCAGTCCCATCACTCCCTCCGAGTTCAGGGAGCTGGATGAAAAGGTAAGGAACAGGTGAACAGTAGGAGTAAGAGCAGAATGGCTCCCACAGGGGTTTTGTTATTAAAGAGGATGGAATAGAGAGTTGTCTCCTGGGTGGTGTGATGGTGTCTTCCAAGCATGTGGAAGAGCTTTGTATTTTGCACTGTACTTCTTCAAAAGCCCTTTTCCCCTGCCCCCATGGAGAATTTTGTCTGTTCTGACAAAATAATCTTGTGCTCTGATAAGAGATGTTTTGGGGTGTGCTTGAAAGGAGCCTTAATATCTCCTTAAAGAAGGCAGGACTAGGGAACTTACAGACAGTCAGAGAGAAATCTGCCTGCCTGCGATCATACAGTAGGAGAGTAGGGTTTAGGGCTTTGCAAGGGAGAGAGAGGTAACAAAAAGGTAAGTGGTGTGTAAAGCATCTTTGTGTTTACCCCTAAGAGGTCCAAAGACAAGTAATTGGGAAAATCAAACCTAATGTTATTAGATTTAGATGAGAAGTACAGGGGTCTGTGGATAAGATCAGCAGTCTGCAGACTGGGTGGTAAACTGTTGGAGGTAGTAAAAACCATTTGGATCACGATAGAGTTGCAACCTGAAATTCGAGGGCAAAACCAACACACTATTTCCCACTACTATGTTCAATTTAAGTAGCAAAACATTGCCAGCTTTTTGGGAAAGTCTCCCCTCTCTGATCTGAGCACATTTCTGATCAAACCAGAACTTTGAAATGCAGTGAAAGGAAGGGAGGGAGCAGGAGCTGTGCAGTTGGTTACAGCTCAGGATCGCTTTAGTTATCACCAGCTGAATTGGAGGATACAGGCTGTGCCTGCTTGCAGCGAGCAGCAGTCTGTTAGAGGAGCTCGATTTCTCTCACTCCTTATTCCACCCACCTCCATCTCCTCTGTGCCTGTGTCTGCGCTCCCACATGCTTCAAATCTGTGTACCTGGACTGCCTTCCTTAACAGTTCAATGTGAGTGTTAGCAGAATGAAAACCAGATGGACCAGCAGTTCCCACTGTTATCTCCCCACCAGCTCTGGCAAGCCTCCCTTTCTCTCTCCTTTCTTGGCATGGGAGAAATATTTGCCTTTATTTAGGAGGGCTTGGGCTCACTGCTGTGCCTCTTTCCCTCTGTTGCAACATGAGCTGAAAGCTATTTATTCCCTTGTTGCTGAGGTTGGTTGAGGTGAGTGCAAGATGAATTCGGCTATTAAGGAAGCAATTAACATTTCAAGATGAGTTTTCATAGTTCTTTATAATAAATTAATGGCTTATTGAAGATAGAGATTTTACTGTTTTAGTATACTGATACGGAAAGGAAATACGTATAGAATTTGTTTAGAAACCTGTTTTTGTTTTCCAGCATGTAATAATTTAGTGTTGCTTGATTTGCAAATCATACCTCACTTACCTGTGTAACAACCTTAATATTTAAGGTAATCATCATGGTTACTCTTCCCTCCACAGCTGAGGTCTACTAACCTTAGATCAACACTACAGATCCTATAAAATTGTATCTCTATTCCCTTCATCCTATTCTAGGGGTGTTTCACTGCTCATCTTCCCCAAACTTGTCTCTAAATTCTATATGAAATTACTTCCTTTCCCTGAGAGCTGAAACATTGCCTGTAGGCATTTCAACAAAGGTGAAGATGGCTTTTATAATTGCAGTACCTGACACGCTGCACCTTTGGGACTTACTCCTTACTTCCTCAGTTTCTTCAATTTCAGACAGAGAAAGATTGGTATATGTTATGTGTTGTCAATTTTTTGGGGGGCGTGGGGGCTGTTTTGATTTTTTCCCTTCCCCCCCTTCCTTTTTTTTTTTTAACTTTCTTGTATTTAAGTTTTCTGATAATTAAGTGTTTTGAGGCTCTTTTAAACATACCCGTTCTTTCTTAAATGTGTGCATTGCATTGAATTTCTGTTATTGTCTCTCAGAGCCAATTTCAGATACGATTATTTCATTGGAGTTTGTATGTTGTTAGTAAGAACAAGGAATTGTGTCACAAAGTGAAGTGACAGAATTTATAGAATGTGACATGTCTTGAATGAAAACCACAGACTTACGTGTTTGCCCATTAGCAACGACACTTACTTGCTTTACAGAATTATTTTGTGGAGCTCAGGAAGACTTCTGTTGGGCTGTGTATAAACAAATAGCCCTCACTCACCAAAGAAGGGACTGAAATATTTGACTTATTCCCATTAAAAGCTAATGGGAGCTAAAATCATTGTACTCATCTTTTTGCAAGATGGCTTGCTAAACTCCTGGCATGAGTGATAAAGCCTTAATTTTGCCTTCAGCTGGTAAATTTTGCTGTGTTTTGCCCATTCTTAATAAATGAAACATGTGGGCTTGGATGGTTTAAAAAAAACAACTTAAGGTAGTGTCATTCACAAAGATGTTGGGAAAAGGAGTGCACTTCTGTAGCTTTTATATCATGTGTGTTGTATATTTAGATCTTCAGCTGCAAGAGAAGTGTTAAGTTTTCTTCCTGGTTTTGCCTTATGTTTGTTTTGTTTTATTGGGGAGGTATTTTCTGCTTATCTTGCAGGTTTTGAGCATTAAAAGTTGTTCTTAATATGTGAAGGTGCAAACTTACATGCTTATTTGAAAATAATTGTATGTATATGAGATTATTGACATACCTTTTTGGCATGTTGTGGTCATTTTTCTGAATAAGAATATGAGAATAACCAGGGACGCTGTGGTAAAGTGATCCAGGGGTGTGTGTATTTAGCATAAGTTTAACATAAGTTTATGAAGATAAGCAATGGAGAGGGCAGCAGGTGATACAAAGAGAGCTTGTTTCAACCGATATTCCACCCACTATCTTACCTGTACTAAAGAACTTCAGGTTTTAGTTCTGGAAGAGATGTCATAAGGGGATTTATTATCTTCCTGTTCTTTCATCTGTTTTTTCCTCCTGGCTATCATGAGAGCCTTGAAGGGAGGTGGCATTATTGCAGCTCCAGGAGTGCTTGGGAGGTAGCATCTGCACATGCTAGAAATAAAAACAAAAGATAGTGCAGCACTGCTACAAATGAGGTCTTACCATCTGTGTTGCACCTTCTTAAGTAAGGTGAGATGATGCAATTTGGGAAGAACACACTGGAGTAGATAACCAGGTCTAATCTTTCACAGCAGATGCTGAAATGGCTCACTTCTTGCATTAGCTTTTAAGTTTTTGTTAGAGGGGGTGTGCTCAGGGAAATAAACTGGTGTGTTCCTGTGGTGTGTGTTGCAGATCGCACTGAGAAGCATTCCACAATGCCAGACTCACCTGTGGATGTGAAGACACAATCCAGGCTGACGCCTCCAACCATGCCACCTCCTCCCACTACCCAAGGAGCTCCAAGAACCAGTTCATTTACGCCCACAACGTGTAATTAGTCTTATTTTCTTCCTTTTCTTCCATCTTCTTTCTATTCTGTGTGTCAGACATCAAAATAGCTGAAGGGAAATGTGCATGGAGTGGCAGGGCCAACATTTGATTGTATTGGGATAAAGTAATGAAGCAAAACAAAGTTCACAACAGATTAATGCATCTTTAAGGTATTAAGACATTTATCTCAGAGTTGTGTTATTACTTCATTGACCACTTGGTCACAGTGTCAAAGAACAGTGAGCACTGGCTTTCCATGTACTTAATGCTCAGGTTAGCCCTCTTGTGAGAAGGACAGAAAACCTTCTTCTCTTACATGCCATTATGTTGTTTAAATGATCCCATTCCCTTTAGTATAGAAACTTCAGGGAGTTTATTTGTTGTGTTTAAAGTGGAGATGATTCATAATGAAAAAATACTTATCTTCCTTCTGCTTATGTTTCAGTGAAGAATTCAGGTTTCAGTGCTATATAATGTCTAGTTAATATTGATATAAAACTAAAATTAAAGTCCTTTCATAATTTCTATCTAGAGGTTTCTAGTCTGTTGCCACTTCTCTAAATCACTTAGGGCTCCATCTCTGCCTCAGCTTATTGATGTAAACATAAAACAAACTCTACTAGTCTTGATGTATGCTGCTGTCATATCAGCATAACTGAGATTTGAATCTGGCACGTTGTCTGGACTATTCTTTTCACAGCCATGAAATGATCCACATTTCTCATACTAAGATTTAGCTGCAAAATTTTTGGTCTCTTTTATACTGCCTTGTAATAATATAAACATGAGAATGTGTTTACATTTCACGTTTTAAATAAAACATTTTTAGAAGAGTAGAATACATATGCCTAAACAGAATGAAGGCTGCATCTTCTATTTGTCTTGCCTATGTCTGTTTTAGTCCCTTTCTCTCTGTTAAACGCCTTATTTAAAATTCACCTCTATGCAGAAGGCCAGCTGGAGGCCTTTGTACTACTTATCTCAGGGAACCCTGTCCTGACAATTTATATTGAACTTAAACAGTGAGGAGGGTTTGTGCCAGCTATTCACATAAACTCACATTTAACCCAGTGACCCTGATTCTGCAAAGATTTGTCTGTTTTGCTTAACTCCAGCACCTGAATCATCCTGGATGGAGCTTTACACTGGAGATGCTCCAGTCTAAAGTTAAATTGGTTTTAGGTTTTTGCAGTATCAGGTTCTTGTACATTAAGCTTTCCAGTGTGATGCCCTGCCAACAGTTCAGGATGATCTTTGGCAATCATAAAAGGAATATGACAATGTTCTTTAATCACACTTACAGTCCTAACAAGGCTTCTGGATTGAGTTCAGCACTTTGGAAGGTGTGTGAACCACAGCTTGATTTTTGGGGCTCCTTATATGAAGACTAAAAGTCTAAAAAACCCTGATTTTAATTGCTTTTTACCCTGTCAGATTTTGGAGTTTGACCATAGCTGTACCAGCTTGTACAATAAACAGTCACTTTTATCAGAGTGTCTGTTACATTTATTACTACTACAGTGGGAATGCCTGCAGGCCAGAAAGATCTGACTTGTTTTCTGGTCTAGAATATCTTTGTTTCCTTTGGTTTAGATGATCAAAAATTCTTGACGTGTTGTAGAAATTTTAAATGCTAAATTCTTTTGGATTAGCAACATGGTTTTGTTTTAGAAATTATGCACAACTTTGCCAAATGGCAAATTCAGATATTATAAGGAAAGCACTGAAATCATGGGACTATTTCTGTATTTCTTTTCTTGTGGGAGGAATCTTTACCAGCCTTTCTTCTCCCTGTATCTATCCTAGGTAATGAACTCCACACTTCTCTGCTTTCTTGATCATAGCCCCAGCACCCTCTGCCTAGAGCAGCCCCTTACAGGTGACAGAGTGACAGAGTTGTTGGGTGGTGTCAGGGTAGATCAGCAGGACATGGTGCTATTCTCCCCAGTCCTCATTTACTAAGTTCCTGGTAGGATGACTTTTGGCTATGTGAGTTCCTTGCAATCACAACATATTTGTTTACTCAGATACCTCAGCCCAGTGCAGCGCTCAGAGTGTGGCCTGGAGCCTCACAGGGAGCTGAACTTGCTGAGGCCAGCTTCTTTCTATTTCTGTGTTTTCCAATCCTTGTTCTCACTAGCCCATGCAGCCATAATAGACAATCAAAAACTAGGATAAAACACACTTTTTCTGTAGTGCCTCTGGAAGGCAGTGACTAGGGCAACAAAACCAAAAACTCCTTCGAAGGTTTGTGGCAGTAATTTAAATATGGTAATAGGTTAGTGATTTATATCTAGTAGTAGGTGTCCACCCTGAAAAAGGACTTCCTGATTAAAGATATCCATGAAGAAAATTAGATGAGAATGGGATGTTTGGCTTCAGAGAGGCTGGTCACTGAGAAACATTGAAAGTTGTTAGCTTGCCCTGGTTGTGCTTTTAAATATGAAACAAGTTAGACTGATACGTCTATGCATTTTTTATTTAGACAAGTTCCTGATTTTCAATGTTTTTTAGGATGAGTTCTGAGTGACTCCCCCAAAAAATCAGACAATTTTTCCAGGGTGGTGGCCCATTGAGTGCAGCTGCTACTGGGTACAGTCACATGCTGCGTGCCCACACCTGCCAGTGCACTGGTACACTTGTATTTCTAGGGAAGCCATCCTTTTTCGTGCTGTTTGCTGTCATTTTAGCAAATCAGACTCAATCTCAGTGGTGTGTGTTTTGAGTGTTGCTGTTCCAACTAACCTGAGTGGAAGAGAATGTCCTCAGTTTGATTCTCTGCTCTCTTCTAGAGTGTGGATAAGAATCAAACTGAAATCTCTGCTAAAAACTCTCTGTTGTCTTCAGTATGTCTGTATGCATCTTGTTGCCATAAATTTTGAATACTTAGTACTTCACATAGTTATTCTCACAGCAACCTTGCAACAGGAGGGAAATGCTTTCTTACCCTTTTTAGAGATAAGGTGTTGGGCACATGAAAGCAGAGAGATTGCTCATGATCTCTGAGAAGTCTTGTGAAGTCTAGGTTCATGCCCTTGCTGCAAGGCTTCAGGACACAGAGAGCATTGGCCACATTTGTACCTGCATAGACAACTTTGTGTGCTCCATATGTTAGCAGCTAGGAAATCTGTATTAGAAAAAATAACCTTCTCATTGGGTGGTGTAAGGTTAAAACGTGAAAGTCCTGTTTTATAAACACAGCTGTCAGTTGTGTGTACAAAACACAACTAAAAATATTCAGAGATAAACTGGGGCTTCGTGAAATATGTCTGCATGTTTTTTTCTACCCCAAAGAGCAATTTTTTTTGAGTCTTCAATCATACATGCACTCATGCTTTTTCTCTCTCCATTTCCCCCTCTCTCTTTCTGAAATCCTCTGACAAAAGGCTGGTATTCAAATGGTGCTTTTCAGGTCCAGGAGCATTTTGAAGGGGCTGTGTGAGAGGCAGCTGCTGTTATTTCCAATCCTTACAATGTTCAGCACCAGCTACTGGGAAATAGATATAAACTGCAGACTGTCACTCTGTCTAAAGGCTAATTATCTTTGATTGTGCAACTTAATTAATTCTGAGGTCAAGTGCAGAAAGCATAAGCTGATGAATTTTCCCCTCTGTCTCCTTTTTCTCTTTATCTCTTCCCCAACCCCAATCTTTATTTTATCCTCTGTCTCTTTTTCTTTCAGTAACCAATGGCACTAGCCATTCACCAACAGCGTTAAATGGAGCTCCATCTCCTCCTAATGGCTTTAGCAATGGGCCATCCTCTTCCTCTTCCTCTTCTCTGGCTAACCAGCAGTTACCGCCAGCTTGTGGAGCTAGGCAGCTCAGCAAACTGAAGAGATTTCTTACAACCTTACAGCAGTTTGGCAATGACATTTCACCAGAGATTGGGGAGAGAGTGCGTACCCTTGTACTAGGACTTGTGGTAAGCAAGTATTTTTTCTGTTCTTTTCCCTCTTCCTTGATGTGTTTATTTTATAAATGAGTGGGTCACATGCACTGCATTCATTGTACTTCAGGGATACCAAACATGCAGGAGTGAAGCTCCAGCTCTTGCTGGCAGAGCTAACATGAGTAGCCTGACCAGCTTCCCACAAGTGGCAGCTATTCCCTACTAGGTATAGCCTTGAGTGTTTTGGCCAATATATCATTATGGTGTAATGGTGTGAGAGGGTTTTCGTTCTATGCTGGCAGTACCCTTAATGTAGACATATCTTGAATCCTGTAACGTAGTAATATGTGGTTTGACTTGCCTAGTTTAGTTAGATGGGGAAAGGAGAGAGACCTGCATATGTAGTGCCAATGGTTAAAAGGGTGAGCTGAGTATGTTTGAACTGCAGTTATGCAGTGCAAAACCCTTTCTCAGTATCATTGAACCAAACAATTATGAACCCAATGAGGCACTGCTGCAACTTAAGTCACTTTATTGATAAGGTTATCTCTATTTGATGGTATGGCTTAAAGAAAATTTCAGCTCTTTCTTACCTACATCTGTCAACTTGGGCTGCCCTTGTACATGCAAACTGTGAAATCTGGCCCAGGATTCTTTTTTCTCCCAGTAAAGTCCTCTCTCTGCCAGACATTGTTGTCTCCCATGTATTTCCTTCAGCAATAATTGGATGTACTGGGGAAGATGCTATTGTGGTGCTCTAATTTACATCTGTTCTGAGCAGCTGCAGTTGCCATTGATTTCATTTGGAGCAGAGACTGACAGCGCTGTTTAGCACTAAGGTGGAGGGGTGACTTCACAATCTTTGCTTGTACCTTCACAAGCCCCTACCTGACACAGTGGATGCCCCTTCACTTGGGTCTGTGTCAAAGGGAAGTTTAATGTAGGCAGTATAACATTAGTAACTCTTGCTCTCCATTTGTTTCCATATTCAAAATAAGCATTTAATGGGTTTTGCTTGTCACATGGTTCTCTTTGGAAGGGGGAACTCATAAAGAAGCTGAAGGTGGCTTTGGGAACATCCACATTCCACTGATTTTCAGATAAAAACTGCTTTCCCACTGTTATTTATAGTTGATTTCTAACTTCATTTGAGGTCTTAGGCGCAAATTAGGATTTTTTCCTTGGGAAAATCCACATATGCTATTCCCTTGGTCAACCCTGACCAGCATGGCCAGCATGTGGAATTCATGGTTGTGACTTCATCTCTAAAGTAATGACTTTCTTACATAGCCTAGGACATAGTAAACAGTCCTCTTTCAAAAGAAAACAGTAGAAAAATGTGAAATTAAAAAAAATGTTGAAAAAAGTGATGTTTGAAATGTAAAAGCCTTTGCATGCTTTACACTTGAGAGCTTAAACTGTACTCTAAGCAACAGGCGCTGAATGTCTGAGATGCTTGTGCTTTCCTTTGTGTACTTTAATAAGGTAATCATTTAGTATGCAGCATGCTTTTCTTAAATCTCTCACCAATATCAAGTTGTTAA